>CAWUFW010006775.1:600000-1101284 GCA_963921515.1 Calotriton arnoldi | reverse complement strand
CGTCGGTTGTGTGGCATTGGGTGTTGTCCGTGAATTGGGCGTTGGGGACATGTCTGTGGCAGGCCTGTCACGTGTCATGTGCGTTCGGGGTGGGGCTGGTGTGTGTGCTGCTTGGTTGTGTCCCTGTGTCTGTGTGCGACGCATGCATGGCGCTGCGGTTGGCCTCTGCGTTGTGCGCATGTGTGGCGGCGTCATCGGCGCTTTGGGGCCGTGACGGGGTGGTTGGTTCCTAGTCCCAGGTGGTGTGTACACATGTGTTCCGCGATGTTAGGATTTGGCCTGTGTGTCATATGTGGATGCAATGGTGGATGTGTAGTGTGCACGCGCTGGTGGGGGTTGTCCGCTTTTTCCGCCCTTGCACTGTGTGCGCTGTTTGCGTGCAATTGTTTTGTGTGTGCCTACCTGCGTCTCCGCGGTACGTTGCGTCCTTGGTGGTGCATCAGCAGAAGCATGGGAAGGGCCTGCAGTGCTGGATTCATGCCCGGGGTGCCGCTTCTTCGTTGTCCGTGCTCTGCGTCCGTGTTTCCGCCTCTCTTTCACGTGCGGTGTCTCTTTGCCGTGGGAGCCGTTTGTTTGCGGCATCGTAATTTATGCGCCGGGCGGGACGTGTTTCGTCGGACGGTGTGTGTCAGTTGTGCTGCGCCGCTACGTGTGCGGGCGCACTTTGATGGCGGACGGTGTTGCTGGCTTGCCGGCGGTGTTTGGCCTGCTTTTCGCATCGTAATTGGGCGGGCGTGTGGACTGCTGCGTGCCGGCGGTAACTGGTGGTTTTTGCATCCGCCAGCACGGCGGTAGTGCTTCCGCCCGCCATCGTAATGGGCCCCTAAGATTTAAAAAATCATCTAAAGAGCCTTAAACAAAACCTTTGAGTTTGATTTTTGAAATTTGGACTAAATTGTTTTAAATCCACTGTTTTGATTTTTCCAAAATTGTTCTAAGTCTGTTGTGCTAGTTGTTGTGACCCAAAATTAGGGAACCATGGAGCTAGACCTGGCTAAACTGTCTAAGTTCAGGATGGCTGATCTTAGGATACAGCATAGGCTTAGGGGGCTGCCTGCTTCCAACAAGATTAGGAAGGCAGGGTTGCTTAAGTTCCTTAGGGAATGGGCTGGGGTAGCAGAGGAGATTCAAGTGGGGGTGGAGGGTGTTCCCCCCAACCTCACCCAGGATGGGGGTGAGGATGGTGCCTCTTTCATTTTCTGCAGTGTTAGCCATATGATTCCAGATGGTGGGAGGGTGGAAGGGTCCCCTACTCAGGAACCACCACTGTCCCTTGCAGAGAGACAGCTTGAGGCCCAATTAGCTTTGATAGCTTTGGAGCAGAGGAAACTGGATTTGGCTGAGAAGTGGGAGAGGGAAGAGGCGATAAAAATAAATGGTGGCAGTGAAAGTAGGTTCACTGATAGAATATCGATGCTAAAAACATCGATGTAAAAAATATCGAAAAAAATATATAGAATGCAAAAGTATCGACTCCCAATACTTAAACAGGTAAGTACAAAAATATCGAAACAAAAATATCGAAGTTAAAAATATAGATGTAAAAAATATCGATTAAAAAATATAAGTAAGATAAAATAATATATATTAAATATATAAAATATTAATATTATCTTTAACAAAATAAATTAAATGTAATATACATTTTAACTAAATATAAAAAATAAACTTAATTTAAAAAAATATAAACACACAAACATAATAATTTATACATATACATATATTTACTTTAAAATAATTTATTAACTATAAACTTTATTTAATTTTTTAACTTTTAAATTATATATAAAAATAAAATATATACATATATCAATAATTTAACATTTTAAAAAACCATTCTATAATTAATTAAAACATTAAACTATTTAAAAGAATAAAACGTAAATTTCACAATACAATAAACACAACAGTAGGGAAAATGTTGGATAGCGAAATAATTAACTTTACTATTCCAACTCCAGTGAGTGCAACAATAGGGAAAGTGTTGGATAGCGGAGGGGTAAAAATTACTATTCCCACTCCAAAAAGTGCAACAGTAGGGAAAGTGTTGGATAGCGGAGGGGTAAAATTTACTATTCCCACTCCAGTGAGTGCAAAAGTAGGGTTAATGTTGGATAGCGGAAGAATTACATTTACTATTCCAACTCCAATGAGTGTAACAGTAGGGAAAATGTTGGATAGCGGAGGGGTAAAAATTACTATTCCCACTCCAGTGAGTGCAACAGTAGGGAAAGTGTTGGATAGCAGAGGGGCAAAAATTACTATTCCCACTCCAAAGAATGCAACAGTAGGGAAAGTGTTAGATAGCGGAGGGGTAAAAATTACTATTCCCACTCCAGTGATTGCAACAGTAGGGAAAGTGCTGGATAGCGAAGGGGTAAAAATTAGTATTCCCACTCCAGTGAATGCAACAGTAGGCAAAGTATTGGATAGCGGAGGAGTAAAAATTACTATTCCCACTCCAGTGAGTACAACAATAGGGAATGTGCTGGATAGCGGAGGGGTAAAAAATGACTATTCCCACTCCAGCGAGTGCAACAGTAGGGAAAGTGCTGGACAGCGGAGGGGTAAAAATTACTATTCCCACTCCAGTGAGTGCAACAGTAGGGAAAGTGCTGGATAGCGGAGGGGTAAAAATTTCTATTCCCACTCAAGTGAGTGCAACAGTAGGAAAAGTGCTGGATAGCGGAGGGGTAAAAATTACTATTCCCACTCCAATGAGTGCAACAGTAGGGAAAGTGCTGGATAGCGGAGGGGTAAAAAATTACTATTCCCACTCCAGTGAGTGCAACAGTAGGGAAAGTGTTGGATAGCAGAGAAACAAAAATTACTAATAACATTTAAACAATTGAAAATAATTAAATAATCTTAAAAATAAATAAACAATATTTTAAAAATATATGATTAAATATATTAAACATATAAAAAGAACACATATTATAATATTAATTACATATACCAAAAAGGTCCAAATATTATATAAAATATATTAATAAATACATTTATAAACAATATTTATTTAAAAGGAGCAAATATTAACAAACAAACAAATTAATTAAAACATAAATGTATTTATTTTATTTCCTACCCTATAACGCCACCCCAATAAAAAAAGACTTCAACATCTTTATTTAAAATTATTTACATAATTAACATAATTAATAATGAGTTTTATAAATATTATTAATAAAAAAATAATAAAAATTCATTGAGTACACATTCTTTAACACTATAATATCCACAACACACACCTAAAATTAATTACACAATTACCATCATTAATTACTAAATTAATTTGAATTAATTAACAGCTAATTAATAACTCATCAATAAAAAATAAATTACTTCCCACCCTTCCCAACATTTACACATATAAACACCACAACACACACCTAAAATTATTTACACAATTACCATCATTAATTTCTAATTAATTTAAATGAATTAACAACTAATTATTAAATAATTATAAATAAATTAATTTACACATTTAACACTAGAACATCTCAATTAAACAAATATTAATAAATCAAAAAATTCAATAAATGTTATATAATTAAATTACTTCCCACCCTATTCCCCTATAAACCCACAACCAGCTACGGAACTAAAAATGCAAATTTCAAATAAAAAAAAATAATAACTACTAAAAATAATCAATACATTTTATATAATTAAATTACTTCCCACCCTATTCCCCTATAAACCCACAACCCGCTACGCAAAATTCAAATAACTACTAAAATTTTAACACATATAATAAAAATACAAACAATTCTTATACAAAAAACATACATTACACACATATAAAATATATACTAAAATACATAACATTTATAAAAAATCGATATTTTTAACAACTATGGGGTCGATTCCGATCTGGGTCGGAAAGCCCTCCGACCGATCCGGATCCGGAGTGTATTCCGACCGAGCCGTACCCCTGGAGTCCGACCGAGCGAGTACGATGCTGCCGCATGCTGACGGTCGGATTCCCATTGAAGTCAATGGGAGCCGGTCGTACGACGCGTGCATGGCCTCGCATCAGCTGAATGGGTACGTCTTGCACAAGGGTGCCCCCTGCAGTGGGTACGCGTTGGTGCCATCCGCACCGTACATGCATGTGAAGGGGGGACCCTTGGGTCCCCCCCTGTGTTCGACTCGTTAGGCTACGGGTGAAGGGGGTCCGGCACGGACCCCCGAAGTCCGCTTCCCGGAGCTTTTTCGACCCGGAGACTCCGACTCGATCCGGCTGTCCGAATCGTGCATTGTACTGGCTCGGTCGGAAATCGACTCCATTGCGCGGTACGGTTCGTCTGCGACCGAGTCGTACGGAGCGGTTCGGACCCGGAAACGAGTCGGTCGGCGATTTCGCGTTCGTTCGCATCGTACTTGGGCGTCCGGACCTCTGTACGACTCGGTCGGAAACAAAGCCTCCGACTCGGATCCGGTAAAGCCGAATCCGATTCGGAGGCCTTCCGACCGAGATCGGAATCGACCCCTATATTTTGCAAACGATATTAAACACTCAATATTTTTTACATCGAAATTACTTACCTAAAATCAATATTCTTGACCATGAGAATTTGTCTGTCGATATTCCTGACCCACGATATTTTTGACACGATATTTGTGCAATTCGATATTTTTTACTCGATATTCTGCCTCTGCACCGTGAAAGTGATGAAGAGTTTGAGATGTCCGGGAAGGGGGGTGGATTTGTGTACAAACTTCCTGAGGGTATAGTACCCAAGTACACAGAGGAGCATGACATTGCTAAGTGGCTAGCAGCCTTTGAGAGGGCCCTCACAATGAGTCGGGTCCACTCTAAGGGGCCGATCACGATGGCGGGCTGATCGGCACTGCCGTGCCAGCGGTGGCTTCCGCCGGCCTGGCGGGTGCTGTTTTGCCAACCACGGTCGCGAAACCCCGACCGCCATATTACGATGGGCAGACATAGGCCAAATGACTACCGCCGCGGTGTTTTTAGTTCCGCCAGTAGTTTGGTTCCGCGACGAGTGCGGACGTAGCCAATAGCGGGCGACCGCCGTGCGGAGTGACGTGTAGACCGCCGTCCGAATCACAATGCCTCAAATAGGCAATAGGACCGCAACGGAGAAACCACCCATTGAAACACGGCGGAAGCAATACTGTGGAGGAAAACGGCAATAACTCACAACTCCACGCGTTCGCTACCGCAATGGATCCTGCACTACAAGCCCTACCGCTGCTGTTCCTGATCCGCGATCAACAAAGACGCCGCCGCCGTCGACAACACCGCAGGTACGTCAAGGCCACACCTCCGCATCGGGGTCATCCATGAACAACGTCATCACCGCATCCTCCCGGTCACGTCACCGCAGTGGTCAAGACGTGGGAAAAGTTCTGCACAATCCAGTAGGCAGGTCCAGCGGCACGCATGGGCAGTCCCAGGGACGTGTAAGGATTGTGTTGGCCCTGGCCCAAATGTACATTGTGTGCCTCTGTTGGTAGCAGCTGTCATTACCTGATACCATCACAGCTCCTACCATCCCACCCTGTTCAACAGCAAAATGTGTGCCCTTCTGACATTCAGGGATAGTGATGTATGTGAACAAGTCCATAGGTGTATTGTGGCAAAACAACACCTGCAAGGTGATGCCAAAAAGGTGCCTGTGGTACCAAACCCCCTTCCTGCCACTGCCAAGATGAGTATGAGGGTGCAAAACAACACCTGCAAGGTGATGCCAAAAAGGTGCCTGTGGTGTCAAACCCCTTCCTGCCACTGCCAAGATGAGTATGAGGGTGCAAAACAACACCAGCAAGGTGATGCCAAAAAGGTGCTTGTGGTGTCAAACCCCCCTCCTGCCACTGCCAAGATGAGTATGAGGGTGCAAAACAACACCTGCAAGGTGATGCTAAAAAGGTGCTTGTGGTGTGACACCCCCTCCCTGCCACTGCCAAGATGAGTATGAGGGTGCAAAACAACACTTGCAAGGTGATGCCAAAAAAGGTGCCTGTGGTGTCAAACCCCCCTCCTGCCACTGCCAAGATGAGTATGAGGGTGCACAACAACACCTGCAAGGTGATGCTAAAAAGATGCTTGTGGTGTGACACCCCCTCCCTGCCACTGCCAAGATGAGTATCAGGGGGCAAACCCCACCTGCAAAGTAATGCCAAAAAGGTGCTTGTGGTGTGACACCCCCTCCCTGCCACTGCCAAGATGAGTATTAGGGGGCAAACCCCACCTGCAAAGTAATGCCAAAAAGGTGCTTGTGGTGTGAAACCCCCTCCCTGCCACTGCCAAGATGAGTATTAGGGGGCAAATCCCACCTGCAAAGTGATGCCAAAAAGGTGCTTGTGGTGTGAAACCCCCTCCCTGCCACTGCCAAGATGAGTATGAGGGGCAAACCCCACATGGAACATACACGTTTGTAGTTGGCATGTACAGGGCCACATACACCTCAACACCACTGACAAGGACAGGCCAAGCACACTGTGTGACCACTCAACTGCACACATCCAAATATACCCATGTGAGAACGAAGACAGGCCTTCACAACATTACCACACACACACTGTTGTGCACACATCCAAACATATCACACAGACATCACCAACCTTGGACACCCCGCAAGTTAGACTGTGTGTAGAATTCACCTCTGTTGTGGTATAGCCCCCTAACATGACATGTGTACAATCATACTGAAATCAACAGCGAATGATGATTGCAAGAGTACATCAACACCCACAAAAAATCATTGCACCCCCAAACCTCAGAGTCAAGCAGACCAAAAGTGTGTGTTACGTTTGCCAAACAATGACAAAGTGAATGAAGTAAATGGCAATGTGGAACTGCCATGCAGAGCATGTGGCACATATATCCAGACCCACACATCAAAATGTTTAATGAAGCAAGGGCAGTAACAAATGATACAACAGGAGTAACAGTGTTTATTGCAAAATATTCTGATAGTCACAAAGTTTCTAACAAATAAAAGGCCATTGGCCAGTCCACAGTCTAAACAATGCACATGTGTGCATGAAAATGTTGACAGTGAATGTGTAACACCGTACACTGACATGTGAATGACCAAAGCACCGGGGCTATCAAAGCTCAGTCCAGGCACCGCTGTGGGAGAGATGGTTATGGGAGGGGGTCTGTGCCTCAGACTTGCCTGGCAGTTGGAGTGGGAGGTGGCTGATTGTCGTGGCCACTGGCGGAACTGGACCTGGGAGAGAGAGGATCATCTGAGTCAGAGTCAGCAGTGGCTGTGGCAGGCGTAGGGCTGCTTGGACCGGGTGGCATGGTGGCACGTGGAGGCGGAGAGATGCTGCCGTGAGACATAGAGGCAGTAGTGGCTGTGGCAGGTGTAGGCCTGCTTGGACCAGGTGGCATGGTGGCACGTGGAGGTGGAGAGATGCTGCCGTGAGACACAGAGTCAGTAGTGACTGTGGCAGGTGTAGGCCTGCTTGGACCGGGTGGCATGGTGGCACGTGGAGGTGGAGAGATGCTGCCATGAGACACAGGGTCAGTAGTGGCTGTGGCAGGTGTAGGCCTGCTCGGACCTGGTGGCATGGTGGCACGTGGAGGCAGAGAGCTGCTGCCATGAGACACAGAGGCAGTAGTGGCTGTGGCAGGTGTAGGGCTGCTCGGACCAGGTGGCATGGTGGCACGTGGAGGCGGAGAGACGCTGCTGTGAGACACAGTGGGTGAGGGTGAATGTTGAGGGCTGACTCTACACTTCTTGGGTATCCGATATTGCAGAAGTGTCTTGGGAGTAGTGGGAAGTGTGGTTGGCACAACAGAGTCCCTCTCCACCAAAGGTGTGACAGGTGCATGTGGCCCTCCTTGTGGGGATTTGCTGGATATGGACTTAGCCTTGCTTTTTGCTTGCCTTTTGCCCTCCATCCCCTGTGGTGCTGGTGAACCACTCACATTGCTCTCCTGAACACGCTTCACAGGGCTGTGGGTGGGAGTAGAGGTCCTGGGTGAAGCAGTCTTAGGTTGCTTTGTGGGCTTTCCCTTCAGCGGCACCAGCACCACAGCAGGCATGCCAACTGTTTGTCTGTCACTTGGAGCAGTTGTGTGGATGGGAGTCTCTTGTGATGGGTGCAATCTTGTCGACCGTGTGCTAGAGGCCTGCTTCTTTGCCTGATGCCCCTGAGTGTCATGTGAAGGGCTTTTATCTTTGCGTCCCTGTGTGCCTGTGTCACTTTTTGGGGATGGTATCTGTGGTCTGGCACACTTGGAGCGCTGCTGTCGTGTGCTGCGTTTTGACGACTCGGGGCCTAAGGGCTCAGTTGGGTGGTCACTCTCCTCAGGGGTTGCCACTGGCAGGGTGGTTGGTGAAGGCATAGGGGCTGGACTTGGATGCTGTGATAGCTGAATGGCTGCCGTCACGGTGGAGGACAAACCCTGGACAGTCCTGTGTAGCCCACCCACGTCCGAATGAATGCCCTCCATAAATGCCAGAACCTGCCCCAACTGCTTGTCCTGATCCTGGAAAGCATTTAGGAGAGCTGTCTGACCCACACACAGCTGGCGCAAGAGTTCTACCGCCTCAACACTGAGGGCACCAGGGGAGACAGGGGCAGGGGCAGCGGTGCCTGGGGTGAAGGTGACTCTACCCTTAACAGCCCTGCGGGCACGGACAGCACTAGTGGTAAGAGCCGGGATGGTGGGCACTGGCCGATGTGTGGTGGAGGAAGAGTCAGCATTGTCACTCCCTGTGACCACCATTGTCGCTGACTCCCCACTGGAGTCCGATGATGTTGAGGTAGTGCTTTCTGCGCGTGAGTCCTCAAGGACACTCCTGTCCCCCACCGAGGCGCTGGTCACCTCAGTGTCAGTGATCTCATGGCTATCATGCATGCCACATGCTTCAGCACTGGTGTCCGTATCATGGCCTTCCGTGCACTCAGTAGATGCTGCAATGGACAGAGACATAGGTTCAGTACAGTGCCATACACACAAACATCAAATGCAATCACAGAACCAGACTACATAATGACAACCCCAAGTTGCCCAACACCCTGTGCAGTCTGCATGTGCAACAATCATGCTGAACACAGAAGATGCATGGAAATATGCATCGTTTACATCAATGAGCCATGTGAGGTTCACACTGGCAAATAGCAGGTCCCTGCCTCCTTGTAAACTAACATAAACATCTCTGCACGCATACCCACGTGCCTGTATGTGAGAGAGGCATACATCTCAGCATGTTGCCTCTGTCACATATGGAGTCACTGTAAGGGGACAACACAGATACATATTCTAATTTGTACTTAAGAATGTCCATGAGCTACTGATGTGTAACAAGTTGAGCAATTCATCATGCAAACTGTTGCACGTTGGTGTCAGATGTGGACTTTACACCATTTACAAGTCCTGCACTTCACACATCGTTAAATGCACACTGACATGATGCACACTGCTGTACACTGCCTGGTGATGTCCATGACACCCAGAATGCAGAAGATGTCATAAGGCCACATCTCATCATGCAATGTCAAGGGCCAGTGTATGAAACACATGATCAAGTCCAGCTATGGGAAAATACATGACACCTGCACTGAAGACATAAGCCACTGAGAAGTAGTCCCTAAAAATGTACACAGCAGCAAGATCAGCAATGGCTCCCGGTCGCCATTCATGCAGTCACTCACACCCAAAGTCAGCCTACGCAGAATACTCACCACTAACTCCCTGCTGATGGTCCCTCAAACGTTCATACAGCTCTGGCTGTGTCACAGACAAGATGCGGGACATTAGTGGAGTCATGGTTCGGCGCGCCAACCTGCCACTGCGAGGGAGCAGCCCCACCATCATCTCTGCCACGGTCCTGCTCAGACGGGAGATGTCGTCCCACCTCTTGTGGCAGTGTGTGTGCCGTCTGTTGGATACACCCAGAGTCCGCACCTTCCGTGCAATGTTCTTCCATGTGGCCTTACGCTGGTGGACCTTCAGCTGCAGGCATAGGAGACAAGAAAAGGAAGTATCAGAGACCCTGTGTCATTCACACTGTGTGTCAGCACAGGTGAACATAAATGCATGGCACACAAATCGCTACATCTCCATCAGAGGCCATACAGCATGACACATAGTACATGTTCATTACAATACTACATAGAAATGAATGCATGTATGAGGCGGCACACAGTACATGGCCATATCATACACATGCACAATGGCAGCACAGACAGCTATGTGCATAAGGCCCTCATCTGTGATGCAGTATGTGAGTGAGTGCTAATGAAGTGTAGTGGCAGACTCACTGTGTCCACCACTACACACCCCTCGATGCCCTTGGCCTGTGAATGGCTCAATGCATTTTTCAGAAAACATATTGGGACACAATCAGAATTTTCAAGCCCTTCTCACAATGTTAAGTCCTCGATTGTGCAATTCTCAGGACTATGATGGCTCAGTGAGTATTAGGTGTGTGGACTAAACACATGTTTGACTCAGTCCAGTTAGGCATGGCTCCGAGTAACATTGGACAGTGTCTGTGCAGGCCAGAGGAACTCACAGTGCGATACAACATGGTCACTCAGATAAATAACATGGATGTACAGCATGAGAGGGTGAAAAGTGCCAACACATGCGTGACTGAACACATGTTCAAATCAATGTAAGGATGACATCTACTACTTACATTGATGTGAAGTGTCATAGTTGCATTAACATCAAGTGGGTTCCACTCATGCATTGGACTATTGTGCATGATGCTCACATCAACATAGTGCACTTAAGAAACATTCAACACACATCAGTTATTGCTCCATTACAAAATACATTTCAACAGTCACATATGAGGTTGTGAAGAGTGAGTGGACAGTCACATAACATGGCACAGTACTAATCAGTCCCGACTCGTGCTGTTTCAGAACACCATCGTATCTGTGGCTGTTGAAACAATGCATGTCTCCCCCTACCTTCAATCAACTTATGTAGGTGTGGACATAAGCCTACAGACACCATTGACATGAAGTTAGCATGCATGGCAGTGTACACACATTAACATCACCTAGTCTCAGACCAACATGTTCCTCAAGTTTGTGCAAGAATGGCTGTAGGAGTGTCCATTTACTACACATAATCAAATGCAATTCCCACAGAGCATGCCATGTTAACTATTAGGATGCCTGTACATCGACTTGCACTCACAGGCACATACTACTGCACAGCAACATTATGGTATCATTTTGATCACTCTCACACTTGGAATCAGGAACACTTACCAGTACATCTGGCGCACCAAAAAGCCTCCCATACTGTGCAAGGACCTCGTCCACCAGAAGCTCCAGCTCCTCTGTACTGAAGGGACGGGCCCTGACATTCTCTGTTCTCGCCATCACTGGGTCCAGGATACAGCTAAATATGCAGTTGTAGAGGAATGGCAGTCAGCAGTGTCTGAATGCATGTGAAATGTGTGGCTCTCCCACAGAGATTTATAGGCCCTTGGGTTGGTATCAGTGGCAGGCAGCTGCTGCAATTGGTCCACCTGGCTGGCATCTTTCAATTGGGCCCAATGAGCGGCTCCGTGGTGGCAGTGCACGCCTACTGTGGTTTTCAAAGTAGCATTTCACTACCGCGATCGCGGTTCCCATTGGCTGCAATGGCATTGGTGGTGTCACACCGCGGAGGGCAGGCGGTCGTTACCGCTATGCTGCATCTTTCAATTGTGGCCAATGTGCGGCACCGCGGTGGCGGTGCACGCCTACCGTGGTTTTGAAAGTAGCATTTCACTACCGCGATTGCGGTTCCCATTGGCTGCAATGGCATTGGTGGTGTCACACTGCGGAGGGCAGGCGGTCGTTACCGCTATGCTGCATCTTTCAATTGTGCCCAATGTGCGGCACCACGGTGGCGGTGCACGCCTACCGCGGTTTTCAAAGTAGCATTTCACTACCGCGATCGCGGGTCCCATTGGCTGCAATGGCATTGGTGGTGTCACACCGCGGAGGGCAGGCGGTCGTTACCGCTATGCTGCATCTTTCAATTGTGGCCAATGTGCGGCACCGCGGTGGCGGTGCACGCCTACCGCGGTTTCCAATGTAGCATTTCACTACCGCGATCGCGGGTCCCATTGGCTGCAATGGCATTGGTGGTGTCACACCGCGGAGGGCAGGCGGTCGTAACCGCTATGCTGCATCTTTCAATTGTGGCCAATGTGCGGCACCGTGGTGGCGATGCACGCATACCGCGGTTTCCAATGTAGCATTTCACTACAGCGGGTCCCATTGGCTGCAATGGCATTGGTGGTGTCACACCGCGGAGGGCAGGCGGTCATTACCGCTATGCTGCATCTTTCAATTGTGGCCAATGTGCGGCACCGCGGTGGCGGTGCGCGCCTACCACGGTTTTCAAAGTAGCACTTCACTACCGCGATCGCGGGTCCCACTGGCTGCAATGGCATTGGTGGGGTCACACCGCGGAGGGCAGGCGGTCGTTACCGCTATGCTGCATCTTTCGGTTGTGGCCAATGTGCGGCACCGCGGTGGCGGTGCACGCCTACCGCGGTTTCCAATGTAGCATTTCACTACCGCGATCGCGGGTCCCATTGGCTGCAATGGCATTGGTGGTGTCACACCGCGGAGGGCAGGCGGTCGTTACCGCTATGCTGCATCTTTCAATTGGGGCCAATGAGCGGCACCGCGGTGGCGGTGCACGCCTACCGCGGTTATGGACACATTATGCACTAGCAATGGCAATGGTCCAATTTAACAATTGAACACTATGCCTACATAGGGGCCGATTCCAATTCAGGCCGGAAAACATACCGACCGACTCGGTACGGGAATGTAGTCCGGCCGACACGTACCGGCGCTGCCCGATCCGCGTAGTACGATGCAATGCATGTGAATTACGACCGACTCGTACGGAACACAAGCCGAACGACCGAACCGCACGGAAACCAGCTATCCGGACGGAAAATCTACGCGAATCGAATCGACCGACACGCACCAGGAATGAACCCGACAGAAACGTACCCGCGAACTCCGACCCGCGCAGTACGATGCAATGCGTGTAAAATCAGACCGAGTCGCACGGAGCTCAAGCCGTACGACCGACACGCATACAAAACAGGGAGCCGAAGCAACCCAATACTCCGCGACCGACGCGTATGCCGCACATGAAACCCAGCAGAAAGACAGCTTGAAAGACTCGGAGAAGCTCGCACGAGCCAACTGCAGCATCCTACTCGGTCAGAAGAACGTCTCCTACATGCCTAAAAACTACAAAGGAAAAAATACAAAAAAAGGGCCAAGCAAGCAATGACAAAGTCAATAAATACAGGGGGAAAAAAATGGAACAAAGACACACCCACAACTCCACCCATATAAAGGCCACAAATCCCTACCATGATCCTTTGCAAATTCAACTGACCTGCCAGCACAGAGCACCATCAGACAGCAACCACAGACACACTCACAACTCATCCATCACACAAGCCACACACCATTAGCACCTCCCAAATAGCACCCTCACATACACCCAGCAAAACCGACACTCACCCACCCTCACTTGCACACTCACACACACATCAATCCCCACCACCACCCATCACCATGCCCCCAAAGAAGAATCCAAAGTTCCTAGACAGTGAATTGGAAGTCCTGGTAGATGAAATCCTCAGGGTAGAGCCACAGTTGTTTGGTACATTGGTCCAACAGACCCCCATGTCGCAGAAAACCAAGATGTGGGAGAGGATCGTCGACAGGGTGAACACACAATCACCATGTTTGCGCACAAAGGAAGACATCCAGAACAGGTGGTATGATGTGCGCAGGAGGGTCAAGGACCTACTCAAGAAGGATTACACCTTGAGTCATCGCACCGGCAGTGGCCCTCCTGCCAAACCAGTATACCTCAGGCCCAGGGAGGAGAAGGTGAGGGCCATCCTACCACCAGAGAGCGTACATGGACTATCAAACATCCCCGAGCCTGGTGAGTACACAACCAATATACACAATATTGTGTGACAATACACACACATCACTGTCAAGGGGATAGTGAAACCATGCACCGTTAGCAAAGCCACAGTAACCAAAAGATAATCATCCCAAGATGTGTATGTTAGTTAGACAAACACAATACCTGCCATCTCATAGTGATATGTAACTGTGTCATGACATGTACAAACCTAACAACAAATAGAGCAAGGCAGTGGCACAAATCTAACCAACAAACACTGTCAGACATTTTGCCACCACTAGAACACCACCTCACAGGGAAGCTCACTGAAAGGAAGGAATTGCGTATATGCTGGTGAAGTGAGTGTAGCCAATAGCATGATGGGAGTTGTAGTCACAGATATTGGTCACCCTCACAATTGGCCCATCAACACCACTCTGAACCATGCTCACATCACAGGGAGTGGAAAAGAACTGACAAGATGGCTGACACTGGGTACTGCTGTGGGGAGCACAAGGCCCTGCTGGGAACTGTGCACCAACCAACAGCAGGACACCACTGCCTAACATCCTGAAAGCCAACTTGCACTCCCTGCAATGGAAGCACGTTCCATGGTGGGATATCTGGCTGGGTGGGAAGGAGGACTGACAGCTCTGACCATAGTTACCAGCAGCTTTTCTCACACACCCCCTTAACACAAACTCCACACAACTCACCTGGGAGAATGCATTGCCTCACACTCTAATTAAATATCCCACAAAGAACTACCACACTGGGTTATGCTGTGTGAAGCACAGGGACACTTTTGGGACTTGTAGCCAAACAAACGCCAGGACAACACTGTCAGCCATCCTGTCAGCACAGGCACACTACCCCACAGGGAAGCAGAGTCAAAAGGAAGGAAGTATGGGCATGCTGGGAAGGGGGTGTAGGCAATAGCATGATGGGAGTGGTAGTCACAGCTCAACATCCCCCACCCACATGGCCCAGCAAGCTCACACTGAAGCATGCACACCTCACAGGGAGTGAAAAGCCACTTCAAAGATGTCTGACACTGGCCTCAGCTGTGGGGAGCACAAGGCCCTGCTGTGAACTGTGCACCAACAAACAACAGAACCACACTGTCAGCCATCTTGCCATTGCTGTCACACTCACACACAGTGAAGTCGACTCAAAAGGAAGGAAGTATGGGCATGCTGGGAAGGGGGTGTAGGCAATAGCATGATGGGAGTGGTAGTCACAGCTCAACATCCCCCAACCGCATGGCCCGGCAAGCTCACACTGAAGCATGCACACCTCACAGGGAGTGAAAAGCCACTTCCAAGATGTCTGACAATGGTGCTCTGTTGTGGGGAGCACAAGGCCCTGCTGGGAACTGTGCACCAACCAACAGCAGGACACCACTGACTGACATCCTGACAACCAACTTGCACTCCCTGCAATGGAAGCACGTTTCATGGTGGGATGTCTGGCCTGGGGGAGGAGGAGTGCCAGCTCCGACTACAGCTACCAGCAGGCCCTTACACACACACCACTTCCACTAACTCCAAACAACACACCTGGGACCGTGCTCTACAAGAGAGTGAGTGAAAAGCCACTTCCAAGATGTCTGACACTGGCCTCAGCTGTGGGGAGCACAAGGCCCTGCTGGGAACTGTGCACCAACAAACAACAGGACCACACTGACAGCCATCTTGCCATTGCTGTCACACTCACACACAGTGAAGTCGACTCAAAAGGAAGGAAGTATGGGCATGCTGGGAAGGGGGGTGTAGGCAACAGCATGATGGGAGTGGTAGTCACAGCTCAACATCCCCCACCCGCATGTCCCGGCAAGCTCACACTGAAGCATGCACACCTCACAGGGAGTGAAAAGCCACTTCCAAGATGTCTGACAATGGTGCTCTGTTGTGGGGAGCACAAGGCCCTGCTGGGAACTGTGCACCAACCAACAGCAGGACACCACTGACTGACATTCTGACAACCAACTTGCACTCCCTGCAATGGAAGCACGTTTCATGGTGGGATGTCTGGCCTGGGGGGAGGAGGAGTGCCAGCTCCGACTACAGCTACCAGCAGGCCCTTCACACACACACCACTTCCACTAACTCCAAACAACACACCTGGGACCGTGCTCTACAAGAGAGTGAGTGAAAAGCCACTTCCAAGATGTCTGACACTGGCCTCATGCTGTGGGGAGCACAAGGCCCTGCTGGGAACTGTGCACCAACAAACAACAGGACCACACTGTCAGCCATCTTGCCATTGCTGTCACACTCACACACAGTGAAGTCGACTCAAAAGGAAGGAAGTATGGGCATGCTGGGAAGGGGGTTGTAGGCAATAGCATGATGGGAGTGGTAGTCACAGCTCAACATCCCCCACCCGCATGGCCCGGCAAGCTCACACTGAAGCATGCACACCTCACAAGGAGTGAAAAGCCACTTCCAAGATGTCTGACAATGGTGCTCTGTTGTGGGGAGCAGAAGGCCCTGCTGGGAACTGTGCACCAACCAACAGCAGGACACCACTGACTGACATCCTGACAACCAACTTGCACTCCCTGCAATGGAAGCACGTTTCATGGTGGGATGTCTGGCCTGGGGGGAGGAGGAGTGCCAGCTCCGACTACAGCTACCAGCAGGCCCTTACACACATACCACTTCCACTAACTCCAAACAACACACCTGGGACCGTGCTTTACAAGAGAGTGAGTGAAAAGCCACTTCCAAGATGTCTGACACTGGCCTCAGCTGTGGGGAGCACAAGGCCCTGCTGGGAACTGTGCACCAACAAACAACAGGACCACACTGTCAGCCATCTTGCCATTGCTGTCACACTCACACACAGTGAAGTCGACTTAAAAGGAAGGAAGTATGGGCATGCTGGGAAGGGGGTTGTAGGCAATAGCATGATGGGAGTGGTAGTCACAGCTCAACATCCCCCACCCGCATGGCCCGGCAAGCTCACACTGAAGCATGCACACCTCACAAGGAGTGAAAAGCCACTTCCAAGATGTCTGACAATGGTGCTCTGTTGTGGGGAGCACAAGGCCCTGCTGGGAACTGTGCACCAACCAACAGCAGGACACCACTGACTGACATCCTGACAACCAACTTGCACTCCCTGCAATGGAAGCACGTTTCATGGTGGGATGTCTGGCCTGGGGGGAGGAGGAGTGCCAGCTCCGACCACAGCTACCAGCAGGCCCTTACACACACACCACTTCCACTAACTCCAAACAACACACCTGGGACCGTGCTTCTACAAGAGAGTGAGTGAAAAGCCACTTCCAAGATGTCTGACACTGGCCTCAGCTGTGGGGAGCACAAGGCCCTGCTGGGAACTGTGCACCAACAAACAACAGGACCACACTGTCAGCCATCTTGCCATTGCTGTCACACTCACACACAGTGAAGTCGACTCAAAAGGAAGGAAGTATGGGCATGCTGGGAAGGGGGTGTAGGCAATAGCATGATGGGAGTGGCAGTCACAGCTCAACATCCCCCACCCGCATGGCCCGGCAAGCTCACACTGAAGCATGCACACCTCACAGGGAGTGAAAAGCCACTTCCAAGATGTCTGACAATGGTGCTCTGTTGTGGGGAGCACAAGGTCCTGCTGGGAACTGTGCCCCAACCAACAGCAGGACACCACTGACTGACATCCTGACAACCAACTTGCACTCCCTGCAATGGAAGCACGTTTCATGGTGGGATGTCTGGCCTGGGGGGAGGAGGAGTGCCAGCTCCGACTACAGCTACCAGCAGGCCCTTACACACTCACTACTTCCACTAACTCCAAACAACACACCTGGGACCGTGCTCTACAAGAGAGTGAGTGAAAAGCCACTTCCAAGATGTCTGACACTGGCCTCAGCTGTGGGGAGCACAAGGCCCTGCTGGGAACTGTGCACCAACAAACAACAGGACCACACTGTCAGTCATCTTGCCATTGCTGTCACACTCACACACAGTGAAGTCGACTCAAAAGGAAGGAAGTATGGGCATGCTGGGAGTGGTAGTCACAGCTCAACATCCCCCACCCACATGGCCCAGCAAGCTCACAATGAAGCATGCACACCTCACAGGGAGTGAAAAGCCACTTCAAAGATGTCAGACAATGGTGCTCTGTTGTGGGGACCACAAGGCCCTGCTGGGAACTGTGCACCAACCAACAGCAGGACACCATTGACTGACATCCTGAGAGTTAACCTGCACCCACTGCAAGGGTGGCATGCTTCATGGTGGGATAACTGGGCTGGGGGGAGAAGGAGGTCCGGATGTCAACCAAATACCACCAATGCTGGCCATACACACACCTACTCTGCAAAAACACATTGCACACGTGGGACCAGTCACTCCCAAAGTAAAAGCCCTGGCAAGATGGCTGACACATGGGCATGAGAAATGATGTGCCTGTAATTCACACCCATGCACTGGCCAACTCAAACACATACACACTCACAGCTATTGCAACTCTATGTTAACACACACTGTCAGGGGATGCAGTGTCCATGGGTGCCCCCTGGCCTGGCTGTGAAGGTGTGTCTTGCAGATGACAACTGTGGAGAATCAGACATACTACATAGCACAAAACACACAGGAAGTCACAGAGACATCATTGACAGGGGACACCTGACAGTGAATGCAATGGACACACCAATATACCGGACACTGTACCATGGTGTCAGTCACACAAGTTGCGGTTGTGAGCTGCATTCCACTACCACATAGTTCGGTAACATATGCATCCTTCACACAACACACCACTCACTGTCATAGACACTGTAGACACAAGTACCAACCTGGACTGCATTTGAGGAGACATGCTACTCACAGCAGCAGAACTGCAACACACACCACTGGCCATCACTCTCATGAGAATGGAAAAGCTAGAGAGCTGCCGTGCCCAATCCTCATCACCATGAAGGACATTGACATGATTAATCACGTTTGCACGTACAAAACTCAGCAACACATCATTAGCTACATTAACAACATCACTTGTATGAAATGAGACGTGAACTAGGAACCCAGACAACAACACAGATACTCCCAAGAGATCCCAGGCATACCGGACTGTGACCATGTTGTCCAGACACACCAATGTGACGCACAAAGACTGGCACAAAACGCAACCACACATGGCCCAATCTTGAAAGATATCCTAAGTGGAATTGCACGTATGTCCCTGTTAAAGGACAAATGTGAACAAGGATGACACACCTGTGTCAGGCACGTGATGGCCCTTGAGTAGCAATGGCCATGTACAGCAAATCAATACATGAGCTGGTCATGCACACACCTCAACATTCACATTGAAATGCTTCAGGTTGGCAGGACAATGTGCTACACCAATATCAACCTCTGACTGTGACAACTTAGGACAATGCAATGTACAGGCCCGCATCCATATGTACAGTCACAACTGTCAGGTGTTTGAACCATTGATGCCTGTAGAAACATAACATACATTCTGTGTCTCTTCCAAACACAGGTGATGATGGGGACACAGCAGCAGATGATGAGGAGTCCCTGTCCCAGGCTCCGGTGGCCCCTGAGCTCTCTGGTGTGGAACAGCCTCTGCCTTCCTCGGATGGCAAAGACCTACCTGGCACCTCCGGTGTGAGTCATCGTGCAGCACCACCAGGACCACCAGCTGCACCCCCTGCACCCACTCCTCCAACATCTGCCAACACACAGACCACCCCCGCCGACACGGACAGACCAAGGACACTGAATGACAACAGCACAGGGACCCCGACCCACCGTGAAGCAACGGACAACAACCCCAGTACCAACCCCCAAGGGGGCCTAGGTCACCTGTGCGTGCCACCGCAGCTCCCGCACGTGTGGCCAGGGGTGGTGGGAGGGGTGGTAGGCAGAGGTCGCTGTTTGCAGAGGGGTCTGGACTGCATGATGACCCACAACTGGTACGCATTGCTGATGTGTACCAGAATAGCACCGGAGAGTTCAGCCAGGTAGTGGGGATCCTCAAGGACATTCAACAGCAGTAGGCTGCCCATCATGCCCGCTTGGACTCCCACATGTCCCGTGTGGAGACACACATGTCTCGCATGGAGTCCAAGTGGGACACATTGGAGGAACTGACAGCGGCGCTGAGGGACATATTGACATGCCTCCGCCAGATTAGCAACAACATGTCCACACCCCCCTGTGTGCCCACAACATCTGGTGCCGCAACAACTGCAACTGCCACAGAGAGGGAGGATGACTCTGGTGGAGAGTCCTCTGCACCGCAGCGGCCTGCACGTGAGGGTCCCCCCAGAAAGAAGAGGGGTCGTCCGAGGAAGGACAACTGAGAGGCAGATGGCCATGTACATCCCCCAGGAACCCAACACCTGTTCTGGAAATTCTCCTTTGTGTGCAAACTGTTCACCCTGTCGAATGCAACCCAACTCTCCCACATGACATGGGGAGTTTAAGTTGGACTAATGTATCAGATGACTATGGACTTTACTCAGGACATTTCTGCTACCAACACTTCCAACTCATCTGGGAACTTTGGATTCCAATCCCAATGTACAGCACCCACCATCCTGTGCACTATCCTAACACATGTATGTAAATAAACTCACTAATACACCATACTTGCCACTGTTGTGATTCCAACATTGTTTTTGTCATGGAGATGATGATCTGCTAAATTACACTGTGCATGCTAACTGCTACAGCAAGTTCAACACCGTCATGTGAGTCATGGCGACGTGACACATATGAGGGAGACACACCACTAGGGCAACATAACACATACACACCAGGGCCATCTGACTCATCGCCTACACTGATGCTGCCAGGAAATACAGTGGAATGCACAGACACCACACCTATTCAGAGTCTGTGTTAAGTAGCCCACAGGTGCAGTAAGCAAATATCAGTCAGATGTGTGACCACAGACAACGCACATCCCAAAGTGAAGCACAGGTTTATTTCACATTTGCAACATGTTGTTTCCACTACAGATGCAAGGTAATCCCACGTGACAGTGGCCACACAGTCACCAAGTGTTGAAGAAATAAAGTCCAGGGGTGTGTGGCACATCACCTGTAGGGAAACGACTGCTTCCACCCTGGAAGTTGAATCATGGTGTCGGGGATCACAGTTGACCAAACAACTCTGAAAGTACCCTGTGAAGGACAGACATGACACACAGTCAAAAGCACTGAAGAACAGGACAGAACTGCAATACTCATGCCCAATACATGTCACAAGATACCTACACAAAACCAAGTTAGCATGTCAACACTGTTGGGGAGTACAGACTACCTGTAAGGACACATCGCTGCACGCATCCAGTCAAGTAGCACATGGCCACACTCAAACAGCAACAGAGCACCACCAACACATATCATGCAAACTCAAATCATTGACATAACATCTCTGTATACTCACATTCAGCTGAAGAAGTTGGTGATGAGCTGTGTGCGGACATCACCCTCATCATCATCATCATCACTGGCATCGTGGCCCAGGCCAGGATCCTCCACAGGTGGCGGATGTTGGTCATCGTCATCCAGGATGAGAGGCAACTCCTTCCGCACTGCCAGGTTGTGTAGCATGCAGCAGACGATGACAACTCTTGCACACCTTTGCAGGGGCATATGGGAGGGCCCCTCCTGTCTTGTCCAGGCAGCGAAAGCGGCTCTTCAGGAGACCAAATGTCCGCTCGATCACTCTCCTGGTCCGACCATGTGCCTCATTGTAGCGCATCTGGGCTGGTGTCACAGGGTTCCTGAGGGGTGTCAGCAACCACGGCATGTTGGGGTATCCGGAGTCACCTACATACAGACAATTGCACATTAGCTGAGTTGGAAAAGAGGGTGGAATACAACATTGCAGAACACACACAATGGTACAAAGTAAGTACACACCGACAAGCCAGGAACACTGGCTCTGCATCTGTGACATCATCCTCGGGATGCGACTACTCCTCATTACGTAGGCATCGTGTGCAGAACCGGGGAAACGTGCACACACATGTGAGATGCTCATATCTGCAAGACATACCACCAGAGCATTGATAGAATGGTAATGTTTCCTGTTCCTGTATGCCTGCTCATGTGCCTGTGGTGGTACCAAAGCCACATGTGTCCCATCAATGGAGCCGATGACATGTGGCATCCTCCCCAGGGCATAGAAGTCACTTTTGACGTCAGTGAGTTGTTGACGTTTAGGGAAATAGATGTACTGGTTCAAGTATCTCAACATCGCCTCCAAAACATCACGTAGCACACGGCTGAACATGGTCTGTGACATCCCACCAGCAGACGCCACAGTGTGTTGAAAGGTACCGGTGGCAAAGAAGTGTAGGGCTGCCATCACCTTCACCTTGGGGTTCAGCGCAGTAGGGTATGGCCGGCCAGGTAGCAAATGTGGGGCCAACCGCCCCGCCAATTCCTCAATCAGCGGTCTGTTGAAGCGGTACCGTCGGATGTAGTCACGTTCCACCATGGTTGCAAGGTCAGGGAATGGTCTATGGACAGCTGGTGCCCTGCAGTACATAGGTGAACAAAGAAAGATTGTCAGTCACCCCACATATGTGGCATTGACCATACTCAATATCACATGATACATCATTACAAGACACAAGTACTTGATGTGTGTGCCGTTCTGTATGGACATATATGGCACCTACATGGCCATCATCTAACATCTCAGTTCAACATGTGTTGACAACAAGTTCCAGGTTGTGCTATGGGAAATCATTAGGCTGTGTCACAGTACCCATGTACTGCTGTCACGTTCCAAACACACACCACAGTGACAAGTGAGGACAGATGTGCCCCAGGCATCACAGCTCTTTGACAGGTAAATTCCCAGGGACCCTGTATTGCCACATGGACACTGGCATGACATGGCGTATCATGTACACGTCAGCAAAACAACCATGACTCCCACAGGTAGTGGCCCCTGTTGCCTCTGCAGGACAGACATGGATGTCAGTGACACACACACGCACAACATCAAAGTCGATGCACAAACAACGTGGAGGTGGAGACTGTCTCCCATTGTGCACATGGAATCAGAGACATCTGAAACACAACATACACACAGACTGTGGAGGGCCATCACAATTGTGGCAATGGTTCACCCTGTGACCTACATACCATCCCACATGGGACTCAGGGTGTATGTGACATAACATACACATACACAACCTGGAAATGTGACCATGCCACATGCTCTGAATTGAACAGTTGCACATCACAGTGGTCATGTGCACAACACACAAAGGATTCTGTCCCCATGAACACGTGCACAGCCTGGGAGTGGCTGCCCCCAAGTGCCACCCAACAAACCACATGTTGACCCCCATACACACACAGGTAATGCAGCCTTACATGCCTTAGGATACAGTGTGGACAGGCTGTGGTGTTGTAGGTGTGCCCCTGAGTCCCTGGCAAGTAATTGTGGCTGGCATACGTTCACCAGTGACAACCATGGTGACATATGCGAGTGACTTGTACAGGGACGCGTCGTACAGCAATGGACCGATCCGTGCACACGCATTGGCCATTGCATATGATGTGGACGGATGCGTGTTGTTTTTCGAAATACGCGTCGTACAGCAATGGACCGATCCGTGCGCACGCATTGGCCATTGCATATGATGTGGACGGATGCGTGTTGAGTTTCGAAATACGCGTCGTACAGCAATGGACCGATCCGTGCGCACGCATTGGCCATTGCATATGATGTGGACGGATGCGTGTTGTGTTTCGAAATACGCATCGTACAGCAATGGACCGATCCGTGCGCACGTATTGGCCATTGCATATGATGTGGACGGATGCGTGTTGTGTTTCGAAATACGCGTCGTACAGCAATGGACCGATCCGTGCGCACGCATTGGCCATTGCATATGATGTGGATGGATGCGTGTTGTGTTTCGAAATACGCGTCGTACAGCAATGGACCGATCCGTGCGCACGCATTGGCCATTGCATCTGACGTTGACGGATGCGTGTTGTGTTACGAAATACGCGTCGTACAGCAAAGGACTGATCCATGCGCACGCATTGGCTATGGACTGACATGTTAACGGACGCGTATTCGAAGCTTGTACGAGTCGGATGCAGTGAATTCAGTTGGCCACCCACAACAATGTTGCAAATTCATGGGTGTCATCAAGTTGAAATTTTGAAGGATGCTGTAGGCGTGTATAAGTGGTGCAATTCCATGGATTGGCCAGATTCAGAAGATGCAAACGACTTGGACCTATCACTTTGGACACATGGGACAGTATCTGCCTCTGCAGCACACATATAATGCTGGCTGTTCCCCTGAGAGCTCACTTGCCTGCACTACATGCTCCAGGACGACATCTGCCACTACCACTGCTGCTGTCTCTGCATCCTCTGGCTACTGCAATGGCACGTACTGTGGAGAGAGCCCCAGCCTTCAGCACTGAGGAGAACCAGGCCCTGCTGGACAGCCTCCTTCCACAGTACAGCAAGCTGTATGGGAAACCAGGGGAGCAGGTGAGTGTGCTGTCCACTGCCTTACTAATTGTGCATGTTGTCTGACTAGCAAGACTTACAGTGTGTACACCAGTGGCTAGCATGCTCACTGAGTAGTTGTCACGCCCCAAAGTGTGTAGTTACATGCACTGAACAGGTATAGTGCAGTAACAGTGCATTCCAACAAGGTTTGACTTCCCAGGCAATGATACCATTTAGTAACTGCTGGACAACTGTTCATAGCCATAGTTGCACTACCTGTGTACATCATATGCCCCTGTGATTGAGACATGTATATCCAACTGTGTGATGCACGGATATGTTGCATGTGTAGTAATGGCCTTTTCACTTTGTCATCCTCACAGGTTGATGCCCACCAGAAGCAGGAGATCTGGCTGACCATCGCCCGGGCAGTACGATCTGTGGGGGTCTACAGGCGCAGGATCCGCAACTGCCAGAAGAGGTGGCAGGACCTTCGTGGCTGGACCCGGAGGATCGCAAGGGTCCAGCTGAAGCTGTCGCCTCCTCGCAGGAGGGGCGGACAACGGACCCTGACCCCCCACATGCTCCAGATTCTGGCGGTGGTCTTCCCTGACCTGGATGGGCAGCTGAAGGCCAGACAGCAGCAAGGAGGGGGTAAGTGCGAGCCTTTTCTGGGTACTATGACTAACATGCTCTATGCACTCCTTTAGCCTGGTTCCACTTCCACAGTACGACTGTCTTGTCGTCCTGGACTCATGTCCCTCACTTGTGTCATGCCCCCTCCTCATCTGATACACAGGTGTAGCCCTTACAGTCTGTGACGTAGGTCACTTGGGTACTGTGTACTTGCAGTTACCTGTGGTTCAAGTTGGGGACAGCATGAGTTACAGGAACTTTGTTGTGGGCTGCATGGGTGGTACAATTGCTCACACAATGCCTGTGATCTGACATGTACTCTGGGTATGGCTTTAATATGTGTTCCAATTGCTGCTCTGACTCACCACATGTCTGGGGTATGTGCCACACACCCATGCTGCAGCAGAGACCAAGGTAGGAGCATCAGGAGTATGTACATCATGTGTGTGACACATGCATAGCCACCTGCCTAGTGTTCAGGGTAATACCATGTTGCACATGGACCAGGACTGTAATGCCTACTCCGGACATCGAAGGCACTCTGTTCTCCCACTCCCGTGTGTCAGCATACATATTGGGCATTGTGAAGAGTGCACTCAGGTGTGTGCCTCTGTGTCACCGTGGTGTGGCCTTGCTTTTTGGACTCCTGGAGTGTTTAACAATTTGGGGTGGCCAGCCATCTGAGTTGTGACTATAGGATCTGCACATTGGTTAATGCATAGGTCTCTGATCCCTTGACTGTGCACAATGGTGTATGAAACATTGAGGTGCAGGCAGCTTTGGTTCATTCTCATCAGACGGTGAAGTGCTCATGTGTATGGATTTGTGTTTGCAGTCACTCAAATGTCTCATTTGAATGACGTGGGATCATCTTAGTCCTCATGATGTGGGTGGCCAGGGGTGCACATGTGCACCTGTCAGCTACAGGGCTTGCATTCCCAAAACTTCCATGATTGTGACACAGTGCAGACTGGTGTTGTGTGTATGCACTGCCCCTGTGACAGGAGACAGTTATGACTGACTTGCCAGACAGGCCTGTGCCATGACATTCAACTTGCAAAGGGTGATCCAGCAGTAGTGTGATATGTCCTGCATGCACACCATTGTTGCATTGTCTATCAGGACATGAGGACCTCATTGTGTCTGGTGATGGAACCAAAACCCGCATAGCGACAGAGACTCTGCCCATCACTTTTCCTGACACATGTACTGAGTCAGTGGCAGGAGATGGCATGTGTTTGGAGTGACACATTTCCATATGTTCTCTTGGATGTCCAACAACTGTGTATGTGGTGCATGTGTGCACATATGATTAGTCGCATACAACAGGCACCAGACAGATGGGTGCATGGACAGGTAGGATATGAGTGGCATGAATGACTGTCAGGCAGACAATGGGCTTCTTCAAATCAGTGTCAGCACTTATTGCAATGTCTAGCGAATGATGGCAGGGCTTGCTCTGTGATGTGCTGTACTTACTGTGGTGTGTGTGGTCAGTACAGGTGACTAATGTTGCTCTGTTTATCCTGATTGTTTGCAGATACATCCACGGCCACAGGAGGAGACAGCTCCATGGACCAAGAGGAGCGGCAGAGCCAGACTGGGTCCACTGCAGAGGAGACCGAGGGACCCAGTGGCACGGAGGGTGAGGGGAGCCACACTGAGGAGACCTCAGCTACGACCACCTCAGCTGAGGAACACAGCACTTCCAGTGAGGACTCCCTTGTGGAAGCGGGTGTCAGCAGACCATGGACAAAATCGAGCAAGTCTGTCCCCGCCACCACCACCACCATCTCCACCCTCCCATCTGCTCCCATCCCACATGTCTGTGGAGGCTCCCGTGTAGGGGAGCGTGTCTCCTTCATGCCAGGCACCGCACCCCCTGCCTCTGTCTCCCCTGCTGCCCTGAGTGTGGAGTCTGTGGACTTGCTGAAACAGATCCATGTAGGGCAGACATCAATGCTGAGTGTCCTCCTTGCACACACAGGTCTGTTGACACAACTGGTGTCATTCATGGAGGGCATGTCATCTGGCATGTCTGCCCTACATCGGACCAATCAGTCCATGGCCTCCTCACTGACGGCAGCAGTGTCCCTCCTGCAACAGTCCCTCACCCCTCCTACCTCTGCCCCATCCACAATCCCCAGCACCCTACCTGTCCCAAGCACACACACACCGGCACAGGCACGCACCAGCACAGACACAAGCAGCACACAGACACACACGCCAAAATCCAGACGCACACGCACGCACAGTCAGGGGACTGATACCTCACTCACAGGGGATGGGGCCCAGACACACATACACGCATCCACGAGCACTGCGCAGTCCTCAGATACCTCTCCCTCCAAAACCCCTTCCCTTGCCTCACCTGCAACCCCCTCCCAGAAGCTCTTCCTCTGTGAGCTTGGCCTCTTCCCCACAGATCCATCTGAGCCAACGTACAGGCGGAAGAGGCGACCACCACACACAGAGGGGAGTGCCCCTCACACCCGGACACCCTCCCCCAGGCACAGGCAGACTGAGGACCCCATTAGGAAGTCCCCCTGGACCAGGAAGGGCAAGACCTCACCACCACCACCACGCAGCTCCACCACGCAGTCTCTCTCCTCCATCCCCCAGGCCACCACTCCACAGGTTCCCCCGCCACACCCTGCCCCAGGTTCCCCCACACACCGATACCGCATCCCCAAACTGCTTAGGCCCTCCCCCCTACCACTTGCTCTTCCACCCCCAACCCAGACGCTCGGCCTGTTTGTGCCACTGGTGTGGAGACCGGGTCCCCCCTCTGTCCTGCCCACCTCATCTGCCCCCCTTCCACTCCCTTGGAGTTATGCACTGCAGTGGAGTCCACAACCACCCCGTCTGACTTGGGCACTGCAGTGGGGACCCAGTCCACTCCATCTGACCGGCCCACTGCAGTGGTGCCATCACCCACACCATCTGACTTGTGCCCTACAGTGGTGCCGGCCCCCACTGAGTCAGACACCTCCACTGCAGTTGCCGGTGACACTCCTGCACCCACCACCCCTTCACTGCCTCCTTCTGGCATCCCCTGATCCTGTCCCTGCGGTGCCTGGCCTGCCCCTTGTATGCCCCTCCGAGGGGGATGTCCCCTGTCCGTACCAGTGCAGGCAAGCAATGGGTGACAAGTTGTCACATATCACCCTGTTCGGACTGTGTATGTGGACTGGCCATTGGCCTTAGTTTCTTTTGGACTTCAAATTTTTCTTTCACATTTGCTGAATAAAGCCTCTTTTTGTTTACTAGTGGTTTTTCTTTTGATGTACATGATGTAGATGAGTATCATCATGCATTTGCTGTTGTAATAGTGTTCAGATCAGGAAAATGAAGTGTTGCTGTGATGGACTCCATGTGGTCCATGGGATATGTGTCCTAATCTAGTCTGGATCCATAGCATCCTTTGCTGCAGTCTGAGGGTGTAATGTTCAGCATTTGACACAGGGATGTACGTTTTGCATTTGTAAATTAACATCTGTGGCTTACACTGATGCACATCTGGTGGGCTTACCACTGTTCAATGTTTCTATTTCCCTGACTGTGTGCCCATCTCCACTGGACATGCAGTTTAGCACATCAATGTTGAAGGACTCATCTGTGTATACAGTGCAACTTGCTTGACACGTGTTTTGGGTATATGCAGATGACTGAAGTGACACTCCCGTACCCAGGCTGATGTGAGCAGAGCCTTCAGTGTGTTGTAATTGTTGACTCACTGACCGAGTGTTCTGCTGACATGTTTGAGTCGTGCACAGACAAGGTTTGGCACAGCGGACCTTCCACAGGAGTGGAGTGCCCTCATGGCAGTGTGTAATTCCGTGACATTGCCTGGGCCCGTGTTGTGTGTTGTGTAAGCATGTCTGTGTGTGTTCCCTTCCCTTTTCCTACACAGGCTGTGTCCCTATGGATGTTCCTGTTTGTGATGCTTGCTGAGTTGTCCTGTGTTCACCCAGCATCTTGGACCTGGTTTCTCCGGGATATGGGTGCATGGCAAACTAATGTTCATCAGGTTGTCATCCCTAGTTGTCTTTGTTGTCAGGGCTGGGGATGTGGGCAAACGCAGATGGGACACAGTCAGGATTCCCCTTGGCACTTGTTGGTTACACAAGTCATGTAATTTACAGTTTGTGGTAGCTTTCAGTGATTGTGACACGTTGTGTGTGTGACTGCTGCCACTCCTCAGGGTCAGAGCTGCAATGTTGGAAGTTGTCTACGTGTGTTCTTTGTGGGTCACCTTGGCTTCTTCATTGGTGTGTGACTGTGGCCGGGATCCCATTGATTGGGGTGGATTTCACGTCATGCCCATGTACCGCGTACTGTGCAGTGTGTCAGACATTCACGAGTCTTGTTGACTGGCCATGTGTGATGGGTTTCTGCACCTTAGTTCCCACCACCACCCCTGGGATTGTCATGGGTGCATGTGCAATGTCACCAGTCCATGTGAGCTTCACTCCTGCACATTGGTGGAGATCAAGGTGTGTGGTGTTGAGTGTGTGCAAATGTGAGTTGTTGCACGGCTAGACCCCTACCTCCATATTGGCCTTGGCTGACAGGCCGTGCTGATTGATTTGTGCTTGTGTAGGTGTGATGGTAGTTTGTTGCTCAGGACACATGGCTGTGGTTCACAGTGTGAACGACATCTACCTTTGTCATCACAGTGGGATTATCATGCAGGCTAGTGTCACCACAATGTGGGGTCCCTGGGGGTAGTGCTGTGGTGGGTCTGTCTCTTGCTGTGTTAGTTGATGTTCCTACAAGCTTGTGTGACATGTGTAATTTGGGCTCCCTCTCATCTAACGATGCCTGATTGCCCACATAGGGGAATCCGATCCATGAGTTACTTTTGTATGGCACTGTATACACATCTGTGTAATTGGAATTCAGGCCTCCTCATGTGTTGTGTGGTTGCCTGGGGACACTGGCACACCCCCCCCCATCACCTGTTGTGTTTGATATGCAGTGTGAGGCTGCCTGTTTGTGTTTGTGCATCTGCACCACTGCATTGGCATATCTTTAGTGTGCCATTGCCTGTATGTTGTTTGGAGGATTTCCCCTGCTGTCCCTGGGACTCCTAGGTCATCAGTCAGCACAATAATCATGGTTTGTATGTCCCATTGCTGCCATGGTATGGTATTTGTTCACCTCACATCTACAGTCTCCACAGGATATCTACATTTGTGTGTCCATTAGTGCAGATGTGTGGGTCTGCATTATGATGGTCACTTCTGGCATTGTGTAATTGATAAATGGAGACAATGTCAGCCCCCATGGGTGATGTTTGTGTGCACATGGCCAAAGGTATGTTTTATTTGCACTGCACTGTTTGCCTCACCCAATCTATGTTCCTATGGGACACAACCACTACTCTGCCACTGATGTGTTTGTTGTTCTGTGACCAGGAATCATCCACGCTGTTTGGCAGTTGCAGCTTTTTCCATGACAACACTTACCTTTTGGTCACTGTGATGATGGGGGTTTAGACCCCATTGCCACAATGTTCAAAATGTGCTTCTGCTATGGACCCCACACTTACCTTTTGGTCACTGTGATGATGGGGGTTTAGACCCCATTGCCACAATGTTCAAAACTGTGCTTCAGCTATGGACCCCACACTTACCTTTTGGTCACTGTGATGATGGGGGTTTAGACCCCATTCCCACAGTGGTCATGGTCTGCTTGCATTGTGAAGGCCACACACATTTTTGTGTGACACATGTGATAGGGGGTCACATTGTATGTTCAATGTCATGTTCAGTGTTGTAGGCATTTGACAGACTACACACTCTTGTCATGATGTTGGGGGATGTCTTTTGCTGACATTCATTATGTTGGAGTATGCTGGTTGTGTCATGCATTACCCGTCCTATGAGTGGGGATGGTAGTAGTGGTAGGCATCCAGCCCCCCATGAGTAGGGGTGGTGGTAGTGGTAGGCATCCAGGCCTCCATAAGTAGGGGTGGTGGTAGTGGTAGGCATCCATCCCCCTATGAGTGGGGATGGTAGTAGTGACAGGCATCCAGCCCCCCATGAGTAGGGGTGGTGGTAGTGGTAGGCATACAGGCCCCCATGAGTAGGGGTGGTGGTAGTGGTAGGCATCCATCCCCCTATGAGTGGGGATGGTAGTAGTGACAGGCATCCAGGCCCCCATGAGTAGGGGTGGTGGTAGTGGTAGGCATCCAGGCCCCCATGAGTAGGGGTGATGATGGTGACAGGCATCCAGGCCCCCATGAGTAGGGGTGGTGGTAGTGGTAGGCATCCAGGCCCCCATGAGTAGGGGTGGCGGTAGTGGTAGGCATCCAGGCCCCCATGAGTAGGGGTGGTGGTAGTGGTAGGCATCCATCCCCCTATGAGTGGGGATGGTAGTAGTGACAGGCATCAAGCCCCCCATGAGTAGGGGTGGTGGTAGTGGTAGGCATACAGGCCCCCATGAGTAGGGGTGGTGGTAGTGGTAGGCATCCATCCCCCTATGAGTGGGGATGGTAGTAGTGACAGGCATCCAGGCCCCCATGAGTAGGGGTGGTGGTAGGCATCCAGGCCCCCATGATTAGGGGTGGTGATGGTGACAGGCATCCAGGCCCCCATGAGTAGGGGTGGTGGTAGTGGTAGGCATACAGGCCCCCATGAGTAGGGGTGGTGATGGTGACAGGTATCCAGGCCCCCATGAGTAGGGGTGGTGGTAGTGGTAGGCATCCATCCCCCTATGAGTGGGGATGGTAGTAGTGACAGGCATCCAGCCCCCCATGAGTAGGGGTGGTGGTAGTGGTAGGCATCCATCCCCCTATGAGTGGGGATGGTAGTAGTGACAGGCATCCAGCCCCCATGAGTAGGGGTGGTGGTAGTGGTAGGGCATCCAACCCCCATGAGTAGGGGTGGTGGTAGTGGTAGGCATCCAGGCCCCCATGAGTAGGGGTGGTGGTAGTGGTAGGCATCCAGGCCCCCATGAGTAGGGGTGGTGGTAGTGGTAGGCATCCATCCCCCTATGAGTGGGGATGGTAGTAGTGACAGGCATCCAGCCCCCCATGAGTAGGGGTGGTGGTAGTGGTAGGCATACAGGCCACCAAGAGTAGGGGTGGTGGTAGTGGTAGGCATACATCCCCCTATGAGTGGGGTTGGTAGTAGTGACAGGCATCCAGGCCCCCATGAGTAGGGGTGGGGGTAGTGGTAGGCATCCAGGTCCCCATGAGTAGGGGTGGTGATGGTGACAGGCATCCAGGCCCCCATGAGTAGGGGTGGTGGTAGTGGTAGGCATCCAGGCCCCCATGAGTAGGGGTGGTGGTAGTGGTAGGCATCCATCCCCCTATGAGTGGGGATGGTAGTAGTGACAGGCATCCAGCCCCCCATGAGTAGGGGTGGTGGTAGTGGTAGGCATCCATCCCCCTATGAGTGGGGATGGTAGTAGTGACAGGCATCCAGCCCCCCATGAGTAGGGGTGGTGGTAGTGGTAGGCATCCATCCCCCTATGAGTGGGGATGGTAGTAGTGACAGGCATCCAGGCCCCCATGAGTAGGGGTGGGAGTAGTGGTAGGCATCCAGGCCCCCATGAGTAGGGGTGGTGGTAGTGGTAGGCATCAGGCCCCTATGGGTGTGTATGGCATTGGTGATAGCCATCCCGCCCCTATGGTTCGGATGTTGCTAGTGTACGTCATTTCTGCATCCCTATGTGTGTGACATATGTCGGGTACGTGTCGTTTGTTTGTGTAGTGGGTGTCTGACTTACCATCTGCGCCGAACGCGTCCGTACCGGTTCCGGTAATAGATGTACAGTATTGGTAGGACCTGCGCGATGGGATTCATGGTTGGGTCGTCTCGTTCGGGTTTCTCGTGGCTTCGACTCGTACTCGTAGCTGGCTTGTTGGTCTCGTAGCCGTGGATCGTCTTGTGGCGCGAATCGGAGCTTATGTGCAGCTCTCCCGGATGCTCTGACGTGCCGGACGTAGCGACCAGTTCGGCGCGTACGGAGTGTGCATCGTACTAGTCCGGCCGGAAGGTGCTGTGTATTTACTTCCGTGCGACTCGAATCGGCGTTTAGGGATCCGGCTCGGGCGGGGAACTGGAGCTGGAATGGGTACGTCCGGCTCGGTCGGAATCTGAGCAGTAATGCGCATCGTACTTGCTTGTTCGGACGACTGTTCGAATCGGTCAGGAAACCCGCGTTCGGCTTGTATTTTTTCCGGACGAATCGTATTCGGTGTGCTTCCGGCCGAGATCAGAATCGACCCCATAGTGTCTTACTGCACTTGTTGTTTTACAATGAATGCTGGTGTGACATTCAACTCACTGATGCCTACACATGCCATGTCTGTGGAATATGTGACATGCATTGACTTGCACTTACTCACGTCACCTATGATATGTGTGTGGATGTACATCTATTGGTTGTATGATGTTGTCTCATCTTTGAAATCAACTTAATGTGTGAGATGGCCAATCAAACAACAGTAATGATTGCCTTAACATATAATAGTGGTATTTTACTGTGCCCATAGCTGATTTAGGTAGGATATGTGATCAGCTTACACACACTCTGCACATTGTGCTGATAACTAGTGGTCTGTGCAACTTAAACAAGAATGTGTGGCAGGTAAAGCAGCTACATATGAATCAGCAGTGTTGCTGTCTCATACATCTGCTGTGTCACCTACTCCTAGGCCTGGGGACACCAGATGTATTGGTGTACCATTCACAACCTCTGATTATGTTTTGGGGTTAGTCAGTATGTACAACATGTCCACTTGTAAAAACACATGTGGTGAAGGTGTCTCTGCATCTGAGTTGTGGATTAAGCAATTGTTGGAGTACATTCATTGTTTCTGCTGCGTGAGTCAAGATGTGAGAAGTCGGACACATCTCATTGTGTAATGTCGATAACATTAGTCCTCTTCCATTTCATGTAGGCGACGACCAAATGTGCACCGGCCTTTCACAGTCCTGGCGGACATGGAGGATGTGGACATCATCCGGAAATTTCGTCTGGATCGCGTTACACTGCAAGAGCTGTGTGCTCAGTTGGAACCCCATCTGAGGCCTCAACGAACATATCCAACTGCCCTATCCCCAACAGTGAAGATCATGGCAGCGCTGCATTTTTTTGCTACGGGCTCTTTCCAATACACGGTGGCCAGCGCCGGTGGGATGTCGCAAGCCACATTCAGCATGGTGCTCTGGGATGTGGTGTCCGCAATGATGCTATACAAGGACCAATACATACAATTCCCAAATACTGCAGAATTGCCTGCTGTGAAGGCTGGTTTTTATGCCCTTGCCCACATTCCTCATGTAGTTGGTTCCATTGACGGCACACACATTGCCTTTGTCCCACCACAGGCACGTGAGCAGGTGTATAGGAACAGGAAGCACTACGATTCCATTAATGTGCAGGTGGTATGCCAAGCTGATATGATCATCAACCATGTTTGTGCGCGATTTGCTGGCTCTGCCCATGACTCCTACATCCTGCAGAACAGCATTGTACCCCGGCTGATGGAAAATCTACATCCAGAGCGTGCATGGCTTGTAGGTGAGTACACTGAGTTAAGTAGTATGCTGGGTGTGACATGCTGTTCTCGTCAACTGTTTGTATCGCATCATTTCTCTGTGTATGTCACACGTAGGTGACTCAGTGTATCCCAACAGGCCGTGGTTGCTGAGCCCACTGCAGAATCCAAGTACCCCGGGTGAAGTCAGCTACAACGAGGCACATGGTAGGACACGACGTGTGGTGGAGCGCACTTTTGGCATCCTGAAGTCCCGATTCCGGTGCCTGGACAAGAGCGGAGGTGCACTGTTGTATTCCCCACAAAAGGTGTGCCGGATAGTTGTAGCATGCTGCATGCTTCACAACCTTGCCTTGCGCAAAGCCGATCCGCTGATCCTGGATGACGATGAGCAGCAGATGCCCCCTCCTGCACACCCACACACTTCCAGTGCGGAAGAAAGTGGTGAAGAGGAAGGTGTTGACCTGCGTCAACAGCTCATTGCCAACTACTTCCCTTGAATGTAAGTGACTTTGTAGAACAGTGACATTGTGTGTTTGCTTGGATGTTAGTATCAAGGCATAGAGGATTTTAACTGCTGGCTGTCGTTGTGTGTGTGATAAGGGCTGATGTGTGTGGCACAGGGTATTTGTATCCAGGTACATCATGTGTATGTTGAGGTTGTTGATCATTGCTATGTGTGCTTGTTTTTGTACCTTGATGCCTAGTGTTGTGTTTCAGCTGTGATGGCGTCACCTGTTAAGTAAATGTCATTCTATTGTGTCTTTCTAGGTTCATTCACCCTCTCAATGCCTCCTCTCCTTCAGAGCAGTTGGAACATTGAAATCTGATTTGTCATTGTACATACTGGAATAAACATGTGGCTCACACAGACATGGGTATGTGAAGAGTGTTTATTTCAAATTAGTTTTTGTGCAAGTGAAGGGAATATGTACATAAATGTGAACAGTGAATAAATGAGTTGTCAGTCATGGTAGATGAGACAAATGGTGTAGTCACCACAAAGCTGAAGTCACACAGTCCAACAGACTCAGGCCATCAACATGGCAATGTGGCCAAGGATAGTCAACATAGTCAATGCAAGGGGTACAACAAGATACCATCATGGCTGGCTCTGTGAGTGGCGTTGGTATGGTGGCCTGCCACCAAATCCTCCCCTGTGGATTCTCGGACGGCCCCTGGTGCGTTTGGGGGGGCACCTGCTGCAGGGTCAGTGGTGTCTGAGGACTCACTCTCCTCCTGCACACCCCTCTCTGTGGCTGCAGCTGGAATGGTGGGCTGCACAGCAGGCAATCCACTGGAGGGGGTTGAGCTGCACTTGGGGCTGGGAGTCTGTCCTCAGAACACACACTAGCTGGCCAACAAGGTCGACAAGTTGGCCCATCCGTGTGTCCATGGACTGCTGCAGCAGGCGGATCTCATGCATGTCTTCAGCAAGCTGGCCCATTACTCCATGGTTCTCTTGGTAGGCACCAAGGACTCTTTCAATGGTGGCCAGGGACTCAGGGTCATTGTCCTCCTGTGTCTCTGCCCCAGTTGTACTCCCACCTGCCCTCCTGACACGGACCTGTGGCGTAGTCCCCCGACGCACTGGCACACTCTCCCTGGCATGCTGTGATTGTGTGGTGGTGTTGGTAACCACCGTGGCAGGGCGTGTGTTGCAGGCAGCAGTGGTGGTGGTGGTGGTGGAGGCCACACAGGTCGTAGTGGCAGGGGCCAGGACAGTTGTTATTGCCGTGGTGCTGGTGGTGGTGGTGGGGACAATGAGGGCTTGAGACATGTTAGTCCCTGCCACACCAGAGGGGCCAGCTTGAGAATCCTCGTCCGAGAATGTTGGGGCATCTGCATCCGAGTGTTCACGTTCCGGGGGGGGAGACTGGCTCCGCATGTTGGTGTCATCCTCTGCAGTTAGTTGTTGATCTCCTGTTGAACAGAGGTCATATGGTAATTGAGTTGCACGCAACAAGCTTGATGTTAGACAATTGTTTGAGACATTTGATACAACAAACACTTTACAATGCAATGACTTTGTATGCCTGCTATTTACTGTGCACCATGACATGACGTTGAGGTACATACCTTAGTGGTCCATGGTTTCCGTTGTGAATTGAAACTTGGTGCAGTGTACAGATAATGTAACTTCACGGACATGTCCTCATCTACCTAATTGTGTGACATAAACTTTCTGTTGTGCGTCTTTTCATTTAGCGGTTCATGTAATCTATTTCAACAGAGCTACAAGGAACCATTGTCATGTTATACTTAGCTTTGGAATCACATGTACTTTTCTTTTTTTCATGTACACCATGCATGTTTGGTGTTGAGATGGGCCTTCATGCTCAGACACCAAGGCGCTTCCACATTGCATTCTCTGCTGTGCATGATTGTGGGATGCATTTGTTTCACTTGTGACTTGGTGAGTATGAGTTCAAAATATGTGTCAGTTACGTGCACTTAGATGTCTGCACACTGGATGTGGCATTTAAAACTATGCTAAGTTGGCTGACATGTTAGTGTTGATGTGGTTATGTGGCTACATGCATTTAGAATAGGATGGCGGTGTGCATGCAGTCACTACCTACGTGTAAGTTTTGGGAGAGCAATGCGATAGCTGCCCCATGCTTGGGGGTGTGGGGAATGCTCCATCCTGCAGAGCTGTGGGACAAGGGGGCCTGTTGGGAGTTGTAGTGCAGACTTCCCAGCCACAAAGACCCCTCCCTGTTGAGATGGCTACCTACCTGTTAGGTTACAGATTGGAGGGAAATGGCTGGCCCATGCTTGGGGGTGTGGGGAATGCTCCATCCTGCAGAGCTGTGGGACAAGGGGGCCTGTTGGGAGTTGTAGTGCAGACTTCCCAGCCACAAAGACCCCTCCCTGTTGAGATGGCTACCTACCTGTTAGGTTACAGATTGGAGGGAAACGGCTGGCCCATGCTTGGGGGTGTGGGGAATGCTCCATCCTGCAGAGCTGTGGGACAAGGGGGCCTGTTGGGAGTTGTAGTGCAGACTTCCCAGCCACAAAGTCCCCTCCCTGTTGAGATGGCTACCTACCTGTTAGGTTAAAGATTGGGGGGAAATGGCTGGCCCATGCTTGGGGGTGTGGGGAATGCTCCATCCTGCAGAGCTGTGGGACAAGGGGGCCTGTTGGGAGTTGTAGTGCAGACTTCCCAGCCACAAAGACCCCTCCCTGTTGAGATGGCTACCTACCTGTTAGGTTACAGATTGGAGGGAAATGGCTGCCCCATGCTTGGGGGTGTGGGGAATGCTCCATCCTGCAGAGCTGTGGGACAAGGGGGCCTGTTGGGAGTAGTAGTGCAGACTTCCCAGCCACAAAGACCCCTCCCTGTTGAGATGGCTACCTACCTGTTAGGTTACAGATTGGAGGGAAATGGCTGGCCCATGCTTGTGGGTGTGGGGAATGCTCCATCCTGCAGAGCTGTGGGACAAGGGGGCCTGTTGGGAGTTGTAGTGCAGACTTCCCAGCCACAAAGACCCCTCCCTGTTGAGATGGCTACCTACCTGTTAGGTTACAGATTGGAGGGAAATGGCTGCCCCATGCTTGTGGGTGTGGGGAATGCTCCATCCTGCTCAGCTGTAGGACAAGGGGGCCTGTTGGGAGTTGTAGTGCTGGCTGCCTGTACATGTGCCCCCATGTAAATATTGTTATGTACCTTTGTGGTGAATGAGAGGGAGTTATTGTGGGATCTGTGAGACCTGTTTGGGGGGAGTGTGGTGGACATGAGTACATTTGGGCCTAGGAGGTGTTGCTTTTTAGTTGTGCAGGCTACTACATAGCAGTGTTATGGCAGACTTTTGTTGGTACTTACCAGCCTCCATTCCCCCCTCAATTCCAGTGCAACTCTCTGGGTGCAGTATGCCAAGCACCTTCTCCTCCCATGCGTTGAATGTTCTTGGTGGAATGGGAGGGCCACTGCCAGTCCGGTTTGCCAGCTCACGGTTCTTGCTGTTCTTCTCCTTGACCTTGCTCTTGAGGTCAGTCCACCTCTTCCTGATCTGCTTCCTGTTGCGTGGAACTTGCCCTACAGCATTGACTCTGTCAACTATCCTTTGCCACATTTGATTTTGCCTGGCCGCTGGGGTCTGTTGGACCCTGCTTCCTAAAATATATGGCTCAACTCTTATTATCTCATCCACCATGACTGACAACTCACCATCAGTGAATTTGGGCATCTTCTGTGCCATGGTGTGTGATGTGCTCAGTGGTTAAGAGTGCAGGTGTGCAGGTGGTGGTGGTGGTGATGTGTGTGGTGTGTGTGTGTGTTTGTGATGGTGTAATGTGTGCAGGGTTGCCTCTCCTTTGTGTGATATTGTTGGGCCCTTCAGTTCTGGAGTTGTGCAAAGACTTGTGGTCATGCAGGGGCTGGTTTTATGGGCTGCCTAGTGGGTGGGTCCAAACTGAGGATTCATGTCAGGTGTGTTGTCTGTGTTGAGCTGGGATTTGTAGTTCTTATATGCCAGGGGCATGTGTCAATGGGGTGTGTTGGCTGTTTTTATTGGCTGTGACAGATACACAGCCACATTTGGTGGTTTTGTGGTGTAGTTTTTTTCGACCGCCATTAATATTTCCGCGCGGTCACCGCGGTCGGACTGCAATGGTCATTCCTCCAGCTCTCCCATTCATCATTGCTGTCAAATGCGGCGGTCGGAAACAAGCGGTCGTACCGCAGGCACCGCGGTGAGATCATAATTGCACTCGTGGAAATTCTGCTTGTGTCTCGGCGGTTTGTGAGCTTTCTGCAGTGAATCCGACCGCCGTGGAGGGTATTTCGCCTTTTCTGCACGTTCGCCGCCGGTGTTTCTTGGGTTCCGACCGCAGGCGGTCGGATTTTTCCGGCGGTGCATCGTAATGTGATCGGCGGTGGTGCCGCAGGCCATGCGGGCGGTCTTTTCCCATTGCCACTGCGGGCGGAATAGTTTTCCGACCACCATCGTAATCGACCCCTATGTACTGGGGTGCACGCCTGTGTGAGTTGATACCAGTTGCTGCGAGGGATAGACTCCTGACCCTGAGGGGGGAGGATGCAGAATCATACCAGCAGATGAAGGCATGCTTAGTTGAGAAATATGGTTTAACCCCAGAGCAGTAAGGTGGGGAAGTTAAGAGACACCCAGAAAGTGAGTACAAAGTTGTGGGTAGACCTTTTGGACATCTCACAGAAGGCACTGGAAGGCTGGATTGTTGGTAACAATGTTGACATTTATAAGGGATTGTATAATTTGTTTTTGAGAGAACGCATTTTGACTCATTGTGCTGAAGAGAAGTTACGCGAGTACCTAGTGGACTCAAAGCTGTCTAGTCCTAGAGACCTAGTCAAGGCAGCTGATGAGTGGGTGAGAACCCGGGTTTCCAATCAGCACCAGGGGGATGACCAGAAGAAAGGAGGACAGGTCCCTCCCCAGGAGAAAGCCTTTGGAAAAGAAGGTCAAAAATAGGAGTCCTCCAAAGACCCACACAAACATGAATGGGGGGGGCGAGCCAACCCAAATTAAAAGGGAGGGGTATCAGGGGAAGAATGGTTGGTTCTTTGATCCCTCCAAATTGAGTAAGTGCTTTGATTGGAATCAGCCAGGGCACAAAAAGTGAGATGCTGTCTGCACCAAGAAGCTCCCCCTAAGGGACCATCCCCAAGGATTGCCAGTGTAAATGTGGGGGTGGATAGTGGTGCCCCAGAGAGGGGTAGGTGGGTGGTAGAAACAACCTTAGTGTCCATGGGTGGGATAAATATTGCAACCCTTACTGCTTCACCTCCAAACACGGATAAGTACAGGCAGTGGCCTAAAGTTAATAGGGCTGAGGTGGAGTCTATCAGAGACACAGGGGCTATTGTAACTATGGCCCTGGACAAGCTGGTGCCTCAGGAGAGGTTGCTAACTTGTGAGTTTTACCAGGTGATATATCCAGATAGCACCACCAAACTCCATCCTATGGCTGTGGTGGATTTGGAATGGGGAGGTGTGACAGGCTCTATGAAGGTAACTGTGTCTCCTGTGCTCCTAGTGCAGTATTTACTGGGCAATGACCTTGAATCATCTGAGTGGTCAGAAGTGGAGAGGGGTCTCCATATGAAAATATTGGAGCTCCCTGAGTGGGTATGTGCTGTGACTAGGTCACAGACTATCCAGAAGGGAAAGGCTGGACACTTGGACCCTGAAACAAAGGGTCAAGCAGCCAAGGACAAGGGAAGGGTACTGGGCCTGGTGAGCCAGCCATGGGAACTCCAGAGGTGCAGGAAGAATCTAACCCTAGTGGGGAGGATCTGGCCTCTGAGGGAGGGACTCCATCCCTCCCAGGGCTGTCAGATTTGACAGAAGTGACAGATGGAGGTGGACCCTTCAGGGAGGAGTTCAGTAAGGGACAGAAAGACTGTCTCACCCTTGAGAGTTTGAGGTGAGTTGCCTCTAAGAAGGGGAGGACAGTGGGTTTCACAGAATCTACTGGGAAGATGGACTGCTTTATACTGAGGCCAAAAACCTCTAGGAGGGGGCCACCAGGAAGTCGGTGATGCCCCAGAAGTACAGAGAGTTCATCCTGACCTTGGGTCATGATATCCCCTTGGCAGGACATTAGGGACATACAAAGACTTGGAACCGGTTGGTGAACTATTTCTACTGGCCCCACATGTCTGAAAAGGTAAAGAGGTTTTGCAGCTCCTATGTCACCTGTCAGGCCAGTGGCAAGGCAGGGGGCAAGACAAAGGCTCCCCTAATACCATTGCCAGTGGTTGGGGTTCCTTTTGAAAGGATGGGGATGGACATTTCTGGTCCCCTGGACCCACCTACTGTATCAGAGAATAGATATATCTTGGTGGTAGTGAACCATGCCACTATGTAGCCTGAAGCAATTCCTCTTAAAACCATAGATGCTCCTGCAGTGGCTAGAGCACTGCTTGGTGTGTTCACCAGAGTGGATTTTCCGAAAGAGGTGGTGTCAGATAGGGGCACAAACTTTCTGTCCAACTATCTGGCTGACATGTGGGATGAGTTTAATGTCAACTCCAAGTTCACCACCCCCATCACCCACAGACATATGGTCTTGTGGAGAAGTTTAATAGGACCGTGAAGGGCATGATCAATGGGTTGTCTGAGAAACTCAGGAGGAGATGGGATGTACTCCTCCCATGCCTACTCTTTGCCTACAGGGAGGGTCCACAAAAAGGGGTTGGGTTCAGTCCCTTTGCGTTGTTGTTTGGACATCCTGTGAGGGGGCCATTGTGCCTGCTGAGAGAGTCTTTGGAGAAGCCTCTCAAAGAAGCAAAGGACAATGTGCTTGATTATGTGTTATGCCTAAGATCTAGAATGGCAGAGTACATGTACAAGGCAAGCAGAAAACTGGGGGCTAGCTGGGAGCTCATGAAGCACTGGTCTGACCAGAAGACTACAATGTCTGAGTATAATCCTGGACAGTTGGTGTGGGTGTTGGAGCCTGTGGCTCCCAGGGCCCTCCATGAGAAATGGAGTGGGCCCTATCCAATCTTAGAAAAGAAGGGTGAGGTTACCTATCTGGTTGACCTTGGCCCCCCTAGGAACCCTCATAGGGTCCTGCGTGTGAACAGATTGAGCCCCCACCATGACAGGACAGATATGACTATGTTATTGGTCACTGATGAGGGAGTGGAGGAGGAAACTGAACCAGTGCCTGACCTCCTCTCCAATAATGTGCAAGATAGGTCAGTGGAAGGAGTGGTACTCTCTCCCAAATGGACAGACCAGCAGCACAGAGACTGCAAGCGGGTGCTGGAGCAGTTTGCTGGCCTGTTCTCTTTGACCCTAGGCATTACTCAGTGGTATGTGCACCACATTGACAATGGTGAAGGCCTACCTGTCAAAAGTAAACTGTACAGGCTGTCTGACCATGTCAGAGCCAGCATTAAGGCTGAGGTAGCTAAAATGCTGGAGTTGGAGGTAATTGATCCATCTGAAAGTCCATGGGCCAGCCCAGCGGTGCTGGTGCCCAAACCTAATCCCCAGGGGGGACCAAAAGAGTTAACGTTCTGTGTGGACAACAGAGGACTGAATGCAGTCACAAAAACTGATGCTCACCCTATACCTAGAGCTGATGAGTTCATTGCCAGGTTAGGGGCTACTAAGTAACGAAGTACTTTTGATTTGACTTCAGGCTACTAGCAGATTGCCCTCACAGATGGAGCAAAGGAGAGGTCAGCATTCTTCACACCAGAGAGACATTATCAGTTCAAGGTAATGCCCTCTGGCTTTAAGAATGCACTTGCCACCTTCCAAAGGTTGGGGAACAGGGTCTTGTCTGGGTTAGGGCATATCAGTGCAGCTTATCTGGATGATTTAGCTGTATACCGTTCTACCAGGGGTGGATCACTTAAGCCACCTGAAAGAAGTGCTTCAGGCCATGCAGCAGGCAGGCCTGACTATTAAAGCAGGTAAATGCCAAATAGGGCAGAGCTCTGGTGTATCTGGGTCACCTGGTAGGTGGAGGCCATGTACAGCCTCTCCAGGCCAAGAGTCAAACTATTTTAGATTGGGCAGGACCTGTCACCCGGACTCAGGTCAGGGCATTCCTGGGACTGACTAGGTATTATAGAAAGTTTATTCAAAATTATGGGACCATTGTGGGGCCCCTAATAGAATGAACTTCTAAGAAGAGGCCCAAAAAGGTGGATTTGACCCCAGAATGTCAGCAGGCTTTGGCACTCTAAAAGCTGCTATGTGTTTGTTCAGCAACAGTGCTGCTGGCCCCTGACTACACAAATTAATTTGTGGTTCAGACAGATGCTTCAGAACAAGGGATCGGGGCAGTGTTGTCACAGTTAAATGAAGAGGGCCTTAGTCAACCAGTTGCCTTTATTAGCAGGCGACATCTTCCCAGAGAGCAGAGGTGGAGTGCCATAGAGAGAGGCTTTTGCTCTGGCTTGATCCCTGAAAAAGTTGAGACTATATTTGTTTGGGACTCACTTTCGCGTTCAAACTGACCACAGGCCTCTCAGGTGGCTCATGCAGATGAGAGGGGAGAATCCCAAGCTGTTAAGATGGTCCATTTCCTTTCAGGGAATGGACTTTACAGTGGAACACTGATCTGGGGTTGCCCATGCAAATGCTAATGGACTTTCCAGGTTTTTCCACTTAGCAGATGAGGACTACCGGGGTGTCAGTTAGTAACCCATCACCTTTCATTTGGGGGGGCTATGTTGCAAAGATATCCATGTGCCCTGGTCACCCATTTTTTGCTGACTGGTACTGGTGGTAACTGACTCTGACTGTCTCTGGGCTCTACTTAACCAGGCCCCGGGCCGTGTTATGCTGAAAAGACACTTAGAATACAGTGAAAACACTTACATACACTAGGGTACACTATGGGTTAGGGTAACCCTATGATTGGCATGACCTCACCTATAAGGCCCTAGTACATAATAGGGCAGGAGGATCAAAACTACCTTTAAGTCCCTAGTACATAATAGGGCAGGGCAGTTTAGAATCCAGCAGCCATTTCTGCACTTGCATGTGTGCACTGCTGAGGCCTGCGGTCAGTTTAAAAGCAGCCCTGTGTTGCATGACTGCTTTTTAAATGCAAATTGTGCCCAAACTCGTTTTTGGTGTTTTTGGACGCTTGACAATTAATAAACTACAATCTTTTGGCATATTAGGTACCCCCAGGGTTTCCACTAGGTGTACCATTTGTGGGGGGGGTCAGGTATCTATAAGGAGGACCCTTATAAAATAGGTTTTATATGGCTTGGGTTTAGTGAAATTGTACATTTCAGTCCCCACATTGTAGTAAAGTGATCCCAAAATCGACTTTTGTGCTAGTAGCACTGTGGAGTGAGTATTTGCAATGTATTTTCATATTCAGAACCCCTAAAGTCTCACCTAGATATCCCAAGTGTGTGGGTCATGTAGATATAGGCAGGGTCATTATAAAAGATGTTTTATCAGTCCTGATGTTGGAAAAAACTGCCCAAGTCATTTTCCCATTGCAAATCCCCAGCCACATAGGTTAACATGGCAAGAAATTATTAAATAATAATTAACGTCAAGGATGTCATAAAATATCATTCAAGGACTTCCTAGAATGGTATTGAGAAATCCAACAATATGCTATTGTTGAATATATCCTAAAATGTACAGACAAGAAGTTATAAGACTTTCTTGTCTGTAAGCCAAAATTCAGCCTTCCAGTGGTCTGTCCTGATTGGTCAGAGTTAAGTGGATTAGCTAGGCTGCTTTGATGAGGTGATAGTTAGCCCCTGGGGTTAGAGAGCCATTCTGGGAGGGCAGGGGTCTGCTACATAGGAATGCCAGAGCAGAGGGAGGGGTCATAAACAATAATCTTCAACAGAATGAGGAGACAGGTGGGAGAAGCCTGTTTCATTTACACCCCTACCATTTGAACCTAGCAGGTGGCAGGATTAAGGAAGGAATGAGCAGATACAAGGGGGAGGGACAATATGGAGATGAACCATCCTGAAGGTTGGCCATGTTGAATTTTGGAGAAATGGTGCTCTCTGGGAGACTATAGTGCCACACTTTGGAGGATATGGTCATACTCTAGGGTGTTACCCTGCACCTCTTTGGACAGGAGTGCCCTCATGCCTGAGCCAGAGCCTCTCAGATCTGCTGCTTGAAACAAGAAGACTAAGGGTCCATGCTGAGAAGTTTGATTTGCACCAACCAGGCCCTGCACTCTGACTGACTGCGCCTGCTGCACAATCTGGAACTACAGCCCTGTGGACCTACCTTGCTTCAAAAGGACTAAATAGTGGACTCCCTGCAAGCTACAGGTTAACAGAGCTCACCTGGACCATCACCACCAAGAATCCCCACCCTGGAGAACTACCAGTGGATTTGTAAGGGTTTTGTCCAAGTGGATTGTGGGAATTGAAGTCCCAAACTTTCAAGGACCATCTTGGATCCTCCAGACCCTTGGAGTAAGTTTTGGATACTTTGGGACCCTCACAGAAACTTCAGAAAAAAGTTTGAGACGTTTGAAGAACTTTGGAACAACTTTGGAAAAAAGCTCCATAAGTGGACTGACTCGACTTGGCCAGCTAAGTCTGCGACCCTCAACCGCGAGCCAGCCAGCCATCCAGGTACGACCCGCTAAAAAGCTCCGGAGGCCCGACTTCCAGAGTTTGACCAGGAGTTGGCTGAAAACCAAGCCGGCGAACCTTCACCTAGGCAGGCCTGGTGAAGAGCAGCGAGGGACCCCTGAAGAAAAAGCTCAGTAAAGGTTTCTAAGTCCAAACGTAGGAGAGGTGACTGGAACCATTCGAGAGGGTCAAGCCGCCCACCTTCAACTGCGAGCCAGCCTGGATCTCTGGTTTGCCCCTCTGGAAAGCTCTGGTGGTTGGACTTTCCCAATTTTGACCGGGAGCTCGTCGCAAGGCAAGCTGGCGAACCCTCACCGAATCCAGACTGGCTGAGAGGCTCGAGGGACCCTGGGAAGAAAAGCTCCAGAAAAGTTTGACTTTGTCCCATTCTAGCGCGACCAGATGTCCCGATAGGCGCTATAGGTTTCTATGTGCTATATAGTACTAAATCTTTAAAAATACATATCTTCAGTTCCCTACATTAGATTTTGTTTCATTTTGGTGTCATTTTAAAGATAAAAATGTTTCCTAATTTTATAAATTGGAGTTAGATTTTTATTGTGTGTTGCGTCTTGATTATTTACAGAATTGACGTTTTTAAATGCTTTACATTCCTATCTTTGAAGTTAAGCCTGTCTTCTCGCAGCCAAGCTACCATGGGTTGAGCATGGGGATAATTTTCTAAGATCTATTCTGAGCCCTATATTTAATTGCCAGCGGTAAATGCCTGTTTACCACGAATAATAACCCACTTTCCAACACCTCTTCTCATTTGTCTGCAATGTTACAAATGATCACAAAATAGTCATGCATGTTAACATTTCTCAAGTGTTGCTAAAGTGAGACTGAAGTAACTACAACTACCACGAGGCCTTATAATTGGAACTCTAACCAAGATGCTCCTTTTGCCCCTTCTCACTTGTCTGCCATGTTACTACTGATCTTCACTCATCATGGACTGTGCAATGTACAGACAATGCTCCACTCAGATATACATCGGAATACTTTGCGTGATGGAGTCCTGGACCCATCAACTGAAAGTATTGATGGTATGAGTGACACCACAGCAACGGTGTACCCCTCATATATGTGAGCCATGAAGGAAACACAGCTCATTAGTAGGGCCAGGTGACCCCTTGCCTCTGCACCTCTCACATGAAGAACAATGCTAAATATACAACCAAGCTGGGTTTTTGCCTGTATGATACACAACCAGGTCTTGGAATGGACAAATAAACATGTTATGACTACATTGTGATTGCAGCAGAGTTTTTGAGATGTCATGTCTTTTCCTAAAGCCAAAATGGCACATATCTGCACATCAAATGAGCTGTTGAAATCTACTACATCTATTGAATGTCAACAAATGTCTAGTAACTAACCTCAACTCCTTGCAACTAGATGACAATTCTAATCTCTATCGATTTTGTTACATTCTAAGTCCCCATTTACTTTGACCCAAACAAAGTGGATGTAGATAACTCACTTCCACCATTAACAATGTTCTCTATTTCTCAACAGATCAATCCACCATTGCATCTGCACAGAGGTTGGAAACCAAGCAGAGTTCCACTCCACCCCAGGACGAAGCCAGGATGAATCCCTTAGCGATGACAACGTTCCTGAAGAGGTGGACATGGATGATGGGCAGACGCAAACACTTGGGCTCACTGTGCCCAAAACAACACCTCCCCAGCTGTAACATCACAGCCAACCACTGTCTCCCCAACCTGTGCACCTAACACAGTCAGTCCCAACCTGTGCCCCCCAGTCCTGGATTCTGAGACGGCTAACACCACCCCAGTCATGGAGGAAGCAGGACCCAGTGGGAGGGTGCAATATGCGCCAAGGGCACAGGGACATGGGGGTAGGCGTCATGGGAGGGTAACTGTGGGCCTTCAGAGTGAGCCCACTGAGGCCGCGGAAACCCCGGCTGCCATCACCCAAGTCTTGGGAGTCTACCAAGACTCCCAAAGTTTCATGGGCAAAGGTATTGACCGAAATCCAGGAAATGAAGGAGCTGCAGAGGGACACATACCAGGAGGTCAATGCCATCCATACTGTGGTGGCTGGCATCCACACAGAGGTGGCTGGCATCTACACTGAGGTGGCTGGCATCCGCACTGAGGTGGCCTTCCTGGTTCCGGTGCTGCAGGACATCAACACCACCCTCTGGAGACCCTGTCGGAGGAGGACATGCCTACATGCTCTCCTATCTCAGCAGCTCTAGATCCCCCTCTTGAAAACCAAGAGGATGTCCACGCAAAAATCCAGGAGCTCAGGATGTCAAGCCACCCACCAAAGCCAAGAAAAATCCTTGCCCCTAATGTCCTCCTATGTGTGGTATAAATTCACTTTGTTGGACTATTCCTGCCCACTTTTCCCTATCTAATGGGAGGAGTATATTGAACTTTTGATTCCTGACAATTTGGACTCTACTACAATGGTTTCATCCACAATGACTGAAGACTTCACATTTTGTTTGCACTGTGTAGTTTTAAGTTAATTTCTTGATTTTACCCTTGTTCAATTCATCAAAAACACGTCACCAAAGCATTGTCTCCTGCTGTAATTCTCACATATAACAACATGAATGTACTACAATGTGAACTCTGCAATGTCAAAACTAGGGACTTCTGGAAGCATGGAAATGTTGCATGTAAACAATGTTCAACTCAGGATCCCTACCATGTCACAACAACATATACATACAAGTGTCTGGGCTGAGAACATCTTTATTACATTGTTCAAATCATAGGCTGACATGATATCATACACATAGCAAATAAGACATGACTCAGTTAATCTGTGTCAGTGATCACATAATCACTTGCAGATTTAAACAGCATGGACGTAGGGGATACATCTGACAATATCCTACACAATAGGCAACAATAAATGAGGTCTACATCATCAGCTGGGGCCATATTGCCTACCTCACAAAAGGAATCCTACATCAAATAACCAAATAAACAGACACATGTCAGTAGAACAGTTTCTGACCATAGGGCCATTTAAATCCAGTGTTGTTTGCATCTGGTGGAATGTCACAAACAAATGTCAATGATGTGCTACAAGCACTTTGGCCTACAATGAGGAGACACATCAACAGCTACATCCAGTATATACACAATGAGAATTTAGCCAATGTGAAGGCAGGATAGCATAAACTGGGCACAACACAACATTGTGTTGGATCACATGATGGCACATATATTGCATTAGGACAACACACCACAAGGAATAAATCCAATGGAAGCCAGGTAACTTCCATCCTATTGCTGTGCAAGCTGTCTTGGTACCGGCTTTATTCACCCAAACTCTGTGACAGATATTCACAGGAACAATCCATGTCCACTTTGTACGTCTGAACAGCATGATCTACCTGCTAATGTCACAACTCTGAAATGTCAAAATGAAGATGACATGGTGAAGGTACCTAGAACAGATCAACACAGAGAGATTAGCTAAAAAAAAAAAAACGTATCACACACATCACATTGTCAACTTCTAGAGAACACAGTCCAAGACAACATTTACAGCTAAACAAACCTACACTTACCCCAGATATTTCCAGACCCATATATATTCCTGGTATGTAGCATTTACATCCTCCTCACAACATCACTACAAGAGTTGCAAGAATAGTCAGTCATCACATCTCACACCATACTTACACTCAGGAGAAGTAGTTTTGGATGAGATATTGACGCTACATCTATTGCATCCACACAGGTCAACGCCCATACGAAGAAGGCCATTTGGAGAGCCATCGCCCAGAAGGTGCAGTACCTGAGGGTCTACAACTGGCGTAGTGGCCACTGCCGAAAGAGATGGAAGGACCTGCGGCACAAGACCCGGAAGATCACAGAGGTCCAGCTGGTAAAGTCCTCCCAACGTGGAAGGGGCGCGCGCCGGACCCTAACCTCCCTGATGGCCCGCATACTGGCAGTGGCCTATCCAGACCTTGATGAGCAGTTGAGGGCCGGAGTCATACATATGATATTGCCAGCTTTGAGTGTTACAGACAGGCATTTCACCAACCATATTAGTGGTGGCCCATGTGCCACACACAAGATAAGTCATTGTTAGTGTAAGTGTGGTCGTAGGTGCATGCTGCTGTGCCTATTGTCTTTCTGACCTGGAAGACAGCAGAGTCCTGTCCACATCCAATTCTCTCATTTTGAGCAGACACCTGGTTGAGTGAAGTGAGTAATCATCTCATGTACTCAGTAAATCTGGGTGTGAATTGTAACACAAAGGCAACTGGTCTTGCTTGTGTGAGGAGTGATGTACCCTCACTACTGTCTCTCATGTGACAGTGGCCCTATTGCATGTGACATGACATTTAGTTCACAGTAAATACAGTGACTGTACAACAGTTCCCATTGGTAAGTACTGGTCATACACTGAAAATGGAGTGCAGACATCACTGGTGCCATCAGCAGTAGTGCCTACATGTAGGCCAGTGTGTATTTACCAGTTGATGGTTCCTCTGCAATAGTGTTTCAATACACTCATTCACTGACTGGTGACATGTATGAGGGAGTGAGATGTAGAACTGTGGAGAAAATATGTGAGTGTCTACACTGACCCTTACAAGGGAATCTGAGTATGCAATACCAAAGAGTGGCGTGATGTGCCTGCCCATTGGGACTCAATTGATCCCACATCTTCACGTCATAGATTTTGATGGACACCCAAAACCTTCAAAGGTGTATTGGCCTGTGGATATACAATCTATGACTGGCATCATCACCTGTACCAAGCAGGATTGGGAATGTTCATATGGCTATATGCAGTGTTGTGCTGTGTGACATCAGAATAACTATCTCCCAAATGTTTGGACCTCAATGTTTACATGGAATTTTATCTGCAAAATGTGATACATAGCTAATTTACATGTATACTGCTGTAATTTGACTTTTCAGGTAGTGGACGTATGATGTAATTTGGAATGCAAAGTGTCATCAGTGTGCAACGAGCATTTGTATGTGACTTGATGTCTGCCACAACACTAACTGATGGTACATTGGTGTTCAACTTGACCTTCATGACATCATTATGTGTTATGAGTAATAGTTAGATGTGTTTGAATCTGGGCCTTGTATGAGTAGGAAAGTAGGATCTGCTTCTTATGGCTACCCCGACTTTTTGCTTGATGTAATGCTGTTTTTGACTAGTCTGACTGGGATCCTGCTAATCAGGACCCCAGTCTATCTGCTTTCTCCCTAAACATTGCATTGAGAGGGTGCCCCTGCATGAGCAGGGCACCCCTGCAGCCTACGGAGTCCATTCTCCTGGGTTGTCGGTGAAGCAGCCATATACTAATATAGAGGGGCATTACATGACCGCGCGATGACCATCTCGAAAGCGGCTGCAATGAACCCTATCGTGTTTGGTATCAAACATGTTGGAATCATACCCGTTACCGGTGTGGGAGGTATGATTCCACCCACCGGGAGAGCCCTCCGTTAGGCTCTCATTGTTCCCGCTACCAGCCTTCTAGTCCCGAACAGCACAAAATGGTTGCTGCCGACCAGAGACACATTTCTGCCCTCCTGCTGCTGAGCCAAGCTCCAGCAGGGGAAGGCAGAACAATAGGCATCCTGTCTCAGGGAGGTGTGACCACCTCCCAGACAGGATTTAGTGTATTAGGGCTGAGTGGGTGCGCTTGCCAGCGCCTGAAAGTCTGCATGAGGGGCATATTTGGTGTCCCTGTGCATAGTCCAGTTCAAATCAGTCCTGGGAGCCGTTGGCTCCTGCTCTGGCGCGAAACTGGACAAAGGACATGGGAGTAACTGCGAACAGTCTTTCTTAGAAGTTCCCAACCTTCACAGGAGCAGAATGAAGCACTAGCCCAATGCCCCTCCGGGGTTCCCTCCACACCCCCAAATAACTCTAAAGGGGAGTGAAGAAATCTCCGGTGGGAAAGGGGAATGGGGATAGAGAAGAGACAGCCTTGTCTTCTACTTGCGAAGTGTTCGTAACTTCTACTGCTACTTCTAGAGCTTCTTGTGCTTTTAATGTTGAACACTGTAAAACAAATCAACACATTACTTCTTTCTTGAAATAGCACTCACTTCTTGCTTACTTTTCTATTCTTTTCCTCTTACACAAACATACCCTGTAAAAGACTGGCTATTGCTCCTCTTCTTAAGACTCTTTCTGTTTTTATGGTATCTTCTTTTCTTATTTTAAAGTCTTTCTAATTTCTTTTAGATATGTATATATGCTCTTTTTCTAACTTGTCTATCTCCTTCTCTTTTAGGAAATTATTCTTTAATATTTCACAACAGAAGAATTCATAAGAATATTTTGGAAACATATGAAGTCTCTTAATTAACTTAACACTCCTGGATAACAACTTCTTTTTTCATTCTCTAGAGGTTCTTTAGGATAAAGGTACTTGCGTGTGCTGGAACTGAAGACACTGAAGAAAGCATGTAAGGAACGGATTTCAGCTGCTTTCACACGTCTGATTAATGTAACGTCCAAAACGAATTATACTTCTTTCTTTCTTTCTCCTCACAGGAAACCCGAAGCAAGGTGAGAACACTATCTCTTCCGATGGGCAAGCGCAGCATGAAACTAACTAAACACTACACTACTCTAAATCTCCGGTACGCAGAATCTTCAAAAACGCCACTATCCTCTGACTAAACTTCAGTGAAGTGCGCCGTTGGGAGGGTGCACGCGCGCTTCACACTACTCTTAGGACCTCGCGCTCCAAGGGAAAAGACTGGAGTGCTAACCCTTGATTGTAAGTGGTGGCCATCTTGGAAATTCGCCACTTAAGCAGTGCTGTCCACGATAAATTCTTCCACTCTCTCCTACGTCGGTGAGGCCAGGGACTCCTCTTCCTTCTGCTCAGAAACACGGCCCCCACTACTTGGTGAGTTTTTTTTTTATTTCGGTCACGGTTCCTGACAGTACCCCTCCGCAAGAATGGTTTCCCAAGTCTTGCCTTAACGGGATATTGATCATGGAAGGATTTTACTAATCTTTGTGCATGAACATCAGTATGTGACTCCCAAAACCTTTCTTCTGGCCCAAAACCCTTCCAGTCAATCAGATAGAAAAGCTTCCCATTCTTCCACTTGGAGTCTAGGATTCGTTTTACTTCAAATTCTTCTCCTACTTCAGTTTGAATAATCTTTGGAGATGTATTTCTCCTGAGACTTGGTGAAGACCTTTTTAGCAGGGAAACGTGAAATACTGGGTAAATTTTTAACTGTGGAGGTAGTTTTAACCTATAGGTCACTGGACTTATCATCTTCTCCACGATGAAGGGGCCAATGAAACGAGGTTTGGAATTTCCGGTTTCCACTTAGTTTCAGATTTTTGTACTCAGCCAAACTTAACTTCCTATTGAATAAGTATCTTCCTGTCTCCTTTTCTTCTCAGCATAGTTTTTATATTTTTCTTTAGATCTTTCTAATTTGTCCCTAGCAGCTTCATGAATGTCTTTTAAGTGTTGGACTAAATCTTTCACTGCAGGGACGGTTATTTCACTGGTACTGATTATTGAATTTGGATGTCACCCATAGTTTAAAAAGAATGGAGAATAACCCGTAGAGCTATTCTGAGAGTTATTGTGTGCAAATTCTGCTGCCCAAAGGAGATCTGGCCAATCCCCCTCCTGATCCATCAGAAAAAGTCTCAAGTACTGTACTAACTCCTGATTCGCCCTCTCTGACTGTCCGTCTGTTTCTGGATGATAGCTGGTGGAGAACTTGGTTTCTATGTTTAGCCCCTTTGTGAAAGCCCTCCAAAAATGAGACAGGAATTGGGAACCGCGATCAGAAATGAGAACCTTTGGAATTCCATGTATCCTTACTAAATGTAAGTTGAACTGTTTAGCCAGTTCCTTAGCACTAGGAATGTTTTTTAAGGGGACTATGTGAGCCATTTTCGTGAAGGCATCAACCATGACTAATATTGTGTTGAAACCCTGACTAGATGGCAGGTCTACAATCAAATCCATTGTCACCGTGTGCCATGGATGAGGTGGAACAGGCAATGGTTGTAATAAACCCTGAGGGGACTGCTGAACAGATTTTCCCTGAGCACAGATTCACAGTCCGCCACATATTGTTTAATGTCCTTGGTCATATTGGGCCACCAGAATTGTCTCTTGATCAACTCTTCAGTTTTATTGACTCCCTTATGCCCGGCTAATGGGTGATCATGACAATCATACAAGACTCTCTCCTGAAGCTCAGAAGTAGGTATATACAAGCCTCCATTATGGTACGGTAGACCATTCCGTATCTCTCTAGAAGGATCCTCCTTTGCCCAAAGTTGCATTTCTTCTTGAGTTAAGGCCTTTTCAATCTTTCTATCCAAGGTTTCGCTGGCTATGACTCCCACAATTTTGGATTCAGGGATGATTTTCTGATTTTCAATAACCACCTTTTGTCCCGTTCTTGTTGCCTGGTCGATAAGTTATTACAAAATTGTAATCTGCGAAATAAAGGGACCACCTGAGTTGCCGAGGCGTAAGGGTTCTTGCTGACTTAAGGAACTGCAGATTTTTATGGTCTGTAAATACCGTTACTGTATGTCTGGCCCCCATCAGATAATGTCTCCACTCTTTGAAGGCATCCTTAATGGCTAGTAACTCCTTTTCGGTGATGGTATAGTTTGTTTCTGCTGGGAGTAATTTCCAGGATCTATAGGCGACAGGATGCAATTGGCCTGTTTCCTTGTGTCTTTGAGATAGAACCCCACCTATAGCCTGGTCCGAAGCATCAGTTTCCAAATAAAAGGGCTCTGCCGGATCTGCATGAAGCAAGATTGGTGTCGAAGTAAAACTCTCCTTCAGGGACTGGAAGGCTTCTTCAGCTTCATTGGACTAGACAAATGCAACTCCTTTCCTTAACAAGCGAGTCAATGGTATCACCTTTTGCAGAGAATTCCTTAATGAATCTCCTATAGAAATTTGCGAATCCAATGAAACTTTGCATTTCCTTGATGGTCGTAGGAGATGGCCATTCTAGAACTGCCTTAATCTTTTGTTTATCCATAGTAATTCCATCCGGGGTTAGAATGAAACCAAGGAAATCCACTTTGTGTACATTGAAGGAAGGCACACTTTTACAGCTTCACGAATAGTTTTCTCGAAACTTTCCAGGACACCTCTTACGTGTTCTCGATGTTCCTCTTCAGATGATGAATAAATCAGTATATCATCAATATAAACGATGGCACATCTGTCAATAAATTGACTCAGCACATCGTTTATGAAATGCTGAAAAGCAGCCGGGGCGTTACACAATTCATAAGGCATAACCTGGTACTCGTATAGTCCAAACTTGGTTCTGAAGGCAGTCTTCCATTCATCTCCTTCTCTGATTCGGACAAGATGATATGCCCCCCTTAGGTCCAGTTTTGTGTAAATCCGTGCTCCTTTGACCTGCTCCAGAAGTACCGAGATCAGGGGTAAAGGGTACCTGTTCTTGATGGTTATTCGGTTCAGGGCTCTGTAATCGATGCAAATTCTTAAATTTTCTTCTACCTTTTTTGATACGAAAAACAATGGAGATGAAACTGGAGACTGGGATGGCCTGATGAAACCATTCTCTAAATACTTTTGAATGTATTCCTTCAGAAATCGATCTTTTTCCGTTAGGGCATAAATTCGGCTGCATGGAAGATTCGCTCCAGGTTCCAGTTCAATTTTACAGTCATAGGAACGATGTGGAGGGAGCTTCTCAGCCTCCACTTCACTAAAAACATCATGATAACCCTGGTACATCTCGGGAATTTCTTCAGTACGTATCACACACATTGATGCTCCGGTTTCACACAAGCAGGTGGCCAGGCTAGGCTCCTTGACTGTCTCCTTGACTAGATTCTCCGTGTGATAACAGAACTCCTTGCAATACTCCAAATTCATCTTGATTAACCTCTTCTCCCAATCAATCTGTGGGTTATGTTCTGTCAGCAATGGGAAGCCCAGTATTAACTGAAACTGTGGTGCATCAATTAAATTAAACTGCAGGAATTCTTGATGTCCATCAGGCAGAACCAGCTCTACCTTTTCCGTGTGACTAACAATAGGACCAGAAGACAGATTAGTGCCATCTACCGCTCTCACTGCCTCACTCTTCTCCTTCCGAATAGCTTTTAATCCAATTTTTGTAGCGAATTTCAAATCACTAAAATTTCCAGTGGCTCCCGAATCTATCATCACCTGTATGTCAGATAGAACAGAGGTTCTAAATTTTAATGTGACCGGTAAGGTCAAGTGTGGAGCCGACGATTGTAGAGTGTTCGCCAATAAATGAGAATCAGGAGTTGTTATTTCTTTAGTACTCACCAATCCAACCCCTCCTACTGGTGGTGCCGCAAGTTTTCCTTCGGCAAGGTCTTCGGTTTCTTTGGACAGGTTTTGACAAAATGGCCGCTGACTCCACAATATAACAAAACACACAAGATGATGGACGGAATGTTGCACATTGGCAAAACATTCACCCCCAGTCACATATCTGGGTTTAATCCATCGTTATTTTGCTCACCACGCCACCCCTGTTCAGACATGGCCATATGCAAATCAGTCTTGACCCTGTGCCTCATGGGAACAGTCCAGCCCGAACTGCCAAGCCATGTCTTCCCTGGACCGGAATCAAGCATCCTAGGACCGGTTTCTGGCTATCAGCCGTCATCAGCCAGGATAGCTTGACTCCAGTGGCGTAGTGAGCACGGGACCACGTCTGGGCATACCCTTCCCACATAGGGCGAACAGCAAAACACACAAGATGATGGACGGAATGTTGCACATTGGCAAAACATTCACCCCCAGTCACAGATCTGGGTTTAATCCATCGTTATTTTGCTCACCACGCCACCCCAGTTCAGACATGGCCATATGCAAATCAGTCTTGACCCTGTGCCTCATGGGAACAGTCCAGCCCGAACTGCCAAGCCATGTCTTCCCTGGACCGGAATCAAGCATCCTAGGACCGGTTTCTGGCTATCAGCCGTCATCAGCCAGGATAGCTTGACTCCAGTGGCGTAGTGAGCACGGGACCCACGTCTGGGCATACCCTTCCCACATAGGGCGAACAGCAAAACACACAAGATGATGGACGGAATGTTGCACATTGGCAAAACATTCACCCCCAGTCACAGATCTGGGTTGAATCCATCGTTATTTTGCTCACCACGCCACCCCAGTTCAGACATGGCCATATGCAAATCAGTCTTGACCCTGTGCCTCATGGGAACAGTCCAGCCCGAACTGCCAAGCCATGTCTTCCCTGGACCGGAATCAAGCATCCTAGGACCGGTTTCTGGCTATCAGCCGTCATCAGCCAGGATAGCTTGACTCCAGTGGCGTAGTGAGCACGGGACCCACGTCTGGGCATACCCTTCCCACATAGGGCGAACAGCAAAACACACAAGATGATGGACGGAATGTTGCACATTGGCAAAACATTCACCCCCAGTCACAGAATCTGGGTTTAATCCATCGTTATTTTGCTCACCACGCCACCCCAGTTCAGACATGGCCATATGCAAATCAGTCTTGACCCTGTGCCTCATGGGAACAGTCCAGCCCGAACTGCCAAGCCATGTCTTCCCTGGACCGGAATCAAGCATCCTAGGACCGGTTTCTGGCTATCAGCCATCATCAGCCAGGATAGCTTGACTCCAGTGGCGTAGTGAGCACGGGACCACGTCTGGGCATACCCTTCCCACATAGGGCGAACAGCAAAACACACAAGATGATGGACGGAATGTTGCACATTGGCAAAACATTCACCCCCAGTCACAGATCTGGGTTTAATCCATCGTTATTTTGCTCACCATGCCACCCCAGTTCAGACATGGCCATATGCAAATCAGTCTTGACCCTGTGCCTCATGGGAACAGTCCAGCCCGAACTGCCAAGCCATGTCTTCCCTGGACCGGAATCAAGCATCCTAGGACCGGTTTCTGGCTATCAGCCGTCATCAGCCAGGATAGCTTGACTCCAGTGGCATAGTGAGCACGGGGTGAGTGTTTGATTGGCTCAAACGTTCCGTCCATCATCCCCTTTTGTATCGCTTTGTTCGCCCTAAGTTGGCGGGGTATGCCCAGACGTGGGTCCCTTGCTCACTTTGCCACTGGATTCAAGCAAGCCTGGCTGATGGCGGCTGGAATGCCAGAAACCGGTCCTAGGATGCTTGTTTCCGGTCCAGGGAAGACATGGCTTGGCAGTTCGAGCTGGACTGTTCCCATGAGGCACAGAGTCAGACTGATTTGCATATGACCATGTCTGAACTGGGAGTGGTGGAGTGAGCTAAAGAATGATGATGGATTAAACCCAGATCAGTTGACTGGGGGTGAGTGTTTGATTGGCTCAAACATTCCGTCCATCATCCCCTTTGTATCGCTTTGTTCGCCCTAAGTTGGCGGGGGTATGCCCAGACGTGGGTCCCTTGCTCACTTTGCCACTGGATTCAAGCAAGCCTGGCTGATGACGGCTGGAATGCCAGAAGCCGGTCCTAGGATGCTTGTTTCCGGTCCAGGAAGACATGGCTTGGCAGTTCGGGCTGGACTGTTCCCATGAGCACAGAGTCAGACTGATTTGCATATGGCCATGTCTGAACTGGAGGTGGTGGAGTGAGCTAAAGAATGATGATGGATTAAACCCAGATCAGTTGACTGGGGGTGAGTGTTTGATTGGCTCAAACGTTCCGTCCATCATCCCCTTTAGTATCGCTTTGTTCGCCCTAAGTTGGCGGGGTATGCCCAGGCGTGGGTCCCTAGCTCACTTTGCCACTGGATTCAAGCAAGCCTGGCTGATGACGGCTGGAATGCCAGAAACCGGTCCTAGGATGCTTGTTTCCGGTCAGGAAGACATTGCTTGGCAGTTCGGGCTGGACTGTTCCCATGAGGCACAGGGTCAGACTGATTTGCATATGGCCATGTCTGAACTGGGGTGGTGGAGTGAGCTAAAGAATGATGATGGATTAAGCCCAGATCAGTTGACTGGGGGTGAGTGTTTGATTGGCTCAAACGTTCCGCCCATCATCCCCTTTTGTATCGACTCCACAATATAAACATAGATTATTTAGTCTCCTCTTCTCCTTTTCTTCTTTTGAAAGAGGACCTCGCACTACTCTGATTTGCATTGGTTCTACAGATTGATTATTTTCAACTGTTCTTAATCCTTCTGGTCTCATCCGGTCAAACCTAGGCACGCTAGAGCGAAATTCTTTCCTTTTTTCTCCCTTTCTTTCAGTCTGTCTATAATCTAATTCTAGGACCAAGTCTATAAGAGCTGAAACCTCCGTGGGTCTATTTGGTATCTGGGACAAGGCGTCTTTTAGTTCGTCTTTTAGGCCCCTATAAAATAATGCTGCCCTCTTGTTTTCTGGCCAATCAGGCTCTATGATCAATTTGTTAAATTGAGCAAGATACGCGACTAGTTCCTTGTTTCCCTGTCTCAACTCTAACAGTTCATTGTCTGTAGCTTGTGCCACTCTTCTCCTATCAAATATTCTCAAGAACTCCTTCTTGAACTCATCGAAGTCATACAGGATAGCTGAATCCTTAGAAACCAGTGGCAAAGACCAGGCGGCCGCATCTCCACTTAGATAGGACAAAGACGGGACTGTGCATCAGGGAAAATTGCCGGTCTACACATGAAATGAAGAGAGCACTGGGTTAGAAAAATTTGGGCCTTTTGAGGGTCCCCACTAAAATACTCTGGAGGAGCTAACGGAATAACTGGCGACAAGGAGTGAACAACCTGAGTGGTGCTTCTAGGGTGGAGAATTGGGGTGGAACTGGAAGCCTGAGACTAAGAGGCAACGCCGAAAAAGTAGTTAAAAGAGAAATAACCGTCCATTTTACTAGCTAGGTCTGTAGTCTCTCTTCTTGAAGCCAACAAGTCCTGTCTCAAACTCTTGTTCTCCTCCCTAACAGCTAACAACTCCTTTTGAATGGCTTCCAATACCCCACCTAAGTTTTTTAAATCAAATCCTTCTGCCATTCTGCTCAGGCGAGTGATAATTTCGTGGGCACTTCACTCTGTCAAGAGTCTTTCTTAGAAGTTCCCAACCTTCACAGGAGGAGAATGAAGCACTAGCCCAATGCCCCTCTGGGGTTCCCTCCACGCCTCCAAATAACTCTAAAGGGGAGTGAAGAAATCTCCGGGGGGAAAGGGGAATGGGGATAGAGAAGAGACAGCCTTGTCTTCTACTTGCGAGGTGTTCGTAACTTCTACTGCTACTTCTAGAGCTTTTTGTGCTTTTAATGTTGAACACTGTAAAACAAATCAACACATTACTTCTTTCTTGAAATAGCCCTCACTTCTTGCTTGCTTTTCTATTCTTTTCCTCTTACACAAACATACCCTGTAAAAGACTGGCTTTTGCTCCTCTTCTTAAGACTCTTTCTGTTTTTATGGTATCTTCTTTTCTTATTTTACAGTCTTTCTAATTTCTTTTATATATGTGTATATGCTCTTTTTCTAACTTGTCTATCTCCTTCTCTTTTAGGAAATTATTCTTTAATATTTCACAACAGAAGCATTGGTAAGAATATTTTGGAAACATATGAAGTCTCTTAATTAACTTAACACTCCTGGATAACAACTTCTTTTTTCATTCTCTCGAGGTTCTTTAGGATACAGGTACTTGCGTGTGCTGGAACTGAAGACACAGAAGAAAGCAGGTAAGGAACGGATTTCAGCTGCTTACACACGTCTGATTAATGTAATGTCCAAAACAAATTATACTTCTTTCTTTCTTTCTCCTCACAGGAAACCCGAAGCAAGGTGAGAACACTATCTCTTCCGATTGGCAAACGCAGTGAAGTGCGCCGTTGGGAGGGTGCGCGCGCGCTTCACACTGCTCGTCGGACCTCACGCTCCAAGGGAAAAGACTGGAGAGCTAACCCTTGGTTGTAAGTGGTGGCCATCTTGGAAATTTGCCACTTAAGCAGTGCTGTCCACGATAAATTCTTCCACTCGCTCCTACGTCGGTGAGGCCAGGGACTCCTCTTCCTTCTGCTCAGAAACACGGCCCCCACTACTTGGTGAGTTTTATTTTGATTTTGGTCACGGTTCCTGATAGTAACCTCCCCCCTTGTCCAGACCCTCCCCTGGGAGGGTCCCCTGAATCTTCCCAACCCTCTCCTTAGGATACTTAAGGGCTTACCTGGGTGTAGGTCCCTAGATTTATCGTGGACAAGATTCAGAACTAAAACCACTGCACTTCTACCATCTGGGCACTCTGGACCTCGCTGGACTTTGTTTGGGCCTGACTTTGTCTCCCTTTCAGTCTGGTGCCTCGTCTGTGCCTGTGCACCATACAGGATCCGTGCAGGACCTGCGGAGTATCCAAGACACTTGAAGATAATCTCCCTTGGAGTGAAGGAGTCCCTCCCCTGCATTCGCAGGCAGCTCAACACTGCTGACCGGTCTGCTGACCCCAAACTCCTGCGGACTCCAAAGGGTTCAACAACACAGGTGGTGGTTATCTATGGCTCCCGAGGCCCGAGCTGCCCTCTCACCAAGTTTGAGGACAGAATCCCTTGTGGGGGCTGCATTAACCAAACCCCTGGCTACCGCTTACTTTTGCAAGTGCATATGCTTGTTGTCAACTTTGCGACAAGTGTATTGGGCTCCACGTAGCCCCAACCTCCGGCAACTTCTTGCACCAAGATCTTCAGCCACACAGCCTCGTGGGCACCGTGGCCTGCTCCTATTGGTGAGCTGCTCAAGGTCCTCTCGTGACTCCTGTGCCTGCGGCCTGTGGGTCCATTTGAGGGTCACCTTTGATTTCCTTGGGCTCCCCTGATTGCTCGGGCCTGCCCTGACTCCCCTGCTTGTGGTGAGTCTCCTGGACCTTGCTGGTCCTAACCGTGCACCTTCTTGACTTCCTCCGTGGGTTGCCATTGCAAAGGCTTGTTGGTGCTCCTGCCGGACACCGACCCCCCAGCACTCAACATCCTTTGTGGGACAGCTCGTATCCAGCTCCTGGTCATCCTCAGCATCGCCTGGTCCCCGCAGCTGCAGAGTCAAGGTCACCGTCATCATCCCTGAAGCATCCGACATCGAGGGCATTCGTCTTCCAAGTCTCCTGGTCACACCCGAGTGACATAGACTCTGTCCGCTCTGATTTCAGGTACTCTTCACCAAGAATCCACGTTTGGATTCCAACGGACACTTTCTCCTCTTCCAGCAGCGGCACTTTCCTGAAGTCCTCCATTGGGTTTGACGTAGGGTTCCGACGCCACTTCACACCTATGCACCCGGCTTCCCTGGGATAGGTAACTTGGGTACCACGGTATCCACGGGTGGGGTGGCTCTCCAACCTTCTGTCTTCCACAGGGTTTCTTCAGGGTCCACTGGGAAGGGTCCCTAATCTTTAAAATTCCAACCGCGACTTACATATAGACTTGTACGGAGCACACGGTCGTGTTCACACACTGCACACGCTCTCGGTGGGGTCCCTATCTGCTCACCTCCGTGGGGTCCCAGCAATTCTACGCCCTCTCGACATTGTCCTGACTCGAGTCGTGGTTCTTATACCACTTTCTTAGTATATGGTTTGGTCCCCCCTTGGGGCCCACTGGGTATTAGTGCTATTTTACTGTGATTTTTTTGCTAAGGTATTATGTGCTTTGTGTCTATCTCCGTGTAGGAGATACTGTAATGTACTAGATAGTGTTATATAATAAATACATATTTTTATAAAGGCTTTGTGTGGTTTTTCATTTAATCTATACTATAAGATTGCATTCTGGTAAAACAAGCTGCTTTACACTCCTTCAAGACTAAGCCTGAAGGCTGCTCTCCACAGCTACCACTTGGATAGCTTTCTAAGATTGTCTGAGACCTCTTAAGTCACCATAAGGGTTGCCTGGACTGGTGCAAGGTGCCCACTTACATTAGTGGACATCATATACCAGGCCAGCTTCTCACATATGAGCATTGTGTACATCTCACACTTGGATCCATCCTATTTGGTTATATCTCTTTCCAATGGTATACAACAGGTGCCAAAGTATGCAAGGTGATCCACTATCCTAGTATGGACATAAGAATAGAGTGTAGAGAATTCCATCAATGAATTTGGGCCTGTGTGGGATTATGACATGAGTGGACCCAAGTGTTTGCAGGTCATGTAGCATACATGCATGTGTTCATGCTAAATTAGAAGCCTGTGGAGTGAACCATTAAGGTGGTGTGATATGTGGTTTCTTCAATGTTTTCAGTGGATTTGTGATGGTCAGGTGTGGAAACACAGTTGCAATAAACCCATGTTACATGTCATTTCAGATACATCCAGGGCAAGTGAACGGGAAGGAGCCAACATCAGTGAGGACAAAGCTGGTCACGGCGGTTCCGGACGCGAGTTAACAGACACAGAGGGACCCAGTGACCAAGAGGGTGTGAGGAGTACCCCGGAGAATGTCAGCTCAAGTTCGTCATCTTCTGAGTCATCCTCCAGTGCACACTCCTTAGTGGTGGCGGACCCAACAGGATCAGTTCCATCTTCCTCCTTGTCCGCCACCCCCAGGTCCATCACCAGCCTCTTTGTTGTTTCACCACGAGTTGGTCATACCAGGGCCGGCTTTAGCGCTGGTGACGCCCTGTGCGACAATGTCTGTTGGCGCCCCCCCCAATGATCACCTCTGCCACGGATTCCCTCACTAGCACCCTTTAACAGTGCCTCTCAAGTCTCCATAACCACTGTCTCTTAGATTCATTTAGTTTTATAGCACCACTCATACCAGTGTAAGGTGTCAGAGCACTTTTCACCACACACACATTGCACAGAGACAATCATATGTGTGTAAATCAGTGTATAGGAAATGTTACATCAGACAGTACTACAAGGTGTACTGTAGGAGTGGCATGTCATCGATACTGGTAGGCAATATAGTTAAAGTTCTTATTCAGGAAAGGCACAAATTCAGAATTTAAAACGTAACATCTTTGTTAGGGGTTCTCTTTCATAATAAGAATTGTTTTCTACCCAAATGAACCCTTTTCACAAGATTAGGATAATGAAAGACTGGGCAAAAAAACATATAGCTCTAACATATACCTTGCAGTTTGCAGCAGCTATAGGGTGACATTAAATAGCTCAATGTTCTATATTAGGATTTTGACTTATAAACGACAAGTAACAAAAGGAGCTCTCTTACAGAAGCAGTAACCCACTGACCTATTAACATTATATGCACTTCGTTATCTGCATGGTACACGTTCTTAGCAGCAGGGATTTTAACCCTCTGCGCTACCTCAAAACTTCCACTAGACAAACCTCCGGTCTCTTTCCACAAAGACGATTAATCACCAGACTTCTCTTGACATTTTAATTGATGTCTGAAAGTTGCTGGAGGCCAGGAACGAGGCAGCAGGTGCTTTAATAATAATACACATTTTCAAAAATTACGCCCCACCCCAAGTCAACGCCCGGTGCGGTCGCACCGATCGCACCGCCCTAGAGCCGGCCCTGGGTCATACTGTTACAATAGAAATTATTTCTTTTATGCATTATTCTATGTAAGTTAGCATTCGCAGCACCATTTTCTATTTAGGCGCCATTTTGAATCATAATCGAAACTAATCCTTTGCTGTTTCTGAGAAAAGGCCTCCACTGGGTTTCATCTCTCCACGGTTGGGTTTTGCTTCACTAATGAATAGACTGTTCTTATTAGCGCATACCTTTATTACTAGATCAAGGCCTTCTCCCACTAGTCTGGTGCCGGGCCCGACTGGAACAACCTTAGACTTAGCTACTTTGTGTGAGATATGAGAACCAAAACGTATTTTTTTTGTATTTCACTGTTTAGCTGTACCTGCCTGGAAAATTCCACTATGGGCATGTTCTAGCCCAGTTACGAGATGTACATAATGTATCTTTATTCTTGTCGATTTCAGTCCCTCTGCAGCACTCCTAGCGACTGGGCAGACCGGGCTCCGCTCTGAGTGTACTTTGAATAAACAGGTATTGGTTTGTATTCTCTACTGTCTGACCGACTCTTCATTTTGTATGGAAGGCTGATAGGTGGTCATTAGTGACCCGGGTGACCCTAAACGGGTATCTTCCTTCAGTTGGCGCCCGAACAGGGACTCCTTCGGGTGACTGATCCATCCCCTTCCGCAGACGGGGGGAGGTCGAGGCTATCGTCGGGTCGGACTGACGGATCAGGGATCCCTGCACGAAGAGTTTCTGATACTCGCAGCGGCCCCTTCTGTCCCGCCGGACGGGGCCTCGCCCAGTGGTCATCCCGACTGGAGTCCTGAACGGCGAAACCCTTGGATCTGACCGTTTGGTCTGAAGAGACGGCAATGAAGAATTGGTTTGTTTGTGCTGTTCATATCAGGTGAGTTTGTGTTGGTTCTTTGTGGATATGGTATCATTGTGGTTTGAGTTTGGTGCAGTCTGAGGACTGTTTTTGATAAAAGCACTTGTAATTGCTTTGCCAAGCAAAAATAACGAATTTGATTTCTTCTTGAAAATGCCTGGGATTAGTAAGTTCTTGCTTTCCTGTTGTTGTTGTTCTGCAGATGCTCGATTGGAAGAAGCTCAGCCGGCGCCTCCAGAAGGCACTCCTAATTTTGATATGTATGTGAAGCATGGTCTTGGCCCTATTATGTTTAGTACATTATGGCACAAATATACGAGGGACAATGCCGAGTTACAATGGCCGTTGACGGCCACTTTTGATGAACAAAAGATTGGGTTTTTACAGGAACAGTTGTTTAAAAGACGAAGTAGGAAGTCAATGTTTGATTCCCTCTGAACATGGCAGAAAGCAGCTAAACAGAGACGATTGAAGATGGAAAAAGATGCACAAAAGGGGAGAATGCAGACCTTGACTCAGAAAGCTGTAGCATATGATAAAGAAAAACAGGAGACAGGAGTTGTTTGTGCAGATAGGAAGTTTCGTTGCAAATTGACAGGTCTTATTTGGCCCAAGAAGAAAATGATACTTTTGTGGAAGAATTGCTAGATACTGGACCCCCACCTCCCTATGCCCCACAGAGGATTTATCCCGCTGTTCCCTCACAGTCACCGCAGCCTGTTACATCTGTTCCAACTGTTCCTGTATCTACAGTTGTTGCTTCGACAGCTTTGGCCACGGCTCCCCCTGCTTCTTCTTTGTCTTCGCCATCTTTGGCAACTGTGATTATCAGCACACCTGCTGTTTCGACTCCTGTATCCTCCTCTGTTCACTCTCCTCCGGTACAAGTGCCAGCGACGATTGTACCTGTTACTTTTGTCACTTCTCCTTCCATGGTTTTTCATCCCCGACATCTCTAAGTAGTGAAACACCAGCATGTGGATTTGAGGATAGAGACTGGATGAAATTTAGGAGCGCATGGGCCCGTTAGTGCGATCTGGAGTGGGAGATGAAGAGAAACAAGTAATAGCTAATTAGGCTGCGCAGTGGGCTCGAAATGTGATTTATAGTGTGGAGGATGTCTGGGAAGGTATGCGAGATTTTGCGCCTTTTATACAGTAACATGCCCTTAAGCATATGTCCGCTACATTGATTGGTCTTTGGCAGCAACACTTAGGGACGGATGCGCCTCAAATTTTATTTGATATTAGAGATCGTGTGTATGTTAGTGATTTGGAGCCAGGCCAAGTTTTTGGAAATCTTGGAACTTAAATTGCTTACAGGGGAAGGTTGTATGAGAATAGTCCCAAGTCGGTATCTCAGTTTACGATGCGGGAGGTTCATCCTATATATCACCCAGAAATACTTGAGTTGACGGATCAGCACAGTAATGTTACCAGACTGGGTGCAGCGGCCCGTTTTCAGGAACAATGGGTTTATACGCCGTGGAAGAGGAGTGAGGTTCTATCCCTTAAGACTCATTTGCCTGATCCTAGGAAAAATCCTACTGCGTATTATAAAGAATTGACCAAAGCTGCCTCATCCACTGTAATGACTCTTGCTGATATTGAAATGTTCTTTGGCCTTCTTGTTCCGGTTGATATTTGGAGACAGGTTCATACTCAAGATCATGTCGCGGAGTTGGGTGGTACATGGGATGTGATTAAAGGATGGGATCAGGAAAGAAATCCAGGTGATAAGCCCCGAGCTGAGATACTTGCTTTGCCAGGTCGCATTATTACATATATGCACTCTCTTATTCCGCCGAAGAAGGTAAGTTGGGATAAGTTAACGGCTTGTCAGCAGAAAAAGGATGAAAGTGTGTCGGATTTCTTTACTCGATTTGAAGATACCATTTTGGACTATAGTGGGCAGGATATGTCTATCGAGGGAGGAGTTTGGTTGTTTGTTGACAGATTTGTTTCTAATCTGCTTCCTGAAATTGAGACTCATTTGCAGGCATCTGAGAGCACTTGGTCTACCTCTTCCCCCTCTGTTAGTTTGAATATGGCTAAATACTATCAGCACCGTAGCTAAGCTGTGAAGGGTTTTCCGTATATCAGGGAAATGGCGCTCAGACTAGTACGCGTTAATGATAAGCACGCTGCTGTATGTGTACGGTGCTAACAGGTAGGGGGAAAAAAAAAACAATAACCCCCGTGAAACGTGTGAGTCAACAACCCACACTGGTAATATGAACAATGTCCTGTGCACACGTAGTTGGGATAACAGATCAAAGCAAAGTCTCAAAAGTAGCCCAATTCAAGATCAACATCAGTTGTGTGAATCATAATTATTTAATGATGAAATAAAGCAAAAGAAGAACCATCCGACACGTGTTTCGATCACAATGGGGGTAATCCCGTGACTCTTCAGGGCTGGGGAAGATACAAGTTATATCAAATAATGAGGAACATTCATACACACAATGTGTATCTGCGTGACTAGTGACAACGACACGCACTACCACCAGAAAAATAGTGGAGGAAACCCAAGGAGAAATAATGAAGTGAATCAAGCTGCGGAAAACAACAGCATGGCATAGGAAAGCATAACAAAACAAACAAAGAAACATGATTGAAATGACAACAGATTGTGGCTGTGCAACTGGACATGGTAATGAGGGTCGTTTAAGGGTGCCGACAGTGAGGAAAGGAGACCGGTATAAGAACACATGATGACGCTGCAAGGGCTGGTCAGAGGTGACCAAACGAAGTGAAACAAACATCCTGGAAAAGTAGTGCGAAGGCAAAGAGAACCATCATGTGTTACTGACCATGTGCAAGTGAGAGACATGGAGTGAAACACAGAACTGTGTCAGTAAGCAGATGAATCATAACACGGGGACGGTGTTCAGACGTAGTCAAGAAGATGACCAAAATCGCAATCACGTAGAAATAGTGGTACATATAGGATAATAATAGAATGAATCAAATAACATGCTACAACGGGATCACAGTGAGAGAAAGCACATAGGTGGGCAATGGATATTCATACACCGTATCGTAATGCACAATCTGTTCGAAAGAAATTGGTAAACAGTGGATGTGACCAACGAAAGATATTGAGTTGGACGATGGTAACAAAATACGTAAGTACGGTTTACAGCCAAGGAGTAGGTGAAAAAAAGGGGGGGGGTGGGGTTGAAAAGAAGTGGTGAGGTAAAGGGAAGAAAACCAAGCCGAACAAGATAAAAGGGAAAGGTAGTAACCGAAAATTGATACAAGTGAGGAGAAAAGAGAAGGCAGCAAGGAAGTGTAAACTTGACAGGTGAGGTTATCTACGTAAGTGACCTAAGCGAAATAAAATCAATGCAACAACCGACCAACGGAGTGAGGGGAAACGAGAGATAGGCGAGCAAAGCGAGTGAGGTACAGACCGGACAAGAGGTAACAGACAAAGGGGAAGGCGGGAGCTTACCCGGAGGGTGGTGTAGAACTGGGCGCAAAGAGGGGACGTCTTGAAGGAGAGACCACAGGGTCTGGAGTACCAGAACGAGACCGGATGGCACGGGAGAGTAGTCCCAGAGTGCCAGGGGAGGCAGGGCCCAAAGAAAACACTGGCAAAGAATAGAAACGGGGTAAACTAGTGAAAGTGGCGTGGAGAGGCACGAAGCGGAATCGGCGGGAACTCACCTTGAGTAAAGCTGCGTGTGTGCGACAAGGGGAAGGAGGAATGAGGCGGGTGAGCCCGGGACCTGCATGAAACTGGGGAGGAAGGTACAGGAGGATTAGAGCAGGAGGACCGGGAGGATCGAGAACCGAAGAGGGCCCAAGCAACAGGTACTTACTCAGGGGGAAGTGACGTCCGTCTCTCCAATGACTGCCGGATGCGGAAGTCACGGTGGGAGTGGGAGGAGGGAATAAAAGGAGGCGAGTGCAGGGGCGTGGTCCCAGCACAGGGGTGTGGTCAGATCAGGTGACGATGGAAACAGAGAGTGAGAACAAGGGAAGAGAAAAAGAAAGGGTGAAGAAGTAAACAGACTAAGAGTGTGGACACAAAGAAAAGACAGGGAATAAATTCAGGAGCTGAGTGAAAGAAAACAAGAATGGCAGAGAAAATAGGGGGGGGGGCAGTAAGACCAAAGGACAGTTACAAATGAGTGACATGATTGAAATCATAATAAAATGCATAAGTACAACGAAAGCACAAATTGGCACCAAGTAAGACGCTTGAAGTGCAAACTATGAGCACTAAATGAGAGCAATAAGCACTGGGTCACAGAGTAAATCAAAATAGTAAACATTGAAAAAATTATATATTAATAGCTGCAGAAACCTAAAATGTCACATGGCAAATGATAATGACAAATTGAAACACAACATCAGAAACATAGAATGCGGGACTGAACAGAGTAGAGGGGAGAAATATTTACGAGGTAGAGATAGCAAAAACGGAGGACAACTGAACAGTTAGTGGGATGATGTTGAGAAAACGGAATAAACAAGAGCAGCAGCGGAAACTGCATAGAGCAGACGGAGAAGCCAAAAATGAATATGATGAACTCTATATAAAAAGGCAACAAATTCTATAAGAATCTAGCACAATGGCTGGGGGACACCACAATATCACACGTCGACAGCAATTGATATCGCACAGACGTCAAACTTAACAGTCCTTAGTAAATAGGAATGATACATGCAAGAAACAGAAGGCACAGGAAGAGCACCATCATCGATCAGTCACCCAGAAAGTAGTGCAGTTCATGATCAGTGTTGAGTCCGTGCGTCACAGAATGAAGGCGCATGATCCATGATGCTTCTTGGCGCCTGAGTTGAAGTTCTCTGTTACCCCCTCTAGGGTTAGCAGTGGCAACATCAAAACCAAAGAAGGAAAATCGCTTGTTGATGCTTTGGGTTGAACAGGTAGCAGCATGCATGGCCATCGGGTATCTGATATCTTGGTTTTGTAGGGCTCTGATGTGTTCGCTGATGCGTTCTTTCAGGGGTCTGATCGTACTGCCCACGTACCAGCGCTTGCATGTGCATTCAAGTATGTAGACCACAAACTTCGTGTGGCAATTGATATTGTGCTTGATCCGGTACATCCTCTTGTCGTGTGCCTTGAAAGTTCTGACTCCATGTTGGGCTAGTCTGCAGACTCCACAATTACCACATTTGTAGAAACCCTCGATCCTCCCCGGTCCTCCTGCTCTAATCCTCCTGTACCTTCCTCCCCAGTTTCATGCAGGTCCCGGGCTCACCCGCCTCATTCCTCCTTCCCCTTGTCGCACACACGCAGCTTTACTCAAGGTGAGTTCCCGCCGATTCCGCTTCGTGCCTCTCCACGCCACTTTCACTAGTTTACCCCGTTTCTATTCTTTTCCAGTGTTTTCTTTGGGCCCTGCCTCCCCTGGCACTCTGGGACTACTCTCCCGTGCCATCCGGTCTCGTTCTGGTACTCCAGACCCCGTGGTCTCTCCTTCAAGACATCCCCTCTTTGCGCCCAGTTCTACACCACCCTCCGGGTAAGCTCCCGCCTTCCCCTTTGTCTGTTACCTCTTGTCCGGTCTGTACCTCACTCGCTTTGCTCGCCTATCTCTCGTTTCCCCTCACTCCGTTGGTCGGTTGTTGCAATGATTTTATTTCGCTTAGGTCACTTACGTAGATAACCTCGCCTGTCAAGTTTACACTTCCTTGCTGCCTTCTCTTTTCTCCTCACTTGTATCAATTTTCGGTTACTACCTTTCCCTTTTATCTTGTTCGGCTTGGTTTTCTTCCCTTTACCTCACCACTTCTTTTCGACCCCATCCCCCCCCACCACCCCCCCCTTTTTTCACCTACTCCTTGGCTGTAAACCGTACTTACGTATTTTGTTACCATCGTCCAACTCAATATCTTTCGTTGGTCACATTCACTGTTTACCAATTTCTTTCGAACAGATTGTGCATTACGATACGGTGTATGAATATCCATTGCCCACCTATGTGCTTTCTCTCACTGTGATCCCGTTGTAGCATGTTATTTGATTCATTCTATTATTATCCTATATGTACCACTATTTCTACGTGATTGCGATTTTGGTCATCTTCTTGACTACGTCTGAACACCGTCCCCGTGTTATGATTCATCTGCTTACTGACACAGTTCTGTGTTTCACTCCATGTCTCTCACTTGCACATGGTCAGTAACACATGATGGTTCTCTTTGCCTTCGCACTACTTTTCCAGGATGTTTGTTTCACTTCGTTTGGTCACCTCTGACCAGCCCATGCAGCGTCATCATGTGTTCTTATACCGGTCTCCTTTCCTCACTGTCGGCACCCTTAAACGACCCTCATTACCATGTCCAGTTGCACAGCCACAATCTGTTGTCATTTCAATCATGTTTCTTTGTTTGTTTTGTTATGCTTTCCTATGCCATGCTGTTGTTTTCCGCAGCTTGATTCACTTCATTATTTCTCCTTGGGTTTCCTCCACTATTTTTCTGGTGATAGTGCGTGTCGTTGTCACTAGTCACGCAGATACACATTGTGTCTATGAATGTTCCTCATTATTTGATATAACTTGTATCTTCCCCAGCCCTGAAGAGTCACGGGATTACCCCCATTGTGACGAAACACGTGTCGGCTGGTTCTTCTTTTGCTTTATTTCATCATTAAATAATTATGATTCACACAACTGATGTTGATCTTGAATTGGGCTACTTTTGAGACTTTGCTTTGATCTGTTATCCCAACTACGTGTGCACAGGACATTGTTCACTATCAGCACCGTGATCAGGAAGAGAAAGAAAGGGCAGATAAAAAGCATAAAGATTTGAAGACAAAAGTGTTGTTACAGCAATCGTTTAGGGGGAATGGTAGAGGACGCGGTGGTCTTTCTAGACAGCTTCCGTGTACCAGCAGACAGCCGACCACAACATCTTTGGGGCCGAATCAGTGTGCATATTGTAAGGAGGAGGGCTATTGGTGTAGCGAGTGTCCTGTGCTTTTGCAGAAGGTTGCGGTTCCTAGAGGGCGAGGTTCTCGTGGACGGGGTCGTGGACCGATAGAGCTCAGAATGCTGCGGTCTCACAGGGTCGTTCTGATAACAATTACTTTGATGACCCTCGTGATGGACAGTATTATCATGACGATTATGATACAGATGAGGTGACCGGGATATCTTATAGCTAGGATAGCCAGGGACAGAGTGAGGGACCAGTTCTGATACCTGTAGATCAGCGTGGTCCTTAGGTCACTGCAGATTTGCATGGCTCGACTAAGGAATTTTTGGTGGACACAGGTGCAACAAAGAGTTCTGTTTCTCGATCTTTGGTCCCTGGGGTGGCTCTGTCTGGCCATAATAATGTTTCGGTAGGTTTTTCAGGTGTACCGGTTGTAAGTCCCATTTCACGCCCCCTTGCATTGACTGTTGGTCCTTTTTACTGTGGATTACACGTTTTTGTTGACGTCCAATTGTGGTGAAAATTTTATGGGTTTGGATTTGTTGAAAAAATTGTATGCTACTATTTATTGTTCCCTGGCAGGTGTTTACATGATGATGGGTCCAAGTGTAGGTACTAAACAGTGCCTGTCTCACCCTCTTCCCGCTGAATTTGCTGATATATCATCCACTCTATGGGCGACGGGTGATACAGATGTGGGGCTGCTGCATATACCACCGGTTTCGATCCAGGTTAAAAATAATGCTATTTTGCCTCGTATTCCTCAGTATAAAATACCCCAGGCGGGAGAACGGCCCCTCCTACAAATTATTCAGGATTTGATATGCAAAGGAGTAGTTGAAGAGACGTCTGCCAATATTTTTAATAGTCCCATTCTTCCAATTCTTAAACGGACACCTTCAGGTGCCTCTGTTGATCATGAGGATGTTTACCATTTTGTGATTGATTTGCGCAAAGTTAACAAAATTGTTGTTCCTCAGTTTCCAGTAGTTCCTGATATTACCACACGTCTGACAATGATTCCTTCTACTGCCAAATTCTTTTCTGTTATTGATCTGAAAAATGCATTCTTTAGTATTCCTATTCATCCAGATAGCAGATATCTGTTTGGGTTCACCCTAGCTGGTAGGAGCTTTACGTTCTGTCGAGCTCCTCAGGGCTATACAGAGAGTCTGAGTATTTATAGCCAAGCATTGAAAGGTCAGTTGGATTCTTTGTTGCTTCCCTCAAGTAATGTATTGGTGCAGTATGTTGATAACTTACTCATCGCATATGACACAGAACAAGGTTGTAGAGACAGAACAGTTAAATTACTGTTACATTTAGCTCAGCATGGCCATAAAGTTTCTCTTTCTAACTTTCAGTATTGTCGACAGGAGGTCACCTACTTAGGTCACCTACTGTCGAAGGAGGGTAGGAGGTTGACCCCAGAGCGCATCAGTACCATTGTTAAAATGCCCATTCCACAAACTCAAAAAGATGTGCGTGCTTTTATAGGTATCACTTCCTACTGTCGCCAGTGGATACCTAACTACTCTTTACTAATTAAGTCTTTGCTTGCATTAACAACGAAAGAAGTGCATGAGCCTTTGCCTTGGACGCCTGAATGCCAGCAGTCTTTTGAGCAATTGAAAACTGCGCTTTGTTCGGCTCCAGTACTCGGCACACCTAACTATGGCAAATCGTTTGTGCTGTACGTCCATGAGATGGCTGGTTGCGTGCTTTCTGTCCTAACGCAAAAATTTGGGGATTAGCAACGGCTGTGTTCCTATTTCTCTGCTGTGCTTGATCCTGTCACTAGTGCCCTCCCGAGTTGCCTAAGAGCGGTCACGGCTGTGGCCACTTCAATCAGATAATCGGCTGGACTCGTGCTTGATACTGACCTCACAGTTTTGGTACCCCATGCCATGGACACGCTCTTGAATAAGACAAAGACACAGCACCTCACCAGTGCACATCCTCCTGGATATGAATTGACATTGTTTGCTAAGCACATTACGATTAAAAGATGTGCTACTCTGAATCCAGCCACGTTACTACCCCTCCGTTCTGATAATGATGAAGTTGATAAACATGATTGCATCTTCCGGACGGAACAAGAGACAAAAGGACGGGTAGACCTGACTACGTTCCCTTATCTGACCCACAAGGGGAACTATATGTTGATGGCACTTGTTTCAAATTACCAGACGGCACTACAACTGCAGCTTATGCTATTACCACTTTCCGTACAGTAGTAGAGACATCACGGGTCCCTTATCAGTCGGCTCAAGCAGCTGAGCTTACTGCCCTTATTCGAGCTTGTGAATTGAGCGAGGGACTGGTTGTCAATATTTATACTGACAGCCAGTATGCCTTTGGGGTCGCACAAAATTTTGGGCGACTCTGGGCTGAGAGAGCGTTCCTTACTTCCCATGGCACAAGAATTCAACATGGACACCTCATATTGAGGCTTTTGTCTGCTTTGACACTCCCTAAGAAATTGGCAATAATAACGTGTAGTGCTCACAGGAAAGTCACCGATGATGTAGGTAGGGGAAATGCTTTTGCTGATCAGACAGCTAAGGAAACTGCCCGAACAAAGATGAAAATAATGTTTGTAGCAGGTCCAGCTAGGTGGGTTCCTGAGGATGTCATGTTTGAAGACACTCTTGAAAGTGTAAAGGAGATACAAAGTGAAGCCACAATAGAAGAATTAGCGGTGTGGCAGGAACGTACAGCACAGCTGAATGAGGAAGGATGTTGGATTGATAAATCAGGAAAACAGAGATGGATGTTACCAGATGCATATGTTCTTCCTGTGGTTACTATGGCCCATGGTCCAGCTCATATTAGTGCCAAAGGCATTTGTAAATTGTTAGACCCTGTATGGCAGAATGACAACATCTCTAAGACAGCTGTACTGCATGGTGTGCATGATGCATAATCCGGGGAAAGGTACCCCTGTACCCCCTGGTAACTTTGTACCACTCACTTTCCTTTTGAAGTCCTTCAAATGGACTATATAGAGTTGGAGGGATGCAATAATTTGAAGTATGTTTTGGTGGTTGTATGTGCATTTAGTAAATGGGTTGAGGCTTACCCCACTAAAGATAATACAGCCATTACGACTGCAAAGGTACTCCTGAAGGACTTCTTTCCTCATTTCGGCTTGCCCCGAGTGATCTGGAGTGACAACGGTACTCATTTTAATACAAAAGTGATTCAATTGATTTGTGAGGGTCTTCATGTGAAGCAGAAATTTCATGCTGCCAATCATCCACAGTCAGCGTGTTTGGTTGAGAAGTACAATGGTACTCTCAAACTGAAACTGGCAAAAATTCAGGAGACGACAGGGTTACAGGGGCCAGATGATTTGCCATTAGCACTTTTGTCAACAAGAATGACAGCTCATTCTAGAACAGGATTGTCATGAGGTCGTGTTTGGATGCCCGGCAAATGTCTGGGGCGTCCCGCGTCCTCGTCGGTTATTGAGTACCCTGTGTTGTTGGATTATCTTGGCCAGTTAACAGAAAGTTTACGTTCTACAGGAGTCCCTGCCTTCTACACCAGAGGGACCCGGCCATGACATTCAGCCTGGTGATTATATCCTGCTCTGGAATTTTCAGCTAAAGAAAAGTTTGGAGCCGTGTTGGAAGGGGCCGGAGCAGGTCCGATTGGTGACACGTACAGCTGTGAAGGTTGCTTGCCGAAAGAACTGGGTGCATGCCACCCATTGCAGGAGGGTTCCATTACCCCTCCCCTATGATCAGTGGGTTAAGGACGGCATCGGGGACTCCGAGACTGAACAGGTGCCTCGGTTTGTCCCTTTCAGTGATGCCCAACTGACGTAGACACAGACGGATAAGGAAAATGAAGGTGTGCTGAATGCAGCTGTTCCTCCGAAAATACGAGCTATCAAAGAGCCGTTGTTTGTTGAAGCCTACAGTGCCTAGGGCTACCAGGAACAATTTGCACCCTCGGTTAAGGGAAATTGCATCTAAGGAGAAAAGAGATTAGGATTGGACTGTGTAAGTTAGGTTGTACTGAGTTGTGGTACCAACGGAAGTAGTTGAAACTAGTGTAGAATGTTTGCTTACTTTAGTTTACTTGTTTGAACATTAGATAGGGAAGACTGAAGTATACTGTGAAGGTATACCATCTTGATCGACGTGGGATACGAGCTTAGGACAGAGCAAGCTCCACCGCCGATGCTCAAGAGCACCAACGTATTGATGGACAATAGGAGCCTGTACCAGTGAGACTCTGACGGACACTGGGAACTTGTATATTTCTCTTGCATTTTGCCCCCCATTTCATTATTCGTTATGCATCACTTCGGTAGAATGGTTGCTGAGGAAGAGCAGCCAGCGCTTCTTATTGCCCAGCACAATATGGTGTGGACCCGTAAACAAAAGTTAACATGTGTTGCCCTTGTGATTTTGCTTTTAATAATACTATGTGGTGTATCATGGGTTTTGGAAAATGATCAAAGTGTACCTTTACGTAGTAAGGGTAAGATTATCCCCCCAACAAGAAACAGAAGAGCAGCCCGAGCAATGTATTCTTAGAGACACATAAGAGGTTTTTTGGAGAAGGAACGGCTTGTTCCCCAAATCAAGCTGTCACTAGCCTATGGACCGCGTACCCTTTATCACTTGTGAATTATACGTATACTTGGCCATCTGATTTTGTAGAAGTGAAAGGAGTGTTTGGGTTTGGTTACTCAGGGCCATGCCTTTATTATAGAAAACCATTGGGGGAGGGTTATCCCGGTTGCGATGATAGTACGTACTGTGATAATTTTTTTATGGAGAAACAGAATATAACTTTGGTGGGTTGGCATTACAAGAATTTGACAGTTCCCCGAGAAGCTGGTTATTATCCTGCTTGTTGTCCAATTATCAACAGAACTGATACTTCATTGTACATAAATTGTTCAGGAATTGTGTTGCATAAGACCACGTTCCCTTTGGTGACTGCAGAAGACCCCAGTACCTCTGGGAGGAATTCCCGATATTCTGCAGTGGATTATGATAGACCGGTTTATGCACACCCAGGGTTTTTCTTTTTGTCCAATGGGACTTACTCTAATGTTCACAATGGTACGAACGATGTGGCACTTGGGATGGTACTGCCTTTGGGTGTACCTTGTAAACGTGTGAAGTCTAAAGTAAGTTGGATTAAAAGAACTCTGACCAAAGAATTCTGTGAGGGAGTGACTGATATAGAGGTCAATAATTATAGTAATGGCATCACCTTTGGATACATCCTTTCCTCTATTTTCACTTTGGGTGGTACTTCTATGGCCAGAGGTGAGAAAGCCAGAGAATATTTTGGGTGCAAGCTCCAAATTTTATCTAATACTACCGTGACTGCCTTACGCGACATCACTTCTCAGTTGGAAAGTATGCGAATATATTCTGAACAAACCAGATATGCGGTTGATTTCATTTTAGCCAAGAGTGGTGGTGTATGCGTGGTAGTGGGAGATCAGTGTGTCATCGGGATAACAAATATGGAGAAGAATATTACCCAACACATTTTGGACATTCTTGATAATGTAATGGGAATGGAAAGTGGGAATTGGAGTTGATCTCTCTTTGGCAGCTGGGGCTGGATTCTTGAAAAAGTGATTTACTTGATCGTGATATTGGTGTCTTGTTGTGCCCTTATTCAATGCCTTCCTTTCTGTTGTTCTTATTGCACCACCCTTCTCACTCCTAAGAGGAAGATATTGATTCATGACACCAATGCTGCAATTATGGTACAGAAAGAGATAGATGATCTAACACAGATAGATGAGGGCATTTTCAAGACTTCTTCCCTCCTTACCGTCTCCCTTCCCGACACTGAGAATATGGAATGTTCACAAGGTTTGACTTTATAGGTTTCTTGTTCCTGTTAGAAAAATGTTTTAGCTAATGCTAAAAGGAGGGTCTGGTAGAATAGAAATGATTTCGTTTATGCATTATTCTATGTAAGTAAGCATTTGCGGCACCATTTTCTATTTAGGCGCTATTTTGAATCATAATCGAAACTAATCCTTTGCTGTTTCTGAGAAAAGGCCTCCACTGGGTTTCATTTCTCAAAGGTTGGGTTTTGCTTCACTAATGAATAGACTGTTCTTATTAGCGCATACCTTTCTTACTAGATCAAGGCCTTCTCCCACTAGGCTGGTGACGGGCCCGACTGGAACAACCTTGGACTTAGCTACTGTGTATGAGATATGGGAACCAAAACTTTTTTTTTTTGTATTTCACAGTTTAGCTGCACCTGCCTGGAAAATTCCACTATGGGCGTGTTCTAGCCCAGTTACGAGATGTACATAATGTATCGTTACGCTTGTCGATTTCAGTCCCTCTACAGCACTCCTAGCGACTGGGCAGACCGGGTTCCGCTCTGAGTGTACTTTGAATAAACAGTTATTGGCTTGTATTCTCTACTGTCTGACCGACTTCATTTTGTATGGAAGGCTGATAGGGGGTCATTAGGGACCCGGGTGACCCTAAACGGGTAACTTCCTTCAATACCCACTACCCTAAAAGGGGAGGGGTCTCCTTCGCTCCAGGCACCTCAGCCTCTGCCCCTGTTAGCCCTGCTGCCCTAAGTGAGGAGGCTATTGATTTCTGTGCATCTCTGTGGGTCAGACTGAAATGCTGAATGTCATCCAGGAGCAAGGGAACAAGCTGACCCAGGTGGTTAACTACCTGGAAGGCATTCACACTGCCATGTCTTCCCTACAGAGATCTTTTCAGGCTCTAGCCTCCTCCCTCACGGCAGTCCTCCACCCATCCCAACCTTCCACCCCCTCCCGTCCCTTCCTCATCCACATTCCCTATTACCATTACTATCCCAAGCACATGCACACCTAAGCATGCGCACACTTCATCAGACACAAGCACCAACATAGAAACAAGACATCTAAAACACTCAAACATGCATGCACACAGCAGACACTCATCCCCTCACCACCCCAGCATACCCCCAAGAACCACAGCAACACATACAGACCCCTCCGCAGACACGCCCATATCCGCAGACACCACACCAACACTCATTGACCCCTCCACAGACATAACCATACCGACAGATACTGCACTTGCACCCACAGAGCCCTCCACAATACCCAGCATACTCGCAGACACCACAGCAACATCCACAGACCCCTCCACAACACCCAGCACATCTACATCACTCCCACCCAAAAAACGCAAATGCTCACAGAAACAACAGACCCAAACACAACACACAGTGCAGACAGCAGACCCACCTCACAATTCCACTCCCTCTTCCTCCCAACCCGAACTCCATCCCGAATACCCTAGCCGTTTTCCCTGTGAACAACTGTTATTTACCCTTGCCCTTAACCCTGTGACACCTGACCCCACTCCCAAATTACCAAAAACGTCTCCCACACCCAAACCTACCCCTTCCACTTCCCACTCCACCCCTGAAAAACAGCCTCCCCACCCGTTAACCCCAGCCCCAAAAAAGGAAACAAAACTCCTAAACCAAGCCCCAAAGACCCCAAACTCAAGAAGCCCCTCCCCCCCCAAGGACAACCCCACCCCTCCCTACACCTCTGCCCCCCCTTACCAAGTACCATCTTCAATGTGCTAAGTGTCAGTAAGAGCAAGTTTAGTCGCACAGCCTTGTGCAGTGTCATAAAGTGCTACCATGGACTGGCCATTGGCCTTTGTTTATACTGTGACATACTGTCATTCAAATCTCTTCCTACGTTTGAAGACATTACTTTGCTGACTATTTGATGTTCTTGTATAGTTAGTGATGTGTGAGTACAGTTGTGTTTGTGTCATCCCTGATTGCTGATCCACTTGAAGTGGCTAGTATGATGTGACTTTAGAGCCAGTGCTGGAGTTAACCAGGACAAGGTGTGATTTTGGATGTATGTCTATGTAGGATGACATCCAAATGGGGCAGACATTGCATTGGGTGACATGTTATATGGTAAGTATTTCAGCTTGTCCTTCCCACTGTCAAAGTCATTTAGCTTGCCCTTCTCCCTATGATGTAGGTTGGGTATGTGTTTGATGTGTTGAAGTTAGATATTTGTGTATCAACACATGGAGGGTGTCAACTTGTCATACCTTTGTGTAGTTCTGCATGGACATGTGTCCATTTTGCAGTGTGTACCTTAGAGCTACTTCATCTAGATGTGTGCCATATGGTGTAAGTGCTGTGTTTGCTTTCATAAGTTGAACTTACCCATTGCCTAAACATGCCTGGCACTTGGTTATGTTACTGGTTGTCCCTTATATACTTCAGTTACCAGTTTCAGTACACATGGAGTTTGTCAGCTATGTGCAAAATGGTCTGTGCCCCAGGGCCCCAGCCGTTCAGGGTTCCCCTTGATAGAGGTATAGCTATCCTGCAGAGAGTGTTTCCATTGTGCTCTTGGGATGGTTCTCAAACTAAAACTTTGCAATCCCATTGACTAACATTGCTTTTTCATGTGGGTGATGTGTGAGAATCCAATACAGAGTTGTAGCAGAGACGGTGTGTTTCAGTTTAATGATACATCCATACAGATGTTTCTTCGACATAGAAATAGGACCTGGGATGTGCGCAATATGAGTGTCACATTCACTCTAGCATCTTGGTTAGAGTTGCAGTGAGAGGGTCTCATGGTAGTTGTAGTCACTTCAATCTCACTTTACCAACACTTGAGAAATGTTAACCTGCATGACTAGTGTAGATCAGTAGTGGCAGACAAGTGAGAAGGGGCAAAAGGAGTCTAGCATCTTGGTTGGAGTTGTGGTGAGAGAGCCTCAAGGGAGTTGTAGTCACTTCAATCTCACTTTAGCAACATTTTAGAACTGGTAACCTGCATGACTAGTGAAGATCAGAAGTGACATGGCAGACAAGTGAGACGGGGCAAAAGAAGTGTGTCACAGACATGAATAGGTGTGAAACTGATGAGGAGGTGCTGTTGTGGTACACACTTCCACGCACACATCACTATGACTGACTATAAGTTGCAATCACATGATCATTTGTACACAATGTGCCTGTGCAGTACGATTGTTTGGGACTTGGAGGGCAACCTACACATGTATTTTTGATTATTGTTATGATACAATCCCAGACAGGGTCCATGTATATTAGTAAATTACTTAGGTATCCAAACTCCCTTGCCTGGTCCATGGCGGGGCACTGTTTTGCAGAGGAGTCTATGAAAATTGGTAGTTGTATGACTAACTGCCGATTTCGTCCAACACAGAGTGGGTTTTGAGCATGGTCGAGCAGGTACAGCAGGACGTGTCCGATGGGCTACATGATGGTAGTAGGGGAGTAAAGGTGAGTAGAGGTGAGTTTTGGCCGTATATCCCTCCCTTTCTGCCGTATATCCCTCCCTTTCTGACGTCTCAGATGTGGTGGTTGGACCGCCACGGTTACGCCGGCTGTAAAGCAAATCGTAATTGGGCCTACGGTCTCACTGGCGGTCCGAGCCTCCCATAGCCTCATAGGCCCATTACGCGCCCGCCCCTGTCGGGGGTATGTTTGCGGTCTCAGCGGTTCAGCCACAGTCTTTGCATAGGCAACAAGACCAACTAGCAATTAGGCAGTCGGACCGCCGAGCTTGCTGCGGCGGACCACGACTGTGGGCACGGTGGGCAAACTCATAATTAGGCCCTAAGTCCCAAATTAACAGCAAATTCACAAGAAATCGGGCAGCATCCTTAGAAGAAAACCTAAAAACTCTGGCTCACCCCCAAAACCAAGGGGTTTTAATACAAAGTTCTTGCATGCAAAATGAGAGAAAACAGATGTTTCATCTTGGCATCACTAAAAGTAACCAATATTGGACAAATCAGAGAAAGAATCGGCACTCTAAGGCCTATAACACTATCCCACTTCTAAGAATTTGGTAGCATGTTGTCATAGGAAGTGCAACTAATATGCAACATTTCTAAACAATGAATGGGTTATACACCAGAAGAAGAATGCTAACTCTACAACAGAACTACAGTGGAAAGGAACTTGGGTTTTTGCAACATTATAAACACTAGAAAGTTCATTCACAATGCATGCACATTTAGGAAAACTACTGTAGTAAGACATTATTTTATTGTAGCTGAGGCAATTTCAGGCAGGAGATGTGTTCTGGAGCGTGTTTGGCATTCTATGTTCCAGACTCAAGAAGAAAGTCGGTGAAAGCGAGTCTGGTAGGGAAGGCAGAGCACTGCGCTGGCCGCGTCTGGGCTTGACAACTGCCAAAAAACTTCCTTTGCTCAACTTGTTGGAGCTGGTGTTTATTTATAAAGGAAATGCTACAAACTTGGCGATGAGCAGAGTCAAGCCCTCTACCCTCGCTGCATTAGGAGTGCCACTTTGCGGTGCTTACTGCTAGCACCCTAACAAAGTGGACAGACTGCTGGTGAATTGGATCGTTACCGCAATGCTAACTTTGTGCAGCACAACTCTATTTCTGCATTTTAGGAGTAATATGAACTCGCTATTTCAGCGCGTGCCAGCCTTACCACTGCTCCTGTGCCCTGTATCGTCTTGCAGCACTCCACGAGAGTTTATGAAGCAATACGCCGAGCGTCATTCCTTCAGCTCTGACAGTTGTGCACTGTAAACGGATTGGCCCAATATTCCTGCGGTCAGGATTGTTGGATGGTATTCACACTTGGGATTGGCTGGGAGTCAACAGCACTTGGGATTGGAGGATTCTACAACCTTTTGAATTGGCTACATTTTTCCTCGGCCCCAAGAAAGGTGACCACGGGAGTTCCGCAGGGCTCCACTCTGAGTCCGCTTCTCTTCAATATATATGTTACTCCCTTGATCTATTTAGCGGAGAAGCTAGGAGCCAAGATCATAGCTTACGCAGATGATACGCAGCTCCTCTTTACTTGGGAGGAAAAGGACCTGTCTCCGGACCAAGCTAAGATCTGCCTTTCAGCTGTTTTTACATGGCTTGCGCAGGCCCAGCTCAAGTGCAATGAGGATAAGTCAGAGGTACTGTTGTATGGGTCGTTCCCCGCACAATTTAGGGAGGATCTTTGGCGCTCTGAGTATCCTCTGCGTCACTCTCTGGGCAACCCGGTTAAGAATCTGGGGGTCTGGTTTAGTGAGGATCCCCGGTTTCTCACGCAGATAAAAAAGCTGACCGGAGCGTGTTTCGGCATCCTGAAATCGCTCAGGAAGTTCTTTCCTCTTCTGCCTAGGCCTGCTAAGGAAATGGTGACACGTGCCCTTATTTTGTCACGCATAGACTATGCTAACGCATTGTACATTGGCCTGCCTGGATACCAGCTGAAAAAGCTGCAGACTATTCAAAACGTGGCTGCAAGAGTTCTGCTCGGCGTTTCTGGCAGATCGAGCACCAAACAACATTTACGGGACCTTCATTGGCTTCCTGTTGTGCAGCGTGTCCAGTTTAAAGCTCTCACGCTTGCCCATGGAGCCCTTCACAAATCTGGCCGGCCCTATCACCGGAGACGCTTTGATTTCTATGTCCCCCGCAGACAACTGCGTTCAGCTGCACAGCGACTGGCAGTGATTCCCCGCTTCCGTCTTACTCGAATGGGGGGTTGCTCTCTATCTTTTAGGGCAAAGCCTGGAACTCTCTCCCATTCGAGCTATGGAATATTCAAGATTCCAGGCTATTTAAGAAGCAGCTAAAGACTCTGCTTTTTAATTAACTCGTAGCTTCTGTCCGCTCCGTTGTTCTCTTAGTTGGCTTCCGCGCCGGGACACTCTTGAGTATCCGTGCGCGTTATAAACTTTCAATAACATAACATAACATCACTTTGTTTTCAGAGGCCATTTTGGATTGGGCATCAGTGACGTTGCAGTACTCTCTTACCAAGGAAATTCCTCCGGTACTTCGTGACTCCAACAAGATAAAAGTTGCAAACTTACATTTAAATTTGTTTTTTCCTGATAATTATTTGTGGTTCACATTCCTGCAGGATGTCCATGTTAAACCTTCCTTCTCCTCAGCCATTTATGGTGACTGAAGGTGAACCATATATGAAATGGGAAGAATGGAGAGAGTATTTCACTATGTGTCTACTTTCGATGATGAACATTTCACACCTGAGAGGATAAAGAAAATGTTATTGCACTGCTTGGGGCCAAGGGGGTTAAAGGTGTACAACCACATAAAAAAGAAGCCCAGGTCAGGTGATGAGGAGGATATATTTTCTCATGCTGTGGAAGACCTAGATGCATATTTTCACCCACTGTCTGTATTGCAATTGATTGTTACAATTTCTTTCACAGGAAACAGAGTGATAAGAAAAAAATTGAGGACTACGTAGCAGCCTTAAAGAAACTATCATTGACGTGCAGATTCAGTAATTAGCACGATGAACTGGTCAGGGATCAGGTCATCATGCATTGTAACAATTCTGGCATCCAAGACAGATTATGGATCATGGGCAATTCCACCCTCAAAGAAGCTTTCCTATTTTGTCCAAACCTGAACCTACTTCTAGGCGTGCTAAAGCAGTTATATCTACTAATAATGAGGAGGGTGCCGCAAATGTGTTTAAAGTAGTCGCTAAAAAGATGGAAGGCAAGTCCAACCAAGACAGCAGTAAAAAAAAAGTTGCTACGCTGAGGTTGAGTTGCGGACATAGAATGGATGACTTGAAAGGGGAATGTTATCATTGTGGTAGCTCCAATCACTTAGCACATCATAAAAAGTGTCCCGCGTTACACCAAAAATGTTCTTAGTGCAATATAAAGTGGCATTTTGCAAGAGCATGCCGTAACTCTAAGTCAGTGGGATGTATTGAAGAGGGTTCCAACCTAGATGATAATCTGTATGAATCAGAGAAGGAAGAGGTGAAAGTTGTAAGTGTGCATGAAAATGTTTTGGAAGTCGGCGGTCAACGCAGGAAGAAACCCTTACGTGAGGTTACTGCTGGTGGAGTACTTGTAAAATTGGTGGCAGACTCAGTCTCACCTTATACGATTATCAAGAAACAATTCTGATATGACTTTCTTACAAACATGTTGGGTACTGAGTTGCTACAGCCCAATATCAAACCATTAAGTTTCACGGGTGAACCCATTAAATTACTGGGGTTTCGAAAGATGGACTTTCAATTCAAGGGAAGATCTGCTGATTGTAAATTGTATGTTTCTGAACATGAGCCTTTGGTTTTAGAATGGTGGGACCAAGGAGAATTGGAAATATTACTTGAACTCAATAGTCCTGAACCTGTGTTGGTACTAAAGGATGAATGTGAATTCTTGGACACAATCATTAAAGAGTTAGCTACTGTATTTTCAGGTAAGGTTGGTGAGTTGAAGGGATTTGTACTTAAAATCACACTTAAGGAGGATGCGCTACCCAGAATCCATAAAGTTTGCAATATTCCTTTAACTGTGAAAGAAGAGGTTATTACAGAATTAAACAATCTAGAGAATGCTGGCATGATTCCGACTACATTGCACCCTTAGTGGTGGCAAGGAAGGCTAATGCTGAAATCAGGTTGTGCATTGACCTTAGAGATCTTAACAGGAATATATTTGTCGATCAATTTCCATTTCCACGTATTAATGTACTGTTGTCTTTAACTAAGAATATGAATTGGTTTTCCACGGTCGACTTAACATCTGCTAACCATCAAGTATCCTTGCATCCTATCAGTAAACATTTTACTGTGTTGATCACACCTGTAGGATATTATCAATTTAAAAGAGTACCATTTGGTTTGGCTTCGACCAAGCCAGGTTTCAACAGCTTATGTATAAATTGTTCAATACAGTACGCAATGTAACTTTTTTCCAGGATGACATATTAGTCATGGGAGGGAACAGGGAGGAGCATGATAAGAACTTGAGGATGATCTTAGATGTCTTGGAGGAGTATGGGTTTACTGCAGAAGCATCTAAATGCAAAATTGCGAAAAGGAAAGTCACATATCTGGGACATTAAATCAGTTTCAGGAGTATTGCTCCAAAGGAGGATCTGGTCAAAGCCATTAAAGAGGCCTATCAACCTTGTAATAAGGCTGAAGGGCGGCCCTTGGTAGGTATGGCGGAATTTTATTCTACATTTGTGTACAATTTCTCAGGTAAAATGTTTCCCATCAGGCAGTTGTTAAAGAATGGATGTGAGTTCAATTGGTCTCAGGATTGTCAGATGGGTTTCAGCCTAGGCAAGTGCTGAACCCATGGAGGACCTACCAGAGAGCGACATGTCAAAGTACTATTGTTGAATACCTCCTCAGGAGATCAAAAATATAAGAATGCTACCCCCCACATAGTGATACCAAAGGGGATGATGGACGGAGCGTTAGAGCAAATCAAACACTCACCCCCAGTCAACTGATCTGGGTTTAATCCATCATCATTCTTTAGCTCACTCCACCACCCCAGTTCAGACATGGCCATATGCAAATCAGTCTGACCCTGTGCCTCATGGGAACAGTCCAGCCCGAACTGCCAAGCCATGTCTTCCCTGGACCGGAAACAAGCATCCTGGGACCGGTTTTGGGTTCAAAACCCTCATCAGCCAGGCTATCTTGAATCCCGTGGCAAAGTGAGCAAGGGACCCACGTCTGGGCATACCCTGCCAACTTAGGGCGAACAAAGCGATACCAAAGGGGATGATGGACGGAGCGTTAGAGCAAATCAAACACTCACCCCCAGTCAACTGATCTGGGTTTAATCCATCATCATTCTTTAGCTCACTCCACCACCCCAGTTCAGACATGGCCATATGCAAATCAGTCTGACCCTGTGCCTCATGGGAACAGTCCAGCCCGAACTGCCAAGCCATGTCTTCCCTGGACCGGAAACAAGCATCCTGGGACCGGTTTCGGGTTCAAAACCCTCATCAGCCAGGCTATCTTGAATCCAGTGGCAAAGTGAGCAAGGGACCCACGTCTGGGCATACCCTGCCAACTTAGGGCGAACAAAGCGATACCAAAGGGGATGATGGACGGAGCGTTAGAGCAAATCAAACACTCACCCCCAGTCAACTGATCTGGGTTTAATCCATCATCATTCTTTAGCTCACTCCACCACCCCAGTTCAGACATGGCCATATGCAAATCAGTCTGACCCTGTGCCTCATGGGAACAGTCCAGCCCGAACTGCCAAGCCATGTCTTCCCTGGACCGGAAACAAGCATCCTGGGACCGGTTTCGGGTTCAAAACCCTCATCAGCCAGGCTATCTTGAATCCAGTGGCAAAGTGAGCAAGGGACCCACGTCTGGGCATACCCTGCCAACTTAGGGCGAACAAAGCGATACCAAAGGGATGATGGACGGAGCGTTAGAGCAAATCAAACACTCACCCCCAGTCAACTGATCTGGGTTTAATCCATCATCATTCTTTAGCTCACTCCACCACCCCAGTTCAGACATGGCCATATGCAAATCAGTCTGACCCTGTGCTTCATGGGAACAGTCCAGCCCGAACTGCCAAGCCATGTCTTTCCTGGACCGGAAACAAGCATCCTGGGACCGGTTTCGGGTTCAAAACCCTCATCAGCCAGGCTATCTTGAATCCAGTGGCAAAGTGAGCAAGGGACCCACGTCTGGGCATACCCTGCCAACTTAGGGCGAACAAAGCGATACCAAAGGGGATGATGGACGGAGCGTTAGAGCAAATTAAACACTCACCCCCAGTCAACTGATCTGGGTTTAGTCCATCATCATTCTTTAGCTCACTCCACCACCCCAGTTCAGACATGGCCATATGCAAATCAGTCTGACCCTGTGCCTCATGGGAAAAGTCCAGCCCGAACTGCCAAGCCATGTCTTCCCTGGACCGGAAACAAGCATCCTGGGACCGGTTTCAGGTTCAAAACCCTCATCAGCCAGGCTATCTTGAATCCAGATTCATGAGGCACAGGGTCAGACTGATTTGCATATGGCCATGTCTGAACTGGGGTGGTGGAGTGAGCTAAAGAATGATGATGGATTAAACCCAGATCAGTTGACTGGGGGTGAGTGTTTGATTTGCTCTAACGCTCCGTCCATCATCCCTTTGGTATCGCTTTGTTCGCCCTAAGTTGGCAGGGTATGCCCAGACGTGGGTCCCTTGCTCACTTTGCCACTGGATTCAAGATAGCCTGGCTGATGAGGGTTTTGAACCCAAAACCGGTCCCAGGATGCTTGTTTCTGGTCCAGGGAAGACATGGCTTGGCAGTTCGGGCTGGACTGTTCCCATGAGGCACAGGGTCAGACTGATTTGCATATGGCCATGTCTGAACTGGGGTGGTGGAGTGAGCTAAAGAATGATGATGGATTAAACCCAGATCAGTTGACTGGGGGTGAGTGTTTGATTTGCTCTAACGCTCCGTCCATCATCCCTTTGGTATCGCTTTGTTCGCCCTAAGTTGGCAGGGTATGCCCAGACGTGGGTCCCTTGCTCACTTTGCCACTGGATTCAAGATAGCCTGGCTGATGAGGGTTTTGAACCCGAGACTGGTCCCAGGATGCTTGTTTCCGGTCCAGGAAGACATGGCTTGGCAGTTCGGGCTGGACTGTTCCCATGAGGCACAGGGTCAGACTGATTTGCATATGGCCATGTCTGAACTGTGGTGGTGGAGTGAGCTAAAGAATGATGATGGATTAAACCCAGATCAGTTGACTGGGGGTGAGTGTTTGATTTGCTCTAACGCTCCGTCCATCATCCCTTTGGTATCGCTTTGTTCGCCCTAAGTTGGCAGGGTATGCCCAGACGTGAGTCCCTTGCTCACTTTGCCACTGGATTCAAGGTAGCCTGGCTGATGAGGGTTTTGAACCCGAAACCGGTCCCAGGTTGCTTGTTTCCGGTCCAGGGAAGACATGGCTTGGCAGTTCGGGCTGGACTGTTCCCATGAGGCACAGGGTCAGACTGATTTGCATATGGCCATGTCTGAACTGGGGTGGTGGAGTGAGCTAAAGAATGATGATGGATTAAACCCAGATCAGTTGACTGGGGGTGAGTGTTTGATTTGCTCTAACGCTCCGTCCATCATCCCTTTGGTATCGCTTTGTTCGCCCTAAGTTGGCAGGGTATGCCCAGACGTGGGTCCCTTGCTCACTTTGCCACTGGATTCAAGATAGCCTGGCTGATGAGGGTTTTGAACCCGAAACCGGTCCCAGGATGCTTGTTTCGGTCCAGGGAAGACATGGCTTGGCAGTTCGGGCTGGACTGTTCCCATGAGGCACAGGGTCAGACTGATTTGCATATGGCCATGTCTGAACTGGGGTGGTGGAGTGAGCTAAAGAATGATGATGGATTAAACCCAGATCAGTTGACTGGGGGTGAGTGTTTGATTGCTCTAACGCTCCGTCCATCATCCCTTTGGTATCGCTTTGTTCGCCCTAAGTTGGCAGGGTATGCCCAGACGTGGGTCCCTTGCTCACTTTGCCACTGGATTCAAGATAGCCTGGCTGATGAGGGTTTTGAACCCGAAACCGGTCCCAGGATGCTTGTTTCCGGTCCAGGGAAGACATGGCTTGGCAGTTCGGGCTGGACTGTTCCCATGAGGCACAGGGTCAGACTGATTTGCATATGGCCATGTCTGAACTGGGGTGGTGGAGTGAGCTAAAGAATGATGATGGATTAAACCCAGATCAGTTGACTGGGGGTGAGTGTTTGATTTGCTCTAACGCTCCGTCCATCATCCCTTTGGTATCGCTTTGTTCGCCCTAAGTTGGCAGGGTATGCCCAGACGTGGGTCCCTTGCTCACTTTGCCACTGGATTCAAGATAGCCTGGCTGATGAGGGTTTTGAACCCGAAACCGGTCCCAGGATGCTTGTTTCCGGTCCAGGGAAGACATGGCTTGGCAGTTCGGGCTGGACTGTTCCCATGAGGCACAGGGTCAGACTGATTTGCATATGGCCATGTCTGAACTGGGGTGGTGGAGTGAGCTAAAGAATGATGATGGATTAAACCCAGATCAGTTGACTGGGGGTGAGTGTTTGATTTGCTCTAACGCTCCGTCCATCATCCCTTTGGTATCGTTTTGTTCGCCCTAAGTTGGCAGGGTATGCCCAGACGTGGGTCCCTTGCTCACTTTGCCACTGGATTCAAGATAGCCTGGCTGATGAGGGTTTTGAACCCGAAACCGGTCCCAGGATGCTTGTTTCCGGTCCAGGGAAGACATGGCTTGGCAGTTCGGGCTGGACTGTTCCCATGAGGCACAGGGTCAGACTGATTTGCATATGGCCATGTCTGAACTGGGGTGGTGGAGTGAGCTAAAGAATGATGATGGATTAAACCCAGATCAGTTGACTGGGGGTGAGTGTTTGATTTGCTCTAACGCTCCGTCCATCATCCCTTTGGTATCGCTTTGTTCGCCCTAAGTTGGCAGGGTATGCCCAGACGTGGGTCCCTTGCTCACTTTGCCACTGGATTCAAGATAGCCTGGCTGATGAGGGTTTTGAACCCGAAACCGGTCCCAGGATGCTTGTTTCCGGTCCAGGGAAGACATGGCTTGGCAGTTCGGGCTGGACTGTTCCCATGAGGCACAGGGTCAGACTGATTTGCATATGGCCATGTCTGAACTGGGGTGGTGGAGTGAGCTAAAGAATGATGATGGATTAAACCCAGATCAGTTGACTGGGGGTGAGTGTTTGATTTGCTCTAACGCTCCGTCCATCATCCCTTTGGTATCGCTTTGTTCGCCCTAAGTTGGCAGGGTATGCCCAGACGTGGGTCCCTTGCTCACTTTGCCACTGGATTCAAGATAGCCTGGCTGATGAGGGTTTTGAACCGGAAACCGGTCCCAGGATGCTTGTTTCCGGTCCAGGGAAGACATGGCTTGGCAGTTCGGGCTGGACTGTTCCCATGAGGCACAGGGTCAGACTGATTTGCATATGGCCATGTCTGAACTGGGGTGGTGGAGTGAGCTAAAGAATGATGATGGATTAAACCCAGATCAGTTGCCTGGGGGTGAGTGCTTGATTTGCTCTAACGCTCCATCCATCATCCCTTTGGTATCGCTTTGTTCGCCCTAAGTTGGCAGGGTATGCCCAGACGTGGGTCCCTTGCTCACTTTGCCACTGGATTCAAGATAGCCTGGCTGATGAGGGTTTTGAACCCGAAACCGGTCCCAGGATGCTTGTTTCCGGTCCAGGAAGACATGGCTTGGCAGTTCGGGCTGGACTGTTCCCATGAGGCACAGGGTCAGACTGATTTGCATATGGCCATGTCTGAACTGGGGTGGTGGAGTGAGCTAAAGAATGATGATGGATTAAACCCAGATCAGTTGACTCGGGGTGAGTGTTTGATTTGCTCTAACGCTCCGTCCATCATCCCTTTGGTATCGCTTTGTTCACCCTAAGTTGGCAGGGTATGCCTAGAAGTGGGTCCCTTGCTCACTTTGCCACTGGATTCAAGATAGCCTGGCTGATGAGGGTTTTGAACCCGAAACCGGTCCCAGGATGCTTGTTTCCGGTCCAGGGAAGACATGGCTTGGCAGTTCGGGCTGGACTGTTCCCATGAGGCACAGGGTCAGACTGATTTGCATATGGCCATGTCTGAACTGGGGTGGTGGAGTGAGCTAAAGAATGATGATGGATTAAACCCAGATCAGTTGACTGGGGGTGAGTGTTTGATTTGCTCTAACGCTCCGTCCATCATCCCTTTGGTATCGCTTTGTTCGCCCTAAGTTGGCAGGGTATGCCCAGACGTGGGTCCCTTGCTCACTTTGCCACTGGATTCAAGATAGCCTGGCTGATGAGGGTTTTGAACCCGAAACCGGTCCCAGGATGCTTGTTTCCGGTCCAGGGAAGACATGGCTTGGCAGTTCGGGCTGGACTGTTCCCATGAGGCACAGGGTCAGACTGATTTGCATATGGCCATGTCTGAACTGGGGTGGTGGAGTGAGCTAAAGAATGATGATGGATTAAACCCAGATCAGTTGACTGGGGGTGAGTGTTTGATTTGCTCTAACGCTCCGTCCATCATCCCTTTGGTATCACCCCCCACATAGTGGCAGCAGGTCGGCCCCGTACACTGCCCATTCCGGGCATGCATGGAAGAAGATAAAAAAGGGGTAATGATATGTACATGTGAGTGCTGGTGAATAGAGGCAGAGTTTGTCTGCCCATCAAAATAGGTTGCAGTAAATGGCCCGGGGGCAATAAAGCCAATACGCTATCTAGTAGTAGGGGACCAGACCGGCTAAATAACTCCCAGCATATAGAGTGTCCTTGATATTAAATAAATTAGCTGCTACTGAAATACAGAAAAGGCATATTCTAGGCTGTCCCTGGTAGGAACATACACAGTATGATACCACAGGATATGCGTGTCAAGACGAACCCCAATAGGGCCATGCACGGGGTAACACATAGCGTAATAGGGACAACCGTCCTCCCCCAAAACCAACAAAAGTCTCAACCAACAATCTAGTCGCAGGAAAAAAAAAAAAAATTTTATGGAGAGAAACCAATAACGAGTAAAACCGGTTAAGCGCCCTAGCCTTATACGGCTTACCTTGGGAACGTTAGTTGGTGGCTACCAAACTGACGAAAAGGCTCCCGTGGGAGCAATGCATAAAAGAGGAAGAAGACCGCCACGGACCAGAATTTATTTACAAGAGTGTCGAGTTCCACCTGTGTTCAATTAGCCTTAGGTTTAAGTGGCTAAGTTACCACTTTGAACAAGGAAATATGGGCGCCATCTTGAAGTAATAGACGATCGAAAATAAACTCAATTTTAACAATGAAAGGAAATAGGAGACCTCTCGCTCATATACGTAAGATACTGTGCTGTTATCCCAGCATCTATAAAGTACCTGGGGAGACTAGGGACCCTCATTTTATTATCCTGGCCAGGATGGCCAGCTGCCGAATAATGGTCACAGGAGGAGAATCGATGATAGGCAAAAAATACAACTGTATCAGGGGTGCCATCTTGGGAGGCAATCCCACGGCGTTTCTATTCCTCAACCCTGGATACCTAGAGGATAAGGGCAAACACAATATCGGCAACAGAGGTATGCTGCTTAGTAAGCATGTATATTCTCTGTAGCCTGCCTTAGGGGATCGGCTTAACATGTCTCTACTTGAGCATTGAGAGGAAGAGTGAGGTACACTACCCAAGGAACCCTTTCACTTACCTATCTCGACCCCGTCCTCCTGCTGTTGTTCAGAACCGCGACCATCCCGTACCTGGAAAAGAAGAGAACAAAGAGTTAAACTACTTTCAACGGACTCTCCCGTACAGGAAGAAGGCGGGCCCACCCAGTCCACTGACTAACCAGGAGCTCCTTATCCAGAAGAAAAGGACGTCACCAATGCAAGAGGGCCGATTCTGGAGACGAAGGGCAGAGCTGGGGGAAGCCGGAAGACGTTGCAGAGAACAGCTCGAGAGGAAAGCTGTTTGCAGGAGCAGCAAGACCGATTGAAGACGCCGGGACCGGAGACACGGAGGTCAGTGCAATGACTCCAGAGGACTGGAGTGAGGAGTGGTGGACGCCACCAGGAAAGGCCTATTCGCCGCCACAACTCAGGAGAGTTGCGGCAGGCACTGGCGGTAAGTGCACCGGATGGGGGAGGGAGAAAGCCGTAGAGAGAGAGTCGGGACGAACCGAAATTCTAGACCTGAGCCCTAAGGAGATTACGGCGAGAAGTGCCGAATATTGTTTATTTAACAAGTATTTTTTTGTGTGTTTTGCTGGGTCAAGCTGATATAAGGGAGACGTAATATTAATCCCTGAATGCATGTTACAGCCATTAGCTGATCAGGCTGGGGTAGTATCCTGATTGAGATCAATTACAAGCCAGATCATTGATACTACAGCGCTTTAAAGGATAAAAGATACCATTCTTTTGTTGATTATTCCTTGTTTTTCATTTCTATTCTTTTGTTTTCCCTCACTGCTTTGGTTTGCTTCCCCATTTACTTCAAGGAAGGAGGGGAAAAGGGGGGGTGAAAGGCGAAAAGGACCTATTTCCACACTATAGGTATTCTCTCCAACCCCAGAGACCACTCCCATTTAAACGTCTGAGTAACTTCCCTTTCCATCACTTCGGGTGTGGTGAAGGATACTGTCTTATCCCAATCCATAAAACCAGAGATACTTACCGCAGTTTTTTCTCTTTCCGAGTCTCCTGGGGACACCCTCCTGGAAAAGACAACCCTGGAAGAAAGAAGAAGAGAGAAGATGTAACCAAGAGGAAGAAACTAGGACTCTGAGTGCCAACCTTAACATGCCCACCCCGCCCTCTAATAAAGCTTGCCAAAATTGAGAAGCATATCAAGCCTCCTCGATTCTGCTTCCGCCCATCCCTCCCACAAGCATCAAGCTAATTTAAACTATCCCTGAATGTCTGCCCAAGTCCCAGATATCTAGGTGACTTTCCAAATTATTTCTTCATTAAGTCCATCTTTTACAGTAGTAAGAGAGAAACTCCAATAGGTTTCCCTTTCTTTGCGTACCTCAGTCATTTTGCGTCCCTGTTCCTGTTTGACTTTTTCCAATATCAGCTACTTCAGATCATTTTCTGTACATTGGACTTCCACACAGTGCTGAACAATAGGTGCCTATAGTTTTTGGGTTCTGATTGCTGACTTGTGTTCTCATATCTGACTGTGTATTCCCTGCCAGACTCCCCAAAGTAGCCCAGTCCTCATGTACATATAATGAGATAGACAGTGTTTTGGCTTCTGCAATTCGTCATGTCTTTCAAATATCCTGTGTGTCCTTTATACTCCCACCTTTCTGTCACTAGGGCTGCCTTGCATGCATGGCATGTTCCGCATCTGTGATTCCCTCTAATTGGGGCAGTGTCCCCTACAGCCCTTTGCTTACCTTTAGTATTTTAATGCAATCTGGCATGTACCAATTTGTCCCTAAGTTTGCATTTCATCTAAATGCAAATATAGGTTTTTCCAGATGCATATGTTCTTTATTGGCGTTGAGGATATTCAAGTTGCATTCCAAATTCCTTTTCACTTTGTAGTTCATATTGGAGTGGTTTGTGACACATACTAGTCTGTCATCTTTGCCTACTGGTTTCTCTATCGCTCCTCATCTCCTTTTTAAGCCAGAGGCAGGGGCAGAGGACGAAATCGCTTTCAGCTGCAAGACAGGGGGAAGTTTTACCATCCGGAACCTCAACATCAGTATCTGAAAACTTGGAATCATCAATACTGGAGACCTCAACAAAATTGAAAGAAATTTCTGATGAGACCATTCCGATCTTCAATTTATCCACCGAAGAGATCAGGAAAGAAGAAAGTGCACTGCTTACTAGAGGATTGTCCTGTATCCCCAGCACTAAGATTGATGTCTTTAAACTTAGCCAAGATGTATTTTTATTTTTCAGAGCGACCAGATTGAAGAAATTCTTTATGTACAACACTCAGGATACTGTGGAGACCAATCGATCAGGATGCAAACCTAAATTTAGTTTTACTCCTACTCTTGACATGGTAGGCCCAGAAGTAACTATATTTGAAAAGCAGTACTTAAAGATATCAAGAATATTACTAAGTATATTCTACCAGTGCCTCATAATCTGAAGGGAGGAATGAGGCATTGAAGAAATTGCTAAATAATAAAAACATCATTCTGAAACCGTGTGACAAAGGAGGTGGCATTGTTGTTATGGACTCCCACCAATATATTGCTAAAATACAAAGCATGTTACAAGTTACAGAACATTATAAATGGGCTACCCCCAGAGCACTGACTGCTTTGAAAAATAAAATTGACCCACTGACCTCTTGAGCTCTCCGCAAGGGAGACATCTGAAAAAAGGAATTTGAATTCCTCAATTAGGACAATCCGGTTACCCAGGTCGTATATGGGGTCCCTAAGACCCACAAAAATGTTCTTGATGTATCCCTTCATCCTATTATTTCCTCAATTAATTCCATCACGGAACAATTGTCAAAATATGTAGATAAATATCTGCAGTATCAAAAAACAGAGGGCCCCTGAAGACAGATAGGGAGAGAGGAACAAGGGAAACAGAATTAGGAAAAGAAAAACAACCTCTAGAATGCTCCCATAAGCTTTTTGATGGGTGTAACTCCAATTATTCATACATACAATTGGATTTATAATAGAGCCAAAAAACATACATGTTGCTTACATATTATTGATCACTCATTTTTTTATTTTCAGAGTTGTAGTTATCATCAAACACATTTTTTATTTTTTTAAATATCAAAACAACTTATGATAACATATAGTAGCAGTAAAATTGATTAGGAAAATAGGCAGTCCTCACCTACCCAACGACTTCTCATACATCATACACACCACACCCTTTCATGTGAGGTTGAGGAGAGGAGTAAAACAAAAAGGAACGGTAAGTATAAGGGTTTTACTGCGGATGGTTGGAACAGAAACCTTCATCACACCCGGGTGGGAGAGCGGTGCGAATAAAGAAAAAAAAACAATCATCTAGTTGTTTCCCGCCCCCGGTTTCTATTCCTCTGTTCCTGGCTTTTAGGACCTAATTTCTGTCATTAGGACATTATTTTCTCCTGTACACTTTTCATGCGATGTGAGGCACCATCATACGAGGCTGGCCCTCTGTGATGAGGTCAGGGGGGTTTAGAGTATGCAGCCTGCTTCTCTCTCTCTCTCTCTCTCTCTCTCTCTCTCTCTCTCTTTCTGTCCAGAATTGGGGTCAGCAGGAGGAGAAAATAAATAGAAACAAGAAAAAAAAAAACACTCCTCATACCTCTCGTCTGGACTTCCTTCAGCTTGGTCGTCACTTCACTGTAGTTCGGGCAGGTTGGTTCCTTCGTCCCTCCTGGGTACCTCTCCTTGCTCTTGGGGTAGTTCCTTCTTCTCTGCGTCTCCCACGCCGGAAGCCTCCTCCTTCCTCTCTCTTTTTGGCTCTTTTTCTCCTCCTCCTCGTTTTGCTGATTGGTTCCTCCGCCTCACGCCCTCGCTCTCTCCCTGTGTAAATGAATGGTAGTCCGTTTTTAGGTCTCGCCTAGCATTGCAGCGCGCATGCGCCGCTCGCTCTGCGAGGCATCTTGTAATCGAGATTTCAGAAGTGGAGTTTAAGCCCCGCCCATCATTCTTATTGGCTTGCGTCATCGTTCATGCTAAACGCTGGCTTTCGATTGTAAATGAGGCTTCTTAGTCCCTCCTTGTTACCGCCCTGTCTCCTTCTGGGATGGCCCATCCGGACTGGATCTTTTGCTTGAGGCGTTGCACGGTGTCCTTTAATTACTGGGTAAGCACTTTTTTTTTACCATTCGTGTAATGGCCGTTTAACATCGCGGCAGCTTCAACACTAATAAGGAGACGGAGAGGTAGGCTCTTTTATTACCGTGTGAATGTGCGTTTTTTTTGTTGGTATAATCTGCATCCCACCTAGCGTTGCTTGTTAAATTTTGTTTTTTCTTACATTATTTTTTTTATAAAGCGCATATGGCGGCCGCGCAACTTTATTACCGCGTGCGCCGCCAAAATGCTTTTCTTTTTAAATGTATTTTGTTTTTATAAAGTGCGGCACGCCAAGCTTAGTATTCATGGCGGCCGCACACCTATCTCCCGCTTTGGCGTTAGCCACGCTCTTCCCTTCTACCCTGGCCACGGCTGATACAGAGGCGGGGACAGCGACACATACAAACTTCCCCAGCTGCCTGTTCTACCATTCGCAACGGCCCGATAGCGACGCATGATTCGCTCCCTGCAACCATGTGACCATTGTTTAAAAGGTTGCTGGGAGCGATGCCACCGACATTGAGTGAAAGCGTGGAGGGCTGCAGGGTGCATGAGCAGCTGCTAAGCGTGCTGCTAGAGGGAGCCGCGGGGCAGGGACAGCACACGGACGCATCAGCAGCCAGGCCAGCTCCGGGGTGCCAGGGCTCCGCGTTTCAACATGATTTATAATTGTTATACTTATTTTTTGTGCAGTTTCTATTCCTCAATTACCCTTCTTTATTACAACTGAAATGTAGCCTTTGTTGTTGGCCAGGATTTTTGTGACCTATTACTGCTTGCTGTAGCTGTTTTTAAACGCCTGCCTCTAAGCGGCAGTTTCTCCTCGTACAGTGAAGGTTTCGCACTGCCTATGCATCCTCTTCCCTAAGGCTGAAGAAGGGCAGCGGCTGTTCTGTGATGACTCACTCTTTTATGCACTAGTAAGCCTCTCCAGCATGTGAAATTTCCTGCTGGTGCTACCCACTAATTCAGTTTTTCTTTTAACACATTCTTGTTTGCTTTTCCTTAAACCTGGGTCTCATACACACCACTGTCCCTAAGTGGATGTGCCCCTGGTCTCACTCCTTCGCCTTGTGATTCCAAATGTGTTTAACTCTCTTTCAAACTAGATTGAGCCCTTGGAGCATCCATTTATTCTTTCTTATTGTTTTCCATTAATTGTTTCTTCAGGCCTTGCCAGTCAGTGATTTACTCCTATTTATTGCCTGAATCAGTAAGCTGTGGATAGTCTGATATAATTGGAATTTATCTGTCTGTGGGTCTTCATTACCCTATCATTTTTGCTTACCCAGATACCCCATCAGCTTCACAAATTGGCTATGGTATTCCTTTATTCCATACTTGAGGAGGTACGTCTCCTTCATAACGGGACCCAACTCCAATAGTTCCCACACCCCTGAATACTTTTACTCATGCCTTCTTTCTCATTCTATAGGGTTGCTAATTTTAAAATGTTGTTGGCACCATCCTGATGATGACCCCCTATAAATCATGTTGGGATCGACACATCAACATCTTAATTTGGACTGTTTTAACTTCCACCTGTTTATTTCATCTGGAGGCATAGAACTGAATTGGGAATTCATTATATGCCCTTGTAGTCACTTTAACTGCCACTGCTGTTTTAAATGGGCTGCACTTATATTACAATTGCACTATTTCTTGCACATTTGACTCACGCCATGACTGTGACTGAGTGACACTTTATAGATCATATGGGCCAAACTTGTTTCACCCTGAATAATTAAACAGCTTGCTACTTATGATACCCAACAGAACCAATGTACTCCTCCGTGAATATATACTCATACCCAGATTCCCAAGATTGTTGGATTAGCCCTTTCATTTTTTTCCAGGTTGGGAGAGGGGGCGGCACTGACAATCACATCTTACACTATGTCGACAACATGCTTCGCTTACCCTGGTAACCAAGGTGGACCTAGCAAAGCTTGATGGAAATTCTGGATCTTTCCACAGAGGCGATAGGAGTCTTGGTCATTTGGGGCAAATACATCATTGTTCCCATGCTGAAGGGTGACCCTAGCTACTCATTGGTAATTAAAATTGCAGGTCCAAATAGATATTTTTAAATATCTGGGTGTGGATTCCACAACATATCCTCAGTAATGTTGGGAATATAATATGCCCCCCCTTGTAGAGACTGTATAAAAAAAGCAGAAATTTGATACAATTCCCCTTACAGTCCTTGGTACAGCGCTTTAATCTAAATGACCATAAACTACACACTCCAGAATTATCTGGAACATGATGCTGCATTTATTTGCATTCTGGGAGTATGAGGAGGGCCTGTCTGGAATATGGTATGGATCTTAAACCCAATGGCGGGTATAATATCCCTGAGGTGGGGTTTCAAACAGGGTTACACATGAGATGCCTGCCTGTCTTACGATGGCTCCACTTCATCAGTAAAGCATGCTTTTTGTCTTTAAATAAACACTCCACTGCAAAAAAAAAAAAACATGAATAAAAAACATTGCTATTTACAATGCCAATAGCTCCAACTTCGACAAATGCGAGACCTATTGCATTGCAAATGCTTGTTAATGTTTGCCTTGTGTTCCAGCTCCTGTTGATGTTATCGGGACCTGGAATAAGCAGAGACCATCACGGAGAGTCAGGAGGTGAGTCGGGGTTTTGTGTTGGGGTCCTCACAGATACTATCCAGCATCACAGTTTATACATAGTCATAAGAGAAACATTGCATAATATATGTATAATCAATATGAATCACAGATTTCTTTTCGTTCCTTCTAGCTAACGCATAGTGTGCTCTCACATGTGTTAGCTAGAAAGAACAAAAATAAATCTGTGATTCATATTGATTATACATATATCATGCAATGTTTCTCTTATGACTATGTATAAACTGTGACGCTGGATAGTATCACACAACATTTCTATATACATGATACTGCATGAATAAGCGCCCATGAACATATGGAGGCAATGTTGCCCCTACATTTTTGCTTTTAAATTATATGTGTGGTATGAAAGTGTTTGGTGTGTATGATGTATGAGAAGTCGTTGGGTAGATGAGGACTGCCTATTTTCCTAATCAATTTTACTGCTACTAAAGGTTATAATAAGTTGTTTTGATATTTTAAAAAAATCAAAAATGTGTTTGATGATAACTACAACTCTGAAAATAAAAAAATGAGTGATAAAAAAAATGTAAGCATCATGTATGTTTTTTGGCTCTATTATAAATCCAATAGTATGCATGGATAATTGGAATTACACCCATCAAAAAGCTTAAGGGAGCATTCTAGAGGTTGTTTTTCTTTTCCTGGTACTTTTATCTGCCCCATGACAAAAAGTTATGCATCATACATCAGAGATACAGGAGACTGGGGTTCTAAAATTGAAAATGAATCATTTAATCTGTGTCAAGAGATTTTGGTCACCCTTGATATTGAAGTGCTCTATGCAAATATTCCTCAACAAGAAGCCCTTGACGCAGTTGAAAACCTTATGGAAAGAACACCTCGAGATAGGCTCAATCCCTTCATTTTGGAATGTCTAGAAATAGTGCTTTTTAACAACTTCTTTGAATTTAATGGTAACATCTATCAGCAAATCAAAGGGACTAGCATGGGGGCCTCTTGTGCCCCCAGTATAGCGAACACCTACATGGGTGAATATGAAAGAAAGCACATTTTTAATGAAGCAGCACTCTTCTTATGAGAATGTGAAAAAGTGGTCTCGATTTATAGATGATATCTACTTCATCTGGGCAGGATAAGAAGACCTTAATGAATGTATTCTATGGCTGAACTCCAGCAACAGAAATCTAAAATTCACAGCTGAGTATAGGAGAGAAAAAGTAGAGTTTCTAGACATATCAGGAGAGCTTGGACATCTTTGTGTAAGCTTCTATAGGAAACCCACAGCCGGTAACACAGTCCTTCAAAATGCTAGTTTCCATTCTAATTGTCAGAATGTTTCCATCCCCTTCAGAGAGTTCCTTAGGATTCAACACAACTGTTCCTCCATAGAAGCTTTTAGAAAACATGGAGAACTGAAGAAAAGACTGCTGTATAGAGGATACCCCAGATGCCTGGTCAAACAGGCATTTAAAAGAGCGAGATATTATAACAGGATTGCTCTCCTACAAGAGAAACCAGTAGGCAAAGATGACAGACTAGTATGTGTCACAAACCACTCCAATATGAACTACAAAGTGAAAGGATTTTGAAACACAACTGGAATATCCTCAACACCAATGAAGGAGTTATGCATCTGGAAAAACCCATATTTGCATTTAGACGAAATGCAAATCTTAGGGACAAATTAGTACATGCCAGAAATGTTATCAAAATACTGAAAGTAAGCAAAGGGCTACAGAGGACACTGCCCCGATTAGAGGGAATCACAGATGTGGAACATGCCATGCGTGTAATGCAGCACTAGTGACAGAAAGGTGGGAGTATAAAGGACACACAGGATATTTGAAAGACATGACGAATTGCAGAAGCCAAAATGTTGTCTATCTCACTATATGTTCATGTGAAGTGGGCTACATTGGAAAGACATGCAGGGAATTCAGTCAGATATGGAGAACACAAGTCAGAACCAAAAAACTACAGGCACCTAATGTTCAGCACTGTGTGGAAGTCCAACATACAGAAAACGATCTTAAGTGGCTAATACTGGCAAAAGTCAAATAGCGGCAGGGACGCAACTTGACTGAGGTACGCAAAGAAAGGGACACCTATTGGATTTTCTCTCTTAATACAGTAATTCAAGTAGGGACATGTTGAGCCGATCCCATAAGGCAGGCTACCGAGAATATACATGCTTACTAACCGCTTCGCCGCGATCGGAATTCCGCCCAGGTGCTGGACATTCCGATCGCGGGCGTGGTCGTGACGAGCTCAGCTCGTCATGCGCACACGCCCACCGCGCAGCATGACGAGCTGAGCTCGTCATGAGCATAGAAGGGGCTAAGCAGCATACCTCGTTTGCCGATATTGTGTTTGCTCTTAGCATCTAGGTATCCAGGGCTGAGGAACAGAAACGCTGTGGGATTACACCTCCGAAGATGGCACCCCCTATACAGTTGTATTTTTCTCCTATCATCAATTCTCCTCCTGTGACCATTATTCTGCAGCTGTCCTGGCCAGGATACGGACTGAGGGTCCCTAGTCTCCCCAGGTACTATATAGATGCTGGGATAACAGCACAGTACCTTACGTATATGAGCAAGAGGACTCCTGTTTCCTTTCAATATTTAAATTTAGTTCGTTTTCAATCGTCTATTACTTCAAGATGGTGTCCATATTTCCTTGTGCATAGTGGTAGGTATACGTTCTAGCCTCTGAAACCTAAGGTTAATTGAACACAGATGGAACTCGACGCTCTTTTAAATAAATTCTGGTCCGTGGCGGTCTACATCCTTTTTTATACATTTCTCCCACTGGAGCATTTTTGTCAGTTTGGTAGCCGCCAACTAAGGTTCCCAAGGTAAGCCGTATAAGGTTAGGGCGCTTAACTGATGTTACTCGTTATTGGCTTCTCTCCATAAAAATATATTTTTTTTCCTGCGACTAGATTGTTGGCTGAGACTCCCGTTGATTTTGGAGGACGACAGTTGTCCTTTATCACGCTATGTGTAACCCCGTTTATGGCCCTATCGGGGTTAGTCTCGACACACATCTCCTGAGTTATCATACTGTGTATGTTCCTACCGGGGACAGCCTAGAATATGCATATTCTGTATTTTAAGAAGCAGCACATTTATTTAATATCAAGGACACTCCATATGTCTGGAGTTATTTCCCTGTTCTGGTACCCTACTACTAGATAGCGTATCAGCTTTCTTGCCCTTGGGCCATTTACTGCAACCTATTTTGATTGCCAGATAAACTCTGCCTCTATTCTCCAGCACTCGCATTTACATATCATTGCCCCTTTTTAGGTCGAGCCTAGCGGCAGCGCGCAGGCGCTACTCGCTATGCGAGACTGCTGTAGTAGAGTATGGGACAGAAGCCACGCCCACTCTCTGCCCATATTTCTCATTGGCTTGCGTCATTGTCTTTCGTAAATGCTGCCTTCGGATTCGTTAATAGGCTTGTTAGTCCCTCCTTGGTACGGCCTGCTCTTCATTTGTAACCTCCCATGGCTACTGGCCCCTTTACTTCGGTTGTTACATGGGAACTGTTATTTTGTCTGTAAGCACTATTTACTTTATTGAGATTCTCTTACTGCAGGCCGGACATGCGCTGCTTCAGCTGAAATCGCTTGTGTTTTTTTGAGCAGCACGGCAGCCCCCGTAACACGGGTGCCCGCTTTCAATCATTTTAACCTGCAATTATCTTGTGTCTGTTTCAACTCCCCCAAGTAAAATGGTTTTTGAAATGATTAGCAAATTAAGTCATGCGTATTCCAGGTAGCACATAATCGTGTGCTAATGGGCTGAAGCTGACAACAGCACATCTGAGTTACATGTCATATGCACTAAGCCACCTGACAGGTTGTTTTCAAAAGCCTGTTTTCCTAACAACAACAATACCACCACCACCACCACCAATACCACCACCACCACCAATACCACCACCAATACCACCACCACCACCACCAATACCACCACCACCACCACAATACCACCACCACCACCAATACCACCAATACCAATACCATCGCCAATACAACCATCACCAATACCACCACCACCAATACCACCACCACTAATACTACCACCAATACCACTACCACCAGTACCACCACCAATATCACCACCAATACCACCACCACCACCAATACCACCACCACCACCAATACCACCACCAATATCACCACCACCAATACCACCACAACCAATACCACCATCAATACCACCACTACCACCACCACCAATACCACCCATACCACCACCAATACCACCACTACCACCACCAATACCACCACCATCAATACCAATACCACCACCACCAATACCACCACCACCAATACAACAACCACCAATACCATCACCAATACCACCACCACCACCAATACCACCACCACCAATACCACCACCACCAATACCACCACCAATACCACCACCAATTCCACCAGTACCACCACCACCACCAATACCAATACCACAACCACCAATACCACCACAACCAATACCAATACCATCACTAATACCAATACCACCACCAATACCACCATCAATACCACCACCACCAATACCACCACACCACATCCAATACCACCACCACCAATACCACCACCAATACCACCATCAATACCACCACCACCAATACCACCACCACCACCAATACCAACACCACCAATACCACCAATACCACCACCACCAATACCACCGCCAATACCAATACCACCACCACCAATACCACCACCACCAATATCACCACTACCACCAATACCACCACCAATACCATCACCACCACCAACGCCAATACCACCACCACTAATACCACCACCAACACCACCAACACCACCACCAATACCAATACCACCACCAATACCAATACCACCACCAATACCACCACCACCACCAATACCACCAATGCCACCACCACCAACACCACCACCACCAACACCATCACCACCAATACTACCACCACCAATACCACCACCACCACCAATACCACCACCACCAATACCACCACCACCACTACCACCAGCACCAACACCAATACCACCACCAATACCACCACTACCAATACCACCACCACCACCAATACCACCAAAACCAATCCAATACCACTACCACCACCAATACCACCACCAATACCAATACCACCACCACCAGTACAACCAATACCACCACCAATACCAATACCACTACCACCAATACCAGCACCACCAATACCACCACCACCAATACCACCACCAATACCACCACCACCACCAATACGACCACCAATACCAATACCACCACCAATACCACCACTAATACCACCACCACCAATACCACCACCAATACCACCACCAATACCACCACCAACACCAATACCACCACCACCACCAATACCACCACCACTACTACACCACCACTACCAATACCACCACCACCAATACCATCACCAATACCATCACCAATACCACCACCAATACCACCAATACCATCACCACAGCCAATACCACCAATACCACCACCAATACCACCATCACCAATACTACCACCACCAATACCACCACTACCAATCCCACACCACCACTACCACCAATACCAATACTACCACCACCAATACCGCCACCACCAATACCACCACCAATACCACCACCACCAATATCAATACCACCACCAATACCACCACCACCACCAATACCACCACCACCAATACCACCACCATCACCAATACCACCACCAATACAAATACCATCACCACCAATACCACCACCAATACCATTACCAATACCACCACCAAAACCACCACCAATACTAGCACCACCACTAATACCACCACAACCAATACCATCACCAATACCACCACCAATACCACCACCACCACCAATACCACCACTAATACCACCACCACCAATCCAATACCACCACCACCAATACCAATACCACCACCACCAATACCACCACCACCACTAATACCACCAATACCACCACCACCAATACCGCCACCACCAATACCACCAATAGCACCACCAATACCACCACCAATACCAATACCACCACCACCAATACCAATACCACCACCACCACCAATACCACCACCAATACCACCCCCAATACCACCACTAATACCACCACCAATACCACCACTAACACCACCACCACCACCAATACCCCCCACCACCAATACCAATACCACCACCACCACAATATCACCACCACCAATACCATCACCAATACCACCACCACCAGTACCACCACCACCAATACTACCACCAATACCATGACCACCACCACCAGTACCACCAATACCAATACCACCACCACCACCAATACCACCACTACCACCAGCACCAATACCACCAACACCACCAATACCACCACCACCAATACCACCACCACCAATACCACAACCACCTATACCAATACCACCACCAATACCAATACCACCACCACCACCAGTACCACCACCACCAATACCAATACCACCACCAATACCAATACCACCACCACCAATACCACCACCACCACCACCAATTCCACCAATTCCACCAATACCACCACCACCACCAATACCAATACCACAACCACCAATACCACCACCACCAATACCAATACCACCACCAATACCAATACCACCACCAATACCACCACCAATACCAATACCACCACCGATACCACCACCACCAACACCACCACATCCAATACCATCACCACCAATACCACCACCACCAATACCACCACCACCAATACCACCGCCACCAATACCACCACCACCAATACCACCACCACCAATATCACCACCACCAACAATACCACCACCACCAATACCACCACCAATCCAATATCACAACCAATACCACCACCAATACCACCCCCACCACCAATACCACCAATACCACCGCCACCACCAATACCACCACCACCAATACCACCAATATCACCCCCACCACCAATACCACCACCAATACCACCACCAATGCCATCACCACCACCAATACCACCAACATCAATACCACCACCACTAATACCACCACCACCACCAATACCACCACCACCACCAATACCACCACCAATACCACCACCACCAATACCAAAACCACCACCACCACCAGTACCACCCCCACCAATACCATCACCACCAATACCACCACCAATACCACCACCAGCACCAACACCAATACCACCACCAATACCACCACTACTAATACCACCACCACCAATACCACCACCACCAATCCAATACCACTACCACCACCAATACCTCCGCCAATACCAATACCACCACCACCAATACCACCATCAATCCTATATCACAACCAATACCACCGCCAATACCACCACCACCAATACCACCACCACCACCACCAATACCACCACCACCACCGCCACCACCAATACCACCACCACCAATACCACTACCACCAATACCACCAATATCACCCCCACCACCAATACCACCACCAATGCCATCACCACCACCAATACCACCAACATCAATACCACCACCACTAATACCACCACCACCACCAATACCACCACCAATACCAATACCACCACCACCAATACCAAAACCACCACCACCACCAGTACCACCCCCACCAATACCATCACCACCAATACCACCACCAATACCACCACCAGCACCAATACCACCAACAATACCACCACTACCAATACCACCACCACCAATACCACCACCACCAATCCAATACCACTACCACCACCAATACCTCCGCCAATACCAATACCACCACCAATACAACCAATACCAATACCACCACCACCACCAATACCACCACCACCAATACCAATACCACCACTGCCAATACCACCACCAATACCACCACTACCAGTACCACCACCACCAATACCACCACCACCACCAATACCACCACTAATACCACCACCAGCAATAGCACCACCACCACCAATACTACACCACCACCAATACCACCACCACCAATAGCTGACAACAGCACATCTGTGTTACATGTCATATGCACTAAGCCACCTGACAGGTTGTTTTCAAAAGCCTGTTTTCGTAACAACAACAATACCACCATCACCACCACCACCAATACCACCACCACCAATACCACCAATACCACCACCACCTCCACCAATACCACCACCACCACAATACCACCACCACCACCAATACCACCAATACCAATACCATCGCCAATACCACCATCACCAATACCACCACCAATACCACCACCACCAATACCACCAATACCACGACCACCACCAATACCACCACCACCAGTACCACCACCAATACCACTACCAATACCACCACCAATACCACCACCACCAATACCACCACCACCAATACCACCACCAATATCACCACCACCAATACCACCACAACCAATACCACCACCACCACCAATACCACCACTACCACCACCACCAATACCACCCATACCACCACCAATACCACCACTACCACCACCAATACCACCACCATCAATACCAATACCACCACCACCAATACCACCACCACCAATACCACCACCACCAATACTACCACCAATACCACGACCACCACCAATACCACCACCACCAGTACCACCACCAATACCACTACCAATACCACCACCAATACCACCACCACCAATACCACCACCACCAATACCACCACCAATATCACCACCACCAATACCACCACAACCAATACCACCACCACCACCAATACCACCACTACCACCACCACCAATACCACCCATACCACCACCAATACCACCACTACCACCACCAATACCACCACCACCAATACCAATACCACCACCAATACCACCACCAATACCACCCCCAATACCACCACTAATACCACCACCAATACCACCACTAACACCACCACCACCACCAATACCCCCCACCACCAATACCAATACCACCACCACCACAATATCACCACCACCAATACCATCACCAATACCACCACCACCAGTACCACCACCACCAATACTACCACCAATACCATGACCACCACCACCAGTACCACCAATACCACCACCACCACCAATACCACCACTACCACCAGCACCAATACCACCAACACCACCAATACCACCACCACCAATACCACCACCACCAATACCACAACCACCTATACCAATACCACCACCAATACCAATACCACCACCACCACCAGTACCACCACCACCAATACCAATACCACCACCAATACCAATACCACCACCACCAATACCACCACCACCACCAATTCCACCAATTCCACCAATACCACCACCACCAATACCAATACCACAACCACCAATACCACCACCACCAATACCAATACCACCACCAATACCAATACCACCACCAATACCACCACCAATACCAATACCACCACCGATACCACCAACACCACCACATCCAATACCATCACCACCAATACCACCACCACCAATACCACCGCCACCAATACCACCATAACCAATACCACCACCACCAATATCACCACCAATACCACCACCACCAATACCACCACCAATCCAATATCACAACCAATACCACCACCAATACCACCCCCACCACCAATACCACCAATACCACCGCCACCACCAATACCACCACCACCAATACCACCAATATCACCCCCACCACCAATACCACCACCAATACCTCCACCAATGCCATCACCACCACCAATACCACCAACATCAATACCACCACCACTAATACCACCACCACCACCAATACCACCACCACCACCAATACCACCACCATTACCAATACCACCACCACCAATACCAAAACCACCACCACCACCAGTACCACCCCCACCAATACCATCACCACCAATACCACCACCAATACCACCACCAGCACCAACACCAATACCACCACCAATACCACCACTACCAATACCACCACCACCAATACCACCACCACCAATCCAATACCACTACCACCACCAATACCTCCGCCAATACCAATACCACCACCACCAATACCACCATCAATCCAATATCACAACCAATACCACGCCAATACCACCACCACCAATACCACCACCACCACCACCAATACCACCACCACCACCGCCACCACCAATACCACCACCACCAATACCACTACCACCAATACCACCAATATCACCCCACCACCAATACCACCACCAATGCCATCACCACCACCAATACCACCAACATCAATACCACCACCACTAATACCACCACCACCACCAATACCACCACCAATACCACCACCAATACCAATACCACCACCACCAATACCAAACCACCACCACCACCAGTACCACCCCCACCAATACCATCACCACCAATACCACCACCAATACCACCACCAGCACCAATACCACCACCAATACCACCACTACCAATACCACCACCACCAATACCACCACCACCAATCCAATACCACTACCACCACCAATACCTCCGCCAATACCAATACCACCACCAATACAACCAATACCAATACCACCACCAATACCACCACCACCAATACCAATACCACCACTGCCAATACCACCACCAATACCACCACTACCAATACCACCACCACCAATACCACCACCACCACCAATATCACCACCAATACCACCACTAATACCACCACCAGCAATAGCACCACCACCACCAATACTACACCACCACCAATACCACCACCACCAATAGCTGACAACAGCACATCTGTGTTACATGTCATATGCACTAAGCCACCTGACAGGTTGTTTTCAAAAGCCTGTTTTTGTAACAACAACAATACCACCACCACCACCAATACCACCACCACCAATACCACCAATACCACCACCACCACCTCCACCAATACCACCACCACCACAATACCACCACCACCACCAATACCACCAATACCAATACCATCGCCAATACCACCATCACCAATACCACCACCAATACCACAACCACCAATACCACCACCACCAATACTACCACCAATACCACGACCACCACCAATACCACCACCACCAGTACCACCACCAATATCACCACCAATACCACCACTAATACCACCACCAGCAATAGCACCACCACCACCAATACTACACCACCACCAATACCACCACCACCAATAGCTGACAACATCACATCTGTGTTACATGTCATATGCACTAAGCCACCTGACAGGTTGTTTTCAAAAGCCTGTTATCGTAACAACAACATTACCACCACCACCACCAATACCACCACCACCAATACCACCAATACCACCACCACCTCCACCAATACCACCACCACCACAATACCACCACCACCACCAATACCACCAATACCAATACCATCGCCAATATCACCATCACCAATACCACCACCAATACCACCACCACCAATACCACCACCACCAATACTACCACCAATACCACGACCACCACCAATACCACCACCACCAGTACCACCACCAATACCACTACCAATACCACCACCAATACCACCACCACCACCAATACCACCACCACCAATACCACCACCAATATCACCACCACCAATACCACCACAACCAATACCACCACCACCACCAATACCACCACTACCACCACCACCAATACCACCCATACCACCACCAATACCACCACTACCACCACCAATACCACCACCATCAATACCAATACCACCACCACCAATACCACCACCACCAATACCACCACCACCAATACTACCACCAATACCACGACCACCACCAATACCACCACCACCAGTACCACCACCAATACCACTACCAATACCACCACCAATACCACCACCACCAATACCACCACCAATATCACCACCACCAACACCACCACAACCAATACCACCACCACCACCAATACCACCACTACCACCACCACCAATACCACCCATACCACCACCAATACCACCACTACCACCACCAATACCACCACCACCAATACCAATACCACCACCAATACCACCACCAATACCACCCCCAATACCACCACTAATACCACCACCAATACCACCACTAACACCACCACCACCACCAATACCCCCCACCACCAATACCAATACCACCACCACCACAATATCACCACCACCAATACCATCACCAATACCACCACCACCAGTACCACCACCACCAATACTACCACCAATACCATGACCACCACCACCAGTACCACCAATACCAATACCACCACCACCAATACCACCAGCACCAATACCACCAACACCACCAATACCACCACCACCAATACCACCACCACCAATACCACAACCACCTATACCAATACCACCACCAATACCAATACCACCACCACCACCAGTACCACCACCACCAATACCACCACCAATACCAATACCACCACCACCAATACCACCACCACCACCAATTCCACCAATTCCACCAATTCCACCAATACCACCACCACCAATACCAATACCACAACCACCAATACCACCACCACCAATACCAATACCACCACCAATACCAATACCACCACCAATACCACCACCAATACCAATACCACCACCGATACCACCACCACCACCAACACCACCACATCCAATACCATCACCACCAATACCACCACCACCAATACCACCGCCACCAATACCACCGCTACCAATACCACCACAACCAATACCACCACCACCAATATCACCACCACCACCAATACCACCACCAATCCAATATCACAACCAATACCACCACCAATACCACCCCCACCACCAATACCACCAATACCACCGCCACCACCAATACCACCACCACCAATACCACCAATATCACCCCCACCACCAATACCACCACCAATACCTCCACCAATGCCATCACCACCACCAATACCACCAACATCAATACCACCACCACTAATACCACCACCACCACCAATACCACCACCACCACCAATACCACCACCAATACCAATACCACCACCACCAATACCAAAACCACCACCACCACCAGTACCACCCCCACCAATACCATCACCACCAATACCACCAATACCACCACCAGCACCAACACCAATACCACCACCAATACCACCACTACCAATACCACCACCACCAATACCACCACCACCAATCCAATACCACTACCACCACCAATACCTCCGCCAATACCAATACCACCACCACCAATACCACCATCAATCCAATATCACAACCAATACCACCGCCAATACCACCACCAATACCACCACCAATACCACCACCAATACCACCACCGCCACCACCAATACCACCACCACCAATACCACTACCACCAATACCACCAATATCACCCCCACCACCAATACCACCACCAATGCCATCACCACCACCAATACCACCAACATCAATACCACCACCACTAATACCACCACCACCACCAATACCACCACCAATACCACCACCAATACCAATACCACCACCACCAATACCAAAACCACCACCACCACCAGTACCACCCCCACCAATACCATCACCACCAATACCACCACCAATACCACCACCAGCACCAATACCACCACCAATACCACCACTACCAATACCACCACCACCAATACCACCACCACCAATCCAATACCACTACCACCACCAATACCTCCGCCAATACCAATACCACCACCAATACAACCAATACCAATACCACCACCAATACCACCACCACCAATACCAATACCACCACTGCCAATACCACCACCAATACCACCACTACCAATACCACCACCACCAATACCACCACCACCACCAATATCACCACCAATACCACCACTAATACCACCACCAGCAATAGCACCACCACCACCAATACTACACCACCACCAATACCACCACCACCAATAGCTGACAACAGCACATCTGTGTTACATGTCATATGCACTAAGCCACCTGACAGGTTGTTTTCAAAAGCCTGTTTTCGTAACAACAACAATACCACCACCACCACCAATACCACCACCACCAATACCACCAATACCACCACCACCTCCACCAATACCACCACCACCACAATACCACCACCACCACCAATACCACCAATACCAATACCATCGCCAATACCACCATCACCAATACCACCACCAATACCACCACCACCAATACCACCACCACCAATACTACCACCAATACCACGACCACCACCAATACCACCACCACCAGTACCACCACCAATACCACTACCAATACCACCACCAATACCACCACCACCAATACCACCACCAATATCACCACCACCAATACCACCACAACCAATACCACCACCACCACCAATACCACCACTACCACCACCACCAATACCACCCATACCACCACCAATACCACCACTACCACCACCAATACCACCACCATCAATACCAATACCACCACCACCAATACCACCACCACCAATACTACCACCAATACCACGACCACCACCAATACCACCACCACCAGTACCACCACCAATACCACTACCAATACCACCACCAATACCACGACCACCACCAATACCACCACCACCAGTACCACCAATACCACTACCAATACCACCACCAATACCACCACCACCAATACCACCACCACCAATACCACCGCCAATATCACCACCACCAATACCACCACAACCAATACCACCACCACCACCAATACCACCACTACCACCACCACCAATACCACCCATACCACCACCAATACCACCACTACCACCACCAATACCACCACCATCAATACCAATACCACCACCACCAATACCACCACCACCAATACAACAACCACCAATACCACCACCACCACCAATACTATCACCACCAATACCACAACCACCAATACCACCACCACCAATACCACCACCACCACCAATTCCACCACCACCACCAATACCACAACCACCAATACCACCACAACCAATACCAATACCACCACTAATACCAATACCACCACCAATACCACCACCACCAATACCACCACCACCAACACCACCACATCCAATACCATCACCACCAATACCACCATCAATACCACCACCACCACCACCAATACCAACACCACCAATACCACCACCACCAATACCACCACCAATCCAATACCACAACCAATACCAATACCACCACCACCAATACCACCACCACCAATATCACCACTACCACCAATACCACCACCAATACCATCACCACCACGAACGCCAATACCACCACCACTAATACCACCACCACCACCAACACCACCACCAATACCACCACCACCAATACCACCACCACCACTAGTACCACCACCAATACCACCAACGCCACCACCACCAACACCAACAACACCATCACCACCAATACTACCACCACCAATACCACCACCACCACCAATGCCACCACCACCAATACCACCACTACCAATACCACCACTACCACCAGCACCAATACCACCACCAATACCACCACTACCAATACCACCACCACCAATACCACCAAAACCAATCCAATACAACTACCACCACCAATACCACAACCAATACCAATACCACCACCACCAGTACAACCAATACCACCACCACCAATACCAATACCACTACCACCAATACCAGCACCACCAATACCACCACTACCAATACCACCACCACCACCAATACCACCACCAATACCAATACCACCACCAATACCACCACTAATACCACCACCACCAATACCACCACCAATACCACCACCACCACCAATACCACCACCACTACTACACCACCACTAATACCACCACCACCAATACCATCACCAATACCACCACCAATACCATCACCACAGCCAATACCACCAATACCACCACCAATACCACCATCCCCAATACCACCACCACCAATACCACCACCACCAATCCCACACCACCACTACCACCAATACCAATACCACCACCACCAATACCACCACTACCACCAATACCACCACCACCAATACCGCCACCACCAATACCACCACCAATACCACCACCACCAATACCATTACCAATACCACCACCAACACCATCACCACAGCCAATACCACCAATACCACCACCAATACCACCATCACCAATACCACCACCACCACCACCAATCCCACACCACCACCACCACCAATATCAATACCACCACCACCAATACCACCACCACCACCAATACCACCACCACCAATACCACCACCATCACCAATACCACCACCAATACCACCACCACCAATACCATTACCAATACCACCACCAAAACCACCACCAATACTAGCACCACCACTACCACCACCACCAATACCATCACCAATACCAATACCACCACCACCACCAATACCACCACCACCAATACCACCACCAATACCACCACCAATCCAATACCACCACCACCACCAATACCACCACCACCAATACCACCACCACCACCACCACCAATACCACTACCACCAATACCGCCACCAATCGACCACCACCAATACCAATACCACCACCACCAATACCACCACCACCAATACCACCACCAATACCACCACCAATACCACCACTAACACCAGCACCACCAATACCACCACCACCAATACCAATACCACCACCACCAATACCACCACCACCACCACCAATACCAATACCACCACCACTAATACCACCACCAATACCACCACTAACACCACCACCACCAATACCCCCCACCACCAATACCAATACCACCCCCACCACCAATACCATCACCACAATATCACCACCACCAATACCAATACCATCACCAATACCACCACCACCAGTACCACCACCAACAATACCACCACCACCAATACTACCACCAATACCACCACCACCACCACCAGTACCACCAATACCACCAATACCAATACCACCACCACCAATACCACCACTACCACCAGCACCAATACCACCAACACCACCACTACCACCACCAATACCACCACCACCAAAACCACCACCACCAATATCACAACCACCTATACAAATACCACCACCAATACCAATACCACCACCACCACCAATACCACCACCACCAATGCCACCTCCACCAATACCACCCCCACCAATACCACCAATACCACCACCACCACCAATTCCACCAATACCACCACCATCACCAATACCAATACCACAACCACCAATACCACCACCACCAATACCACCACCACCAATACCACCACCAATACCAATACCACCACCAATACAACCACCAATACCTCCAACACCACCACATCCAATACCATCACCACCAATACCACCACCACCATTACCACCGCCACCAATACCACCACAACCAATACCACCACCACCATCACCACCACCAATCCAATACCACAACCAATACCACTGCCAATACCACCACCACCAATACCACCAATACCACCGCCACCACCAATACCACCACCACCAATACTACCACCACCAATACCACCAATATCCCCCCCACCACCAATACCACCACCACCAATACCACCACCAATGCCATCACCACCACCAATACCATATCAATACCACCACCACTAATACCACCACCACCACCAATACCACCACCACCACCAATACCACCACCACCAATACCACCACCAATACCAATACCACCACCACCAATACCACCAATACCAAAACCACCACCACCACCAGTACCACCACCACCAATACCATCACCACCAATTCCACCACCAATACCACCACCAACACCAATACCACCACCTATACCACCACTACCAATACCACCACCACCAATAATCCAATACCACTACCACCACCAATACCTCCGCCAATACCAATACCACCACCACCAATACAACCAATACCACCACCACCAATACCACCACTGCCAATACCACCACCAATACCACCACTACCAATACCACCACCACCAATACCACCACCACCACCAATATCACCACCAATACCACCACCACTAATACCACCACCAGCAATAGCACCACCACCACCAATACTACACCACCACCAATACCACCACCACCAATACCATCATCAATACCATCACCAATACCACCACCACCGCCAATACCACCACCACCAATACCACCAATACCACCACCACCACCAATACCACCACCACCAATCCCACACCACCACCAATACCAATACCACCACCACTACCACCACCACCAATACCACCAATACCAACACCACCAATACCGCCACCACCAATACCACCACCACCAATACCACCACCAATACCACCACCAACAATACCACCCCCCCAATACCACCAATACCACCACCACCGCCAATACCACGACCACCAATACCACCACCACCACCAATACCACCACCACCAATCCCACACCACCACCAATACCACCACCACCAATACCACCACCACCACCAATACCACCATCAGCAATACCAATACCGCCACCACCAATACCACCACCAATACCACCACCACCAATACCACCACCACCAATACCACTACCAATACCAATACCACCACCAATACCACCACCACCAATACCACCACCATCACCAATACCACCACCAATACCACCACCACCAATACCACCACCAAAACCACCACCACCAATACTACCACCACCACTAATACCATCACCAATACCATCACCAATACCACCACCAATACCACCACCACCACTAATACCACCACCAATACCACCACCACCACTCCAATACCACCACCACCAATACCACCACCACCAATACCGCCACCACCAATACCACCAATAGCACCACCAATACCACCGCCACCAATACCAATACCACCACCACCAATACCAATACCACCACCAATACCACCACCATCACCAATACCACCACTAATACCACCACCACCAAAACCACCACTACCACCACCACCAATACCACCACCAATACCACCCCATCACCAATACCACCACTACCAATTCCACCAATACCACCACCAATACCATCACCAATACCACCACCACCAATACCAATACCACCACCAATACCAATACCACCACCACCTCCAATACCACCACCAATACCACCACCAATACCACCACCACCAATACCACCACCAATACCACCATCACCAGTACCACCAATACCACCACCAATACCACCACCGCCAATATCAATACCACCACCAATACCACCACCACCAATTCCACTATCACCACCACCAATACCAATATCACCACCAATACCACCACCACCAATACCACCACCACCAATACTAATCCAACCACCAATACCACCACCACCAATACAAATACCACCACCACCACCAATACTAATGCCACCACCAATACCACCACCACCTCCAATACCATCACCACCAATACCACCACCACCAATACCACCACCGCCAATACCACCACCACCAATACCACTATCACCAAAACCACCAATACCACCACCAATACCACCACCGCCAATATCAATACCACCACCAATACCACCACCACCAATACCAGTATCACCACCACCAATACCAATATCACCACCAATACCACCACCACCAATACCACCAGCACCAATACCACCAGCACCAATACCACCACCACCACCAATACCACCAGCACCAATACCACCACCACCAATACCACCACCACCACCAATACCACCAATCCCAGTACCACCATCTCAGCGCCTCTCACTCATTAGTAATAGCAGGGGCACTGTATGAGGCCAGAGCTGCAGCTGAGACCATCCCTTCCTCCCTCCATGCCTGCCATAAAGCACAGCCTGCCCTGCACCAGGAGGTCAAGCCAGGGCCCTACTACAGCTAGGGTGTTTTTTATTAGGCCAAAGATAGCAATGACATTACGCAATGCCACCCTGCACACTCAAAATCACAGAGAGGGCAGGTAATAGGCCCCCCTTCCCGCTCTTCATCCTGAGTCACGACAGTGTAATCACAGAGCGAAAGGTGTTGGAGCTCTTTGTTAGTGTTTATAGCTCGGATCATATGTAACTCTCACTTCACACTTTGTGTCTGTGTAATTTACAACACTTGCACATCTTCTTCACTGCACTATTTATCCCTACTTTGAAGACGTCGCAGGCCGGTCTCTTCCTCTGCTATTTACAATCTAACAAGCGGTCGAGAAGGCCCTTTATTGCAATGCAATAGGTCTCCCATTTGGGAGAGTTTAAGCTATTAGTATTGTAAATTACAATGCCTTTTATTTATGTTTTAAAACCCAAAACATAAATAAAGGCATTGTCATTTACAATGCCAATAGCTCAAACTCGTGTGAATTTGAGACCTATTGCATTGCAAATGCTTGTTTATCTTCTTCCATAAATGACCGGAGTGGGCAGTGTACAGGGTGGACCTGCACCACTATGGGGGGTGGGGTAGCATTCTTACATACTATTTATCTCCGGCGGAGGTATTTAACAATAGTACTTTGACATGTCACTCTCTGGTGGGACCTCCGTGGGTTCGGCATTTGTCTAGGCTGAAACCCATCTGAGGGGGGTGGTTCACCTCATCTGATAATAGCAGCGTTTTTCCTACTGAAAGGCAAAATAGAATTTTCTTTATTTTTCCTCCCATGCTTTTTCCAGGACACCTACCCCTCGCATGTAAGGATACAGACATGATGAGTCCGGCGGACTCAATAATATAGAATAAGGAAATCTCATCATTATGCGGAGGGATAATTTAATATAAGGTAATTTTGTCCCTAGTTATATTCTTTAATGCCTAGAGACGGAATTATTACAATCAGTTTGAAATAAGTTTGTATATTCTCTTTGTATAGAGGGTCCTATTGGACTATCCATTTTCGGCTACAGCAGCCCCTGTGGAATGGAGGAGCATATGACCTTTTAATGAAAAAAACTTCAGTCTGACTTGTGCCCTCATAGAACGGACTACAGTGTGAGTCTCCCACATCACAAAAGTCTGATGGTGGTGGGACATACATCTCAGGGGCATGATACTTGCATGTAAACACATGGTTATGGATCTGTCTCTTGTTGCTACTATCATTATCTTTTTCTTTCACGCTGTTCACGAAATAGTAAGACCTCTCGCTTGTAAGACCTGATATGTGGCCTTATGGTTAACAGAAGGCCTTAGACTCTTCATTGGGGAGAGAATATTGGACTTTAGTAATTTCATTTTTCTTTTCTTCTTGCACAATTTTATATGCGTCGCAATGGTGTTTGTACTGACTTTGTCGGACAGCTCATGCAATGTGATTAAATAATGGAACACCCTATAGCAACTTAGTTAATTTAAAAAGTATCTTTTTGTGTGTTCTGACAGATTGTTTTGATATTTTCTCTTTAGATTTTACCCCCCACCCCCAGCCAACTTTAAAAGTATTCTCAATTAGTGTGGTCCTGAAGAAGGTGTTTGGATAAAAGCACTTTCCACACCGAAACGTGCATTGACCGTTTTTACAAGTGGTCACAGCCCATAACACCTCAACGGTTGATGAAAAAGAATACCTTCCCCGTTATTTTGATCTGTATTATGTATGTGTGGAGGTGCAAGGATGTGGTATGTTAGGAGGGTATGATAGGTATGCTTGTAATATGTATGAGTGAGCGCATGATGGGGGATAAGGTAATCTTTGTAATTGTTGTGTTGGTGTGTATATTGTCTTATGTATAGTTCTCATTAAATAAATGTTATACATTAGATGTTCATTTTATGATATGGCAAATATTGTAAAACCATTAGTTATATGAGATTAGTACATTTACTGATGGTAACTAAGTAAGCTAAAAAATGTTAAATAAAATATCATCTTTTTTATAAAGTATGTATATTGAGTAGTGTTTTTCGGGTCAGAACACACAGTACTATTTAGACACAAAAGAAGAAATACAGGTTAAGTGGGATCTTGTTTTTTGCTTATCTAACAATCCCCATTCATCTTTCTCACAGAAAATATCTCAATGAATCATCCCTACATCAATGACAAACCAGTAGAACATCCGCTCATCTGTTGCCTCTGAAAGGGAGTCACATTTTCCAATCCTCCTCTTCCAAAGTATAACAAATTGTGGGTGTTAGACCTGGCATCATTGGTGTGGGTTTCCCTGTAGTTTTGCCTTTGCCTCCTGTGTTTTGCTGTGTGTTGGACTTCATTTTTGCTGGTCTAGATGCTTTGGGCACTTTGTCACTGCTATTCAGTGCCAAAGTGCAAATACTCCCTCTGTAAATTGTTATGGATTGGTGATTCCATGATTGGCATATTTGGTTTACTATTAAGTCCCTACTACAGTGCACTGTGTGTGCCCAGGGCCTGTAAACCAAATGCTGATGATTGTGCCACCCACACAAGCAGCCTTTCAAAGGTAACTCTGACCTGCCTCTGCATTGTCTGTGTGGAGTCTAGTACTGCCATGTCAACTTGGCAAGTGTACCCACTTGCCAGACCCTAACCTTCCCTTTTCTTACATGTGAGTCACCCCTAAGGTAGGCCCAAGGTACCCTGTGGGCAGGGTGCAGTGTCTGGGAAAGGTAGGACATGTACTGATATGTGTGACATGTCCTGATAGTGAAATACAGTGTATTTTGTTTTTCACTATGGAAAGGCTATTTGTCCCATAGGATAGAATGGGGAGTTTACTTATAACATCTTATAAGTATAACTGCCTATGGGAACAAGTTAGGAGGATAGAGTTTAGTATGCCTGAACTCAAAATGTAAAGATGCATCTTTTAGTAAGGATGATTTTTACATTGTATGCCTGAACTCAAAATGTAAAGATGCATCTTTTAGTAAGGATGATTTTTACATTCTGGTGCCACTTTTAGAAAGTAGTTTTTTTCTTGCTTAGCCATCCAGTGTGCCTTGGCTAGGTTTGTGTATTGACTATCTGGCTTTGGAGTGACAGGGGCTGGGGATGTGCATTCTGTTCAGACAGCCACTTGAGGGAGTGAGGTGTGTCCTGCCTTTCCAGAGTGAGTCAGACCTGCGCTGAATAGACCTGGGCTGCATTTAGAGTAGGGGGAGAAGATTCCTTTCACACCTGAATGGGCCTGGTCTGCCTTGGATAATGCTGTCTCCACCTCCTGCCAGGAAGCTGCACCACAGAGGACAGAACCGGTTTTGGCTGAGCACAGACACTCTCTGCCTCCAGAGAACAAAGGATTAAGTACTATAAAAAGTGGGGCCCAGACCCCTGAACTTTAGATCACTTTTAGACTTCAAGAGGAACCTCAGCGAAAGAGAAGAGCTAGAAGAAACTGGAGGAGAAGTACTGCCCCTTTGCAGTGTGCTGTCTGGAGTTGGCCTGCAGTAGCTGTTTCTGCCAAGGAGAGGAACTGTGTGTGCCGCCTGCTTGAGAAAGTATCGCCATGGGCTTGGAAGTGGAGCTTGCCCCCTGTTAAAGATGTCTCAGGAACAGCAAAGACATCACCATCCTTCTGGGCACCGTCTCTGGAACCGCTGGTTTCAGTCGCTGCAGAAGAACAGGGCAACCGACTCTGTCACCCAGTCCGTCGCAGGATTCTGTGTCCTGAAGGCCCCGCACATGGCACTGCCGCACTTCACACCGCATCCTTGGTCTCACCAACGCCGTCTGGACTATCGCCACCGAGCCGTCGCTTGCACTGCGTCCTGTGGGCACGGCACTCAGCACTGCCTTGTTTCACCCTTCCTGGACGTCACCGACACCGTTGCTGCCCGACCTGAACATCGACCGGCTCCGTCGCCTGCACCGCATCCTGCCAGCACCGCATCAAGCACCGCCTCACCCCGCACCGTAAGCCTTGATCTCACCGACGGCGTCTGGACGATCGTCACTGAGCCGCTGCCTGCACCACATCATGAGGGCACCGCACCCTGCATCGCTTCCATTTTTGCAATGCAACCGCAACGGTTACCCCGACCAACTCGCACCAATGTGTCGGTCGCAACGAGAAAGGTACTATGCACGAGTCTGTCAATGCTTTAGCTGACCCGTACCGACGCCGTCGGCTGGAATTGGTAGACTCTGTTGTTTTCAGCATCACGGTAGCCCCGTGTAGAAATAAAAACCTTCTTAGGGGTTCACTGATACATCTGGTCCTTAAGACCAACAAGGAAGAGATTGGCACAGAAGCTGTAATATCAAAAAACATGTTTTATTAACCTCAGATGAGGGAGATTGCATCTTACGGTACCCGCAGGCCACTGTAGGAGGCATTCTAATGAGTGCAGAGAACAGGGTCCTTATATATGTATTTGTTACATAGTCAGCATAAAATCAAGGGAGGTCCTAGCACATACAAGCATGCTTATTGACTAATATGGGTATACAAAATTTGCTTGCTCCACAAAGTGGGAGGGGAGACTAAACTGCTTACATGAGTAAGAATAGCCTGACAGTTCTATACTAGGAGCAGGTGCATTCTACCAGCTAGGCCTCTCTGAGCATGTGCAAGACTCTGGAAGAGGGAGAAAGCACATGGCGAGCACATGGCTAACTAAAATGGCTGCCAAGTACAAAATGGCTTTCAGCTCATGCTAACAGCAATTCCTGCAATCTTTAACAGATGATCCTTTTAGCATGAGCTAAAGACATTCCCATGATCTAGTAGAGACATAGAAAATATTTTGCACATTTTCTTCTCATAAATTCATCAATATCCTATGCTAGGTGGGCATTTACATTCTAAACATTTCATTAAGCAGGTATATACAAGGTATAAGCAGGAGTACAAAGTGAACAGAGCATTGGGTCATACAGGTAGCAAGAGAGAATAATGACTATTATCTCAAACAGAAATCTCAATATTTTCCAATCCTAAGCAGAAAGCAAATACCAAAACCATCTAGTCTAATTCTAAGTTTCAGGGCTCTTATGTATTTCAGTGACTATTTATGTCAATTTCAAAATAGCCAACAGCACATACCTAATAAAAACATTTTCAATAGACTTTCTCAGTATTTTTTATGAGGGCTAAATTATCAATTAATATACTTAAGGAAAGAGTAAAGTAACATGCTCAGATGAACTTTTCTCGTGCAGAATAAACATTACTCTTAAAAAAAATAAAAGCAATCAGACATATTATTACAAAAACAATTGTGGCTCCGGGGGACCAGGAGGACCACACAGGGCCATAGGAATTAGGACAAGGAGCCGCAAAGGGCTGCTCCTCCCAAAAAATGGGACGACCAAAGGGGTACATTACTAACAAAAAAGAGTCCTTGGGAATTTCTAGAACCAACCAGCCAGAGGGGAGTCTTCTCCCTGTGTCCGTTTGAGCCTCACAGGCAGGCTCTTGTTGTTCCCACGGTGGAGCTGCACAACTCGCAACTCAAGAATCACAGAGAAGGAAAAGTCTTTCTTTCAGGATAGGGCAATCACCCCCCAGGGCAAATACCCTCAATGATCCTGTCCAGTGTCTCAGGCAGTGCACCAGTTTTCTTCACTTTAATCTAACAGGCACCAAGGGCACAGCACCTGTACCCTAAACTCAAGTCCTTCCCTAACTCCTGTATTGCACCTCTGGCGCACTGCTCTTTTGTTAGGGCCACAAATTGTACCCAGTGTGCTCGGGCATCTCTTGATCAACAAACAAAGGCGTAGACTTGCATTCACTTGGGACCAGGACTCAAAGGCCTGAAGCAACCCTTGTTTCAAAGGGGGTCACCTCAAGCAAAAGCCTCCTTGCCGTCCTTGTCGTTCTGTGACTCTCTCAGCTGGGCATCAAAAACTGGATCCACACAAAGATTTCTCCATCCTGATTTGTAACCCCGTCTTTCGCCCAAGTCAGTGGCAGGGGTACACACTTCACGTCCCAGTGCTTCCGCCTTCACTGAGGTCCTAGTTGCCAGCAAGGCCTATGCTGGTTCCTTTCACTTTGGCTTCAAACTGGAGTGGCGCTGACTCCCAGGCTGGATCTGATGTCCGGGCCCCTCTGGCAATGGTTGTAAGGCAGCAAATATCTATTGGTGGACAGAACAAGAGGTCTTTAGACAAGGCACAGAAATAATCTAACAACAGAGAGGATAGTCTCAGAATACTCTCTTAGTCCTGGGGCGCCCCATACATTAGCAAGGCACCCAAGAGCCACTTCATCTATCTGAGAGTAGAAAACCCTGGACCTATTGGCAAGTATAAAAGGAACATTTTGGTGAACTGACAAGAGTAATACATCACCCAATCCCAAACAGCCAAGGAAGTCTGTGTTCATTTACTAAATTCTGAGGAAAAGAGAAAAACAATACAGACATACTCCAAATACTTACATTGGTGTATTCCTATATTACCAATCTGAAGAACCCTCAAGAAAAAGGAAATGTTCTACACTTTTACTCATAGATTTTACATTACTTGTACAGGACTGCAGACACTTGTAAAATAATTTCTCTTACATGTTATGCTTAGGACCATGCTCTCATGTTATAGGTGCAGCAGGAAAATCTAAAACTGCTAATTTAACAGGGATTCTTATTGCAAAAGAACTAAACTTCAACATAGTGAGTACATTTTCTCCAGCAGAACATGTTATGACAAACAAACTCCTATAAAACAATATTTTCCTTCAAAATGTTTGCTAAGGATCACATGAGCGTCTTTCCTGCATTGTACTTTTCACGATCTGGACTATGCAACATCATTTTCAAAAGGAAAAAACCCTATCTCCAGCTCTAATAAGGGCTGTCAGCTTATTGACAGAGACTAGCTAATAAAAAACTAGCAATGCCCTTGCAAAACTGTATAGAACATGAGAATAAGATAAACAATAATAGTGTTGCCACCTGAGATTTTTTAACAGAAACCGCCACTATACAGTTCCCTTAAAGATCAAATAAGGGAACATCAATCTGTTCTACTCATTCTTTCATACAGGATGGGCAGTAACATAACATAGATTTTATCATTTTATTAATGCTAACAATTTTTAAAACAGTATTACTGAATAGCCAATAAAATGTCTCATGGCTATTTCACAGACAGCTTAGACAGACTAAAAAAAAGTAAGAAAAAGGAGAGAAAACATAATTTTGCCTACCCTTAATTTGTAGAGGAGCTAGCCTCCTTCCCCCATTTTGACAGTAGGAAAACCTGAAACAGGTTTTACTTCTGTCAACACTTTCAACCCCTATTTGTAGCAACTGGGCACAAACAAACCAATGTATCAATTTCTTGAGCAATTGTACTAGATTAACATGAGGGTGCATGAATGCAAACTAAAATCCATTTCCTCCTTATCGTAGCCCCTACACAGTATTCTTTAAACTAAAACCATTATTTTATATACCTGGCAGATCAATGCTCAACTGAGGGTTGTTTTCCTTCGTTTCATATGACTGTGCAAAACGTGTGTTTGCCAAAAATAGGAAGCAAAGCTTCTCTTCCTCTCTTTGCGCTATCATCTCGTCTTTCAAAAACTTTTCGAAGGTCGAAGTGTCCCAGCAAACATTACCCTTCACCCTGCTAAGTTGCTAAATGCAGAACTCCGACCTTTGACCCGTTCAGCAGCTGTTCATTTTGTTTGTGCAAGGCTTGCCATGCGGTTTTCGTAATGCAAAGCAACTCTGGAGAATCACAGCTAAAAGGCAGTCCTGTCCGATCCGTTTGCCAGTAATTTAAAGGTAGGATAATAACGTCTGCTGGTTTCTGTATACTTATTTTCATTTATGTACAGTGTGTTGGGTACAGTAGGTCAGCTGTTTATTCTATACTTGCATATACTTTATTGAAGCCTGAGAGCACGTTAAAACTGGTTTGAGTGGTAGAACTGCTTGTAAAATTGTGAATTTAGCTCAATTTCGACTTTGGTGGTAGGGGCACTTAAAAATGAATATCCTACAATATTTTTGCATAATAGGAACCCCCAGAGTGTTCTCTAGATAGCCCAGGAATGGGAAATCAGAAATGTATAAGATATTCCCTTATAAAAATGAGTTTTGTACGGCTGGGTAAAGTGACATTTCACATTTAAGTTCCCTTCTTATTGTGGTACAGCACTGCTTAAATTCAACTTTGATACTAGGAATTCACAGTATGATGATTAGGCTTTATAAAGATGAAAAAACGAATTTAAAGCATTTATGTTTAACAATATATTTTTTTTCATATAATTAATTTTATTTTATTTTTTAATCAAAACCAACCATTTTGATGATTCCACATTGGAAAAGCAAGCTTCATTCCTAGCCTATCATATTTAAACACATTCATTCATAACCCTAAGCACAGAAGCCTTACTTGAAACAGCAAAAGTCTACGCCACTTTTTAAAAGGACAGTTATCATTTAACATCAGAACCACAGATGTACTTATGTAAAAAAGGCATTAAGAAAGGAAATCCCTACTTTCAATTTTGTTCTCTGTTATCCAAAATAATGAAACTGTTTTTTTTTTAAACTTTTAAAATAATGCAGGCCCTTATACCAGTTTTAAACTGACTTAAAATTTCGCTGACTCAGCATTCCTGTCTGTGGCCGTGATCAGGAATAGCCATATGCTATTTATGCAGCTGTTGTTTGTCAGCAGGCGTCGAATTTTCACGCCTTTCTCAGGAAAAAAACCCTTTATTATTTGAAATACCCTGACAGAGTTAAATCCCCATTTGCTGTGTCAAACAGTTTCTTTTCAGTTAGTCAGTTTAAACACAGCTGTTGGAAAGCTTTTTCTCGGGTGCTGAAAGAAAAGCATGTCACAGTCTATTTAAAAACTGAGGCATTTCAATGCAGTCAAATCTATCTTTCTATAATGTGTATTTAGTTCAGCAACGACCAAATTCACTCATATGATGTGCATGCCTTTTAATGTCTAATACAATGTATTTAAGGAAAATGCTGTAACGTGTATTTTAGTCTATTGATTACAAAACACACAATTTCGTTTTTTTCCTCTGTATGAGGCCTATTTTAATCCTATTGAATACGAATTCTAATTTTATCTTTAGCATTGTGGCAATTTGCACACATGTACAGTGTCGTACTCTGTCAATTTAATAGTAACATGCAGCTGTTTAGCGTATGTTATATAATTCATTTCTGGATTTTTATTTAATATGTAAGTAACTAAATGACATTTTGCATAACAGAATGATGACAGCAAAAAAACATAAACAAACTCATTGAGCTCATTCAGACAGTTACAGAAGGGGGTCATACACGCAGAGTACACAACACAGCGCGCTTAAAGCTAGACATTCTTTCACAAAGAGTACTCACACAAGTATTACCAATGTCAAACCACAAACCCCACATAGACATTTAAACACACATTTAACCCACAAATCAATACTTAGGACTTTAAGACAGCTTACAAATTGTACGCAAGACCAACCTATTTGTAAATACTAATTGTAAGTCATATTTACAAGAAGAGCTCTCACAAGTAGCCCAAAAAACTGTTCCATGGTCAAGAAGCCAAAATACACCAAATTCGCCAGTTTTGGCTGGTAGAACACTCAAAAGCGCTCTGCATATCACCACTTATGAATGTTACTAAGTGCGCAGATCCGGATCCTTTTATGTACATATTTAGTTCCATGGGGTACTTAGTCACCAAGGAAGAAATATCTTTTTACTATACGTAAACCTATTTAGGTATCCCCTCTGAGGGAGTCAGCTGAGTACTTACTAAATCCATATCGGTACCTCCAAAACAGCAACACTTTCAACAAAGTGTGCTAGAAGCAGGCATGCCAAAAATATTATAGCATATATAATATTATACTCCAAGTGACACTTAACACAATGTGTGCCGTTCAAGTTTTCAAAGTTAGAGAAAAATCTCCTCATTACCTGCCTATATGAATTGCAATGCATATATAATTACAAAACAAATTCCAAAATTGGCCAATCATACAAACAAAGCCACAGTAAGTGTTACTAAAACTACCTTACCAATCAAAGGCATCAAACCAACAGCAAGTGCCGCAAAACGGCTCTTACCAATCAAATGGTGTCCAGGTTCCAACTGCCAAGTTCTGAGTGACCTAACGGTCGTTTTAAAATACTCACGCCAAAGAAGTTCTCAGTCGGGAGCGGCAAACACTTGGAGGATCAGATCAGGAAGACCAGAAATATACTGGGCTGGAAGACAAACAATCTCCGTGCGCAGGGTACCTCCTCAGTAGATTCCTGTCCTGTACTCCTCAGTAGATTCCTGTCTCCCTTCAAGACCACTCCCTTGGATAGCCGCTGCACCGATGAGGTCCACTTTCGGGCGCCATTTGTAGAAATAAAAACCTTCTTAGGGGTTCACTGATACATCTGGTCCTTAAGACCAACAAGGAAGAGATTGGCACAGAAGCTGTAATATCAAAAAACATGTTTTATTAACCTCAGATGAGGGAGATTGCATCTTACGGTACCCGCAGGCCACTGTAGGAGGCATTCTAATGAGTGCAGAGAACAGGGTCCTTATATATGTATTTGTTACATAGTCAGCATAAAATCAAGGGGAGGTCCTAGCACATACAAGCATGCTTATTGACTAATATGGGTATACAAAATTTGCTTGCTCCACAAAGTGGGAGGGGAGACTAAACTGCTTACATGAGTAAGAATAGCCTGACAGTTCTATACTAGGAGCAGGTGCATTCTACCAGCTAGGCCTCTCTGAGCATGTGCAAGACTCTGGAAGAGGGAGAAAGCACATGGCGAGCACATGGCTAACTAAAATGGCTGCCAAGTACAAAATGGCTTTCAGCTCATGCTAACAGCAATTCCTGCAATCTTTAACACCCGGACTGAGCTACCGACTCGGCAGAACTGTGTTTTGTGGATATTTCTAAAATTTGAAGGTTTTTCTTGCAAAATGCATATTTTTCAGAACTGTATTATGGATTTTTGTCGTATTTGATCTTGTTGGTTTAGATAAAGAATTGCTTATTTTTCTAAACTGGTGTGGTGTCCATTTGTAGTGTTTTCACTGTGTTACTGTATGTATGCACACATGCTTTACACACTGCCTCTGAGATAAGTCTGTCTGCTTGTGGCAAGCTACCAATGGGGCGAGCAGGGGTTATTTTAGAAGTGTATCCCCCTTACCCTGACTAGTAAGAAGAGTCCCTGCTTGGACAAAGGTGCAAACCATTGCCCACTAGAGACCCCCATTTCTAACAGTGGGATGTTAATGTGTTGTTGAATTTGTTTATTTCCTGGCCAGACAAGGTGGATCTTTCTCTAAAAGTGTTTTCTGCAAAATTTACTATGTTGTTATGTCTCACCTCTATTAAACGTTTGTCAGATGTTAAGGCTTTGGATGTGTCCTCTCGCCAATACACTCCTACAGGGGTGATGTTCACAGTTGACAAATATACAAAGACTAATTTAAATACCCTTATTTCCAAACTTTGTGTTGGTTGATCCGGGAAACCAATGCCTTAAAGAGTACGAACAACAGACTTTTGATCTCAGAACGACCTCTCATTCCCAACTCTTCATTTCCTTTCGAAAACCACATAACCCATTTTCTTCAACCACCCAGGCTCACTGGGTCAGGCGGGTTATGTCTTTAGCAGGCATTGATACCCGCTTTTCGGGGTTCATTCTTCATGGGGTGCCATGGCTTGTAAAGCTTTTTGGGTGGGTTCCAAACTAGAGGACATTCTGAGATTGGCTGACTGGCCTAAGGACAATGTCTTTAGAACTGTTTACAGTAAACCTGTTCATACTGCAACTTCTATGGTAATTAACATGGTTTAAACAAGCATAATAGAAGCTTCCAGTTTTGACATAAAATTTAGATTTTCCTAGTAATTTATGAAGGAAAGTCTTAATTTTATTAAAGACACGGAGGCAAGTATTATCCCACCTCAACACTTAGTGATTTGTGTTTGTTCCCCTGCCCTGACAGCAGCTCCGGCGTTGCCACCTGCTTCCTCTAAAGGACGTCACAATGTCTGCAGGATTTTCATCTTCCACCTCTGTTGGGCGCATCTCTACGGAGTTCTTTCTCCTGTTCCGTTAGATTCTTCTAGGAGTTTTGTTTTCATGAACTTTTGCCAAATACTTTTTATGTTTACTTTAGCATTTTCTATATATTGTGTTATCTATTTTTCCTTTGTTTTCTGGATCTACTTAACTTCTCACACAAGAAAAGAGGGTTGTTCGCAGTCAAGTATGGGATCATACATTTTACTGATATACTACCGGCGGCTTTCTTGATTATGTTTTTCTTTCCCATTTGCTAGTCTGTTGTTAAGCCTCTTGAGATTTGTAGTTCCACTTTTCTTGACTGCTGCTATTTAAATAAAGGCAAGATTAGAGAAGCATAATACTTGCCTCCGTGTCTTGACTAAAATGAAGACTTTCCTTCATAAATTACAAGGAAAATCTACATTATGATTAGGGCTCCCAGTTTTATGGTATTTATTTTTTTGACATTTCCATCTGTATTTATCCATATTTATTTTTTGGCTATTTTATCTGTATTTAACTTTAACCATATTTATTTTGTATTTTGCGTATAAATGAAGTTGTAAAACTACATTTCCAAAATTATTTAACTGATAGATGCACACTCTTACTTTGATGTCTGTCATTTTTAGCTATTTAAGCTGTCAAATATCACATAACAATACATCCACTGGTAAATATTAGCATTATACGACAAATGTATGTTATTTAAATACATTTTATCCTGTTTTTTTTTATTTTCCCATGCTGTCCATCTGCTCAGCTGTTGGGCTATAATTCATGAAAGACAGTACAGAGAGCCACTTAAAAGAAGCATAATTTTCTGTATTTATCCACTTTTAAAAATAAATGCAGACAGAAAACACATTGTTTTCAGTCTGTATTTATCTGTAAAAATCCGTAAAAACAGAAAACAGGGAGCCCTAATTATGATTGGTTGAGTGCTGATGAAAATACTGTGGAAGAACAGACAAACATCGAGAGGGGGGGGGGGTGATGAAGTGATGAGAGAAGAGGTTTCTCAAGACTATATAAGTATGAGGTTTCGCAAAATGTTAACTCCAGAGTTATTTTCTCTCATCATACTGATGGAGCAAGAACTCACAATGAGACTTGCTCGAAAGCAATCCTCTCACAGTATTAATTTATTAAACTTTGTAATGTCTGTAATAACAAATGCACACACGAATACAAGTAGAAGGAAGCTTGCCTATGTGTTTAAACTAACAAATAACGCTTGTCTAAATCCAAAATGGCCGCTAAAGCGCGGGAACCTTATTGCGCATGTGTCAGCCATATCACATGGTGTGACGTCTTTCTTTGCTTGGAGGGAAATCCTTGCTTCTGCCAGTATGTATTAAAATGGCTGCTTAATGTTTTCACGTGCTACAGCTTGCTTATATGTTGCAATTAAAACTGTGGTATTTTAATGCTATTAATGCGGGATAGGATTTATAATTAAATGGGAATAGAGTAGAAAGAGTGGGTATACAGTGAAACAATTTATTTGTGATTTTAATATTTTCTTCTTTGACTTTTATTAGTTCGTAAATGGGCCTGGGGTTGGTTGAACTGCAACTCGAGAGACAATGGTTCTGCGCATGCGCCCTGCAAGGCTGTCCAGAGGAAATGATGAAGTCAACCTGGACGTCGTCCAAGGCCATGACCTGGTGGCCAACACTGTTGTACCCATGATGTTCCTACCAAAAGAAACAATTTATATGAACAATGAATTAAACTTTGTCGTGAGACGGGTGGGAATTAAAGCAAATGTATTAATTGTGATGGGCGGTATTTTAAAACAATGGGCTTAAAGAAATTGAATTACATTGATATGGTGTGAGGATCAACCCCCTATCCCCGTCCAATCAGAAGTAGTGGGCCCATACTTTTGCAACATTAAGGGGAGGTACATGGGCGTAGAAGGGTATAATAGATATAGAATTAGCTAATTAGTAGAGAGTTCGAGATCAGGCTTTTGTGCTCGACGGGCTGATCGATTGCAGGCTGAACCGCTGTCCAGAGAGGTCCTGAGGAGGGGGCGGCGGATTCCATTAGAAGGAAGACACGGGAGAATCGAGGAGAAGCGAAGTATCAGAGAGGGGAACGACGCAGGCGTCGTTGATAGAGAGGTCACCTGTCCTGTCCTGAACCGGGCAAAACCAAAGGGGATGATGGACGGAGTGTTGAACATTGCACGCACTCACCCCCAGTCAACTGATCTGGGTTTAATCCATCATCATTCTTTAGCTCACTCCGCCACCCCAGTTCAGACATGGCCATATGCAAATCAGTCTGACCCTGTGCCTCATGGGAACAGTCCAGCCCGAACTGCCAAACCATGACTTCCCTGGACCAGAAACAAGCATCCTGGGACCGGTTTCTGGCTTACAGCCGTCATCAGCCAGGATCTTGAATCCAGTGGCAAAGTGAGCAAGGGACCCACGTCTGGGCATACCCTGCCAACTTAGGGCGAACATAGCAAAACCAAAGGGGATGATGGACGGAGTGTTGAACATTGCAAGCACTCACCCCCAGTCAACTGATCTGGGTTTAATCCATCATCATTCTTTAGCTCACTCCGCCACCCCAGTTCAGACATGGCCATATGCAAATCAGTCTGACCCTGTGCCTCATGGGAACAGTCCAGCCCGAACTGCCAAGCCATGACTTCCCTGGACCGGAAACAAGCATCCAGGCTTTTGTGCTCGACGGGCTGATCGATTGCAGGCTGAACCGCTGTCCAGAGAGGTCCTGAGGAGGGGGCGGCGGATTCCATTAGACGGAAGACACAGGAGAATCGAGGCGAAGCGAAGTATCAGAGAGGGGAACGACGCAGGCGTCGTTGATAGAGAGGTCACCTGTCCTGTCCTGAACCGGGTCCGGAGGTCTTTGCTCTTCATTCTTCCTGGAACCTATCTTTCCAACTCCTTGGCCAAGGGGTTTGGTTCTCGCACCTTTAGGCAAATATAAACGCAACCTTTAGTTGTGCTGCTGTCTCTATCTTCTCCTTTCTGAGGGACCGTCATTGATCTATAATTGATTATTAATATGCTTCATCCTTGATATACGATTAAGTATCATGTGGTTCTGTACTTTACTCTGCTAAAACTTTAGATAAACATTTTTAAAACTTCTTGACTCAGTGATTATTTTAGAACTTATGAATTGTAATGAATGTCACTCATTTTAAACTTCCCAATTATCAAAGGATTCATTGGTAAGTCATTACTCTTCAATCAGAAAAGTAGTTGGTAGCAGGGATTTTGATAAAGAGTATAACTGACCCACCAGCGGAATTTGCTAGCGTAGTATGAATGTATGGGCCCAGGTGAGTATTCTGTGTATGAATGCTTGTTGCTAGTAACCCGCTGGATCAGTTTTCTGGTTATCAGAGGATGGTTGTACTTTGTTAATTGGGTAATGAGAATTGTATTTTTATAAACTAACATCCGTTTGTTCAAAGTTTGTTCTATGTTGTCCAGAATTCCCGGGGAAAATTGAATAGCGGATGGTAAGTGGAAGCCATACTGCAGTGAGGTTATCTGTCAGGCAGAAATAGTACTGAAAAGTTAAGTAGGGCTATCAGTACTTGTTAGGGACTCCATGCGTGTGAGTAATAGCAAAGGAATACGCTGGTAAAATTTGATGTTATATCACCTAGAAAGGGTAACATTGAAGAAATAGCAGGTATTTCGGAAGCTTACGTTAAGAGTAAACGGAAGGGTTTTACTCGTAGTGTATGTTTAGTAAACGGAAAGGTTTTACTAAGGGTGAGAGAAACTATCTTTTCCAATTTAGAGAAACTGGCCCGATAGCGAATGTTTTATGTTGTTATTGAATTTTAATAAGAAGCGTAGAGAAAATAAAGTTTTGCGTACGCTTTTGTAAAGGGAGGGTCAGTTGCCGGAGAGGAAACTGACATCACAAACGCCACGCTGGGATTGGTTGAAACAGCGGGCGTGGAACGACTCTTGTAAAGGAGGGGTCAATAGTCAGGAGTAGTACTGACGTCACAGGTGTCGCGCTGGGATTGGTCGAAACAGCAAGGGACAGAAAAGCGCAGATTGTAAAGGAGGGGTCGTCAGAATAGACGTCACTGAAAGGCCGCGATAGGATTGGTTCAGAGACATATGTTAGAGGAAATTTAATTTGTTGTCAGCATAGAAGTCAAAATCCTAGTGGATAGTGGAGATTATATGTGGAAACGTGATCCGACTTTAACAGGAACTCGTCCGGATAGGAGATTCCTAGGTTTTGCAGAATATAATTTTATACACAGAAATTTACCCAAAATGTACGGAGAGAAGAGATAAATGTCATTTCTACAAAAAGTTAAGAATTATTTTAAGAAGGATAAACCCATCAAAACTAGAGAAGGAATTATCATTCCACCAGCTAAAACGCCCGCTTCATTCATGATGATGGAGAGAGGTTATCATACTTGTGTATGGTTAGAAAATTGGATAGAATATACCAAAAATGATGGGATATTAGCATTCCCAGAGAATGGTACTTTCAATGGGAGAATTCTTCAAATTTAAGATTAAGGATGAATGACTTAGAGCCCAGACCAAGATTAACCCAATACGAAGCCCTAGAGGAGTGGGAAACCGAGGCATTTGAACGTGACCGATCCAGAAGTAATAGGGGTTATCAGGGATTTTTCCCTAGATATCAAAATGAGTCAAGGGACGGTCAGATGAAACAGTGGAGAAGAGCGATGCTTACAGAGGGTCTGTATCCAATATTAATGGCAGAAGAATCGTTAGGGAGCAAATGCACCGAAAAGACAAAACATTTGACTGGATTTGGAGATTCTGAAGATGAGTTTATGGAAGAAATATTAAAGAACCCGCCACCATATCAGGAAGGGGCAAGTGGATGCACCCCATGTGCACCACTGTTAAGAACACCATGGGTACCGCAAGTATTGCATAATCCTCCAGTTAGTAGGGTACTGCACGATAAGGAAAAGAAGCAATAGATAAAAACAGAGCAGAATTAATACAGAAAGTAACACAATTGAGTGTTCATCCTGATTCACTGACCATACCTGTAACAATTGGTCCAGTGGTTCCCTTATATGGTGACAAAGTAAGTTATCCGAAACCATTAGCGATGCCCACACCTGTAGAAATCACAAAACCAGAACCTGTAATAATTGATGATCAATTTAGTGATTGTGAATCTATGATATCCTTAATGGATTTACCTATTCGATGATCTTTAAATAGTACTCCTAGAAGAATAACACCTGGTTGCTCCAAAGATGTAAATATAGTAACCTCAGTAAAGTGCCACAGTAGTAACGCCAGAAGATTTAGAAAGGTGGGCACAAGGATCAGACAAACAGAGTTCACCCCCAAAGATCATGGACATCTACAAATTAAAAGTCGAATTAGAAGAAATGATAGCAGGAAATGTAGGAGTAGATCGTCTAAATACTTACGATGAAGAAGAACTATTGTTCGTATGCAGAAGTATCACAAGAAATGTAAAGATATTCCATGAGAAATTATCAGATTTGGCTCTACAGATGGGAATTGAAATAGGGAAGTCAAAAGTATTACAAAAACCCTATAGAGCAGACTTTTCTGACAAAGATTTAGAAAACATGAATGCCTCTGGAAGAAAACTACAAATAAAAGAATTAATGACAGTCTTACAGAAATGGGGAGACCTAGATAAATGGAAAGCTAGATGGACAAAGAAAAAGGAAGAGGCACGATACAGTAGGACAACTTCTGAATATGTATTAAAGGAAACAGGGAAAACAAATCAGATGTACCCGATGCGAGAAGTGCCTGGTGGAGGTTATGTTCATGTCCCATGGAGTAGACAGGATATTTTGTCATTTACGAATGATTTTCCAAAGTTGAGAGAAAAGCCAATTGAATGGTACAAGCAGGTTGAGAGGTTTGTAAAAGTGTCAAAGGTATTGTTGAAGGACTTGGATGGTTTGTTCGACATAGTAGTACCTGCAGATTTGTGGACAGATTGTAAAATTACAGTTGATTGGCCGAGTGAAGAGTATCCTAGAGATCCAAAGACAGGTGCTCCATCAAATGATGTAATGAAAAAGTATCAGCAGGTAATAACTTACCTGAAAGGGAAAATACCACCGAAAGAAACAGATTGGGTAAAAATAGACAGGAATACTCAAGAAGCCAATGAATCAGTACATGCCTACTATGAACGTCTATTGCAGGTATTTAAACAGTATAGTGGATTTGAGGATATTGGAGATAAAAACAAGAGTCAGTTTGTCTACCGATTTGTTTATGGTTTAAAGCCAGAAATTTGTCAGATGATTAAGCAACATATGTTGTGTTGGCAAGGGAAGCCGATTGACGAAATTTTGAAATATGCAAAATATTGTGGAGATGACATTGAGGATAGGCACAAGAAACTGCAAGAAAAGGTGATGTGGGCTCAGGTGAAAATGGCTGAGCAACAGGGAATTAATTTGGATAACCCAACTGATAATCAGGGAAAAGATTCTGGAACGAATGGTGACACGGGAAATGGTGGTAAAGTAAGAGGACGAATGAGCAGAGAAGAGGCTAAAAAGAAATTTCCTTGTCATGGATGCGGAAAATTGGGGCATTGGAAGAACGAATGTAAAAAGATTCAAAATAATAATGGCCCAAATCAAAATTTCAATCCACAGACGCAGAATGACTCACAGCAGGGTGTAAATCCTCAGAGTCAGTTACCACCTGCACCTATACAGGGTAATGTAAGCAGAGCAAAACACGGTACAGACGTCGGATATCAAGGAGGAAGTGGTAAGAATGACTATGTAACCTCACAATTTCTTTTACAGGATAATTTTTGTCATAATAATCAATGACGGTGCCTAGGAGAGGGGGAGAAGGAGTGCCTACTTGGCGCATCCTTGCCGGTAGATCAGTCAGGTCCATATGTTGAAGGGAAAGTAAGAGGTAATGATATTACTTTCCTTTTGGACACTGGTGCTACCAGGTCTACTGTGAGAACAGCAGACATTCCAGACCTTCCTCTCTCTGGAGAAGCTATCCAAGTTGTGGGTGTAGCTAATCGAAAGATTAGAACACCTCTTACCGAACCAATGGAAGTAAAAATTGGACATTTTAGAGAAATGCATCAGTTTGTAGTATGTGATTCCAGTCCCGTAAACTTACTAGGCCGAGACTTGTTGTGTAAAATGAATTGCACAATTTTCTGCACACCGGATGGTGTGGCAGTTCAGACCCCGGATGAAGACCATGTATATAAATTTATGATTGCAAAGCAAGGTACAGAAGTAGATGAGATGTTCTCTTTGATAACAAAAGACGAATTGCCAGAAGAATTAAAAAGTGCAGTAAATTCCATGGTATGGGATTTTACGGGAAAAGAAGTAGGACTTATGGCCAAAATAGACCCAGTTAAAATCACTGTAAAGGAAGGTGCAATTTTTCCAAATACCAGACAGTACAAAATGAGTGCAGAAGTAAAGGCAGGAGTTATTGAAGAAATTAACAGAATGGTACAACAAGGCATACTAAAAGAAGTAATGAGTAGCCCTTGTAATTCACCAATCATGGGTTTAAAGAAACCTAGTGGAAAGTATAGGATTGTTCAAGATCTACGCAAAATAAATAAGATTGTTGAACCTTGTTGTCCTATAGTGCCAAATCCTGCAGTAATCCTATACCAGATTCCCTGGAGTGCAGGATGGTTTACTGTGATTGATTTATGCCAAGGATTCTTTTCAATACCATTGCACCCGGATAGCCAGTATCTTTTTTCATTTAAATTTGAAAACAAAGTCTATGTATGGAATCGTGTTCCTCAGGGGTACACGGAAAGTCCTTCCATTTTTAATCAGATATTGAAAAAGTGCTTAGAGAAGCTAGTGATGCCAGGAAGTTCAGCCTTAGTGCAGTATATAGATGACTTACTGGTGGCATCTAACACTAGAGAGGACTGTGTTGTCGACTCCATTGCACTATTAAATCACTTGGCTGAAGAAGGGCATAAAGTCTCACCAGAAAAACTACAGTTTTGTACGACAGCAGTTAAATATCTAGGACACCAAATTGAGAGGGGAAAAAGAAGGATAACCTCTGAAAGTAAAATTAATCAAAAGAATGCAAATGCCTGTAACACAAAGAGAAGTGAGAATGTTCCTTGGAATAGTGGGATATTGTCGACAATGGATAGTAGGGTTTTCTCTGCTAGCAAAGCCTTTAATTCAAATGACAAAAAAGAAGGCAAAGGATCCAGTTGAGTGGGATGATGAAAGCGTAGGAGCTTTCGTGAAATTGAGAAGTGCTTTATGCGAAGCACCTGCCCTAGGCATGCCTGACTATACAAGAGGATTCGCATTATTCTGTCATGAAAGAGAAAATTGTGCACTTTCAGTCCTAACTCAGAGACATGGTTTAGACAGACGTCCTATAGCATATTTTTCTGCTACGTTGGACCCAGCGGCAGCCGCTTTGCCAGGCTGCTTAAAAGCAGTAGCTGCTACCTGTTTGAGCATTGAACAAAGTGAATCAATTGTAATGGGACATCCTGTAAAGGTGTTTGTCCCACACTCAGTTGTGATTCTGTTGACAAGAACACGAACTCAGCATCTTACTCCTAGTCGGCTGACTAAATATGAGAGAATAATCTTAGGTGCTGAAAATGTGACTATTGTAAGGTGCACAATAGTAAACCCTGCTACTTTACTACCAGATCCATATCATGAGGAGGTCAAAGATGATGAAGAGGAACATGATTGTTTACAAGTCACAGAATTGTGCACAAAACCACGTCCTGATATACAGGAACTGCCTCTCAGAGAACCAGACAGGGAGCTGTTTGTGGATGGCTCATGCCAAAGGCACGAAGATGGTAAACTAAGTGCAGCATATGCGGTATGCGAGTTAACTGGAATAGTCGAAGCATTCTATTTACCAGGAGTCAAATCTGCACAAGTAGCTGAATTAATTGCTTTAATTAAAGCCTGCAAAATTGGGAGAAATCAGAAAGTAACTATATTTACAGATAGTCAATATGGTTACGGGGTTGTGCATGATTTTGGCCAACTATGGATGCAGAGGGATTTCATGACTTCTTCAGGATCCCCTATTAAAAATGGACAGTTTGTAAAAGAACTGCTGGAAGCAATACAATCACCAAAAGAATTGGCTGTGGTGAAGTGTGCCGCACACCAGTCAGGAGATGACTGGGTGGTAGTCGGCAACAGATACGCAGATCTTGTGGCTCAACATTGTGCCAAAAATTGATTGTCAGTAAATAAAAGGGTTGAAAGAATGGGAATCAGCTGCCAACTTATGCTATATGCGCCACCTGAAACATGGAATGATGTGAAACAACTGCAAGATGATGCTGATGAGAGTGAAAGAAATGCATGGATTAAAGTGGGATGTTCCCAAAGGGCAGACGACGATGTATGGATTTATGCTGATGGCAGACCAGTCATGCCCGACTGTCTGATTTCACAAATGGCCAGAATGTATCATGGAGACACACATGTAGGGAGAGATGCTATGATTAGACTTTTCATTCAAAATTGGTATAATCCAAGGTTTAGGGCGGTAGCAGAGAGTCTTTGCCAGAGATGTCTAACTAGCCAAATGCATAATCCAGGAAGAAAAACAATAATTGGTTTTGGGAAAATTGGAAAGGCAGAGGGTCCATTTGTGAGATTACAGCTTGACTTTATTCAGTTACCACCATGTAGAGGACTGAAATATGTACTTGTCATAGTATGTTTGCTTTCAAAGTGGGTGGAGGCTTACCCTACCAGAAGGAATGACAGTATTACAGTCGCAAAGTTGTTGCTACGAGAGCTCATTCCTAGGTTCGGTTTCCCAGTAACTTTGGAATCAGATAGAGGAAGTCACTTCAACAACGATGTAATCAGAATAATCTGTGAAGCATTCCAAATTGAGCAAAAATTGCACTGTGCATATCGCCCAGAGGCTTCTGGAGTGGTTGAACAAATGAATGGCACAATAAAATCCAGACTGGCAAAAATGTGTGCATCAACATCGCTAGATTGGCCAGATGCATTACCACTTGTTTTAATGGGACTTAGAAGCATTCCTGATAGAAATACCGGATTAAGTCCGCACGAAATAATCATGGGAAGAGCAATGAGACAAGCACATGTACCTACAAGTAAACTGCTGAATATAACTGATGATATGGTTCTGGATTATTGCAAAGGATTGGCTGACTTAGTGCGTTCTGTCTCTCACCAGGTTGGGGAAGACGCAGTTTCCAGGCAGCCTGAGCAAGAGCATGATCTGAATCCCGGAGACTGGGTGGTTGTGAAGCATCACACGAGAGAAACGGGTCTATCACCCAGGTGGGGCGAACCTTGTCAGGTTATACTAGTTACGAACACAGCAGTGAAATGTGCAGGATTGCCTAATTGGATTCATGTAAGCCACACCAAAAGAGTACCAGACCCTGAAGAAGAAAATCCTCAGACAGCATCGATAACTGAGGAAGCTGAAGGTTGCCCAGCTGAAGAATCCCAGGTGAGAGATTCAAGAGAAGCTGAAGAACAACCGAGCACAAGTCAGGACTGGATACCAGTGGTTGAAATACCAGAAGTTTACAACACAACAAGAAGCAGAGCAAATTTAGAAGAAATTAAAGAAGATCAGATAGGTGAAGAAGCAGCTCAGGAAGATGAAAATGAAACTATAAGAAAACCTGAGCAGGACAAGATAAGGAGAGGAAATTGGGCTCAAATCAACAACAAAGCAAGAAAATTTGAGCAGGGACAGACAGGCTTAGAAGAACGCGGTCAGGCTGCAGAAGTGCAAAGTGCAATAAGCCCTGATCAGGACCAGTTAGATTTAGGAAAATACATACAAGAAGAAGATCACGAAAATCTCAAACATGAAGACGAAAATACTGAACGAGATCAGCTACTAGAAACTCACATTGGAGCATCTGAAGAAAAACCAATAAGACCTGAAAAAGAACAAGAACAAGAAGAAACTGAGAACGAAGAAAAACAAACTGTGCCACAACGTGAAAATAAAAGAACTACTGAAGAAGAGATAAGAAGTGGAGAAACAGTGCAAACAAAGAAAACCAGAAAAGGTGATCATTGGCCTAGTGTCATTAAAAGAGTGAAATACCATATAGAGACCAGAAGTAAAGATCCAGAGCAAGTGAATGAAGTGACAAGCCTAACTGAACAAACAAGTGGAACTGAGAAACGAAAAAGTAAAAGACTGAAACTTGTGAACAACAAATTCAAAGGTCCTGATTGGACTTATATAATCCTTGAAGATTTCGAAAGTTCAGAATCAAGTGAGAGTGGTGACGAAGGAACAAGTGCAGAACTGACTTACGAGAAAGAAATAAAACCACCTTGATAACATAAAAAGACTTGATACGAAGATAAGAAGAGAAATCTTCCTTGTCAAAAATGCCTGACGACAGAGTTTCTGGGAGACCGAAACGGAAATGTTGTAAAAGATGCTGTGCTATATGCATATGTAGTCTAGTAGTGGTGCTTGTAGTATGATTAGTTGTGATTGTAGCAATTCCTTACCTTCTGATAATGGATAAAAAGATTAACAACGAAACAAAGGGAAGGATAGATAACTTGAAAGGTGATAGAGTAAAATTAGAAGCAGAAGATGATTCAGAATTTCATCATGAAGTAACAGATAATGACACTAGTTTGAATGTTTTCACAAAATTATTGTTTCAATATGTAGATACCATGGAAGTTAGTAATTGTTATGTCTGTATGAAGTTACACGAATCAGGAGCAGAAGGGTTAACATATCATCATTTGCCATTAACTTATGGAATATCATGTAGTGTATTGACTAGTTTGTTTTATAAAACAGGGAGACTTCAGTATTATTATTCAAATTTAGATGTGATATTTTCTGAGGTTCCGATTCGAAAGAATATGAACCCCGTGCTTAGTAGTCAAGATGCACAGTTTATGGGAGAATTTTTCTTAACAATGAAATCGATAGATATAACACATGCACATAGAAGCAATCTAACATGTTCATTACATGAGGAAGAAAAGATATTTTTGAATTTAGTAGAAAATAGAAGACAAGATTTCCAAAAGAAAGCATCTGAGCATAAGGCTCATCTGCCACCTTGGGCTGAGAAAGAAGGTAGTTACACACCTGGCAAAGCTCAAGCTGCTATGGCTCTGGATTTTGTAAAGACAGGGAAAATTTGTCTACATAGATTAAAAACTGACTATAACAATGTTTTCATCGGTACCAGTGAATGTGAGCATAATTTCTTAATTCTTGGAGGTTGGGGACTAAAAGGAGGAACAGATTCAGTTTTTCCTGGAATCTATTATGTGTGTGGGAATAAGGCTTACTTTAGGCTTCCTGCACGGTGGTATGGAAGTTGTTACTTTGGAATAGTATTTCCAAAAATATACCACGTAAAAAGAAACACTGGGAGCAATCAAAATAAGAGTGAATTAACACGTAGTAAAAGAGCTAGTTTTTCTGAAATTGTAGGTGATATATTTGGTGCATTGATACCTTCAGTGGGAATAATTCTGAACTCGAGGAAAATATGTAAATTATCTACAGTGGTTGATCGTTTATCAACGGACACTGCTGGAGGATTTCTAATGATTAATGCGGAGATGGTTGCGATTAGATCTATGGTTATGCAAAATCGACTTGCTCTTGATATAATATTAGCAAAAGAGGGCAGAGTCTGTAAATTATTGAAGTCAAAGCACTGTTGCACTTATATATCTGACAAAAGTGCAGAAATTGGAACATATATACAGAATATAACAAAACTTGAGAAGGAACTAAAACCACTGGAAGTTGATAGTGTATGGGAAAGATTGACAAATAGTATTACGTCAATTGGTACCTGGTTTGCTAATGTAGGGAAAGGACTTATAGGTCAAATATTAGTACCCTTAGCAGGGATAGCAATAATAGTATTGTCGATAATAATATGGTGCAAATGTTGTAGAAAGAATGAATCGTATAGTGTAAAAGGAAAGAAACGAAAGTTTGATGAAATTGAACTAGAAGATCTGAAAAGTGAATTATACAAGAAACTGAAAGGAGATGTGAAAAATAGAAAGTGTAAAAATGAAACTGAGACAATTTTATGCTAAAAGTTGGCATCTGGTTGTGGGTAGTATTTTGATGGCTCAGAAACGCCATCAGAGAGGGGATTGATGGAGCAAGAACTCACAATGAGACTTGCTCGAAAGCAATCCTCTAACAGTATTAATTTATTAAACTTTGTAATGTCTGTAATAACAAATGCACACACGAATACAAGTAGAAGGAAGCTTGCCTATGTGTTTAAACTAACAAATAACGCTTGTCTCAATCCAAAATGGCCTCTAAAGCGCGGGAACCTTATTGCGCATGTGTCAGCCATATCACATGGTGTGACGTCTTTCTTTGCTTGGAGGGAAATCCTTGCTTCTGCGCAGTATGTATTAAAATGGCTGCTTAATGTTTTCACGTGCTACAGCTTGCTTATATGTTGCAATTAAAACTGTGGTATTTTAATGCTATTAATGCGGGATAGGATTTATAATTAAATGGGAATAGAGTAGAAAGAGTGGGTATACAGTGAAACAATTTATTTGTGATTTTAATATTTTCTTCTTTGACTTTTATTAGTTTGTAAATGGGCCTGGGGTTGGTTGAACTGCAACTCGAGAGACAATGGTTCTGCGCATGCGCCCTGCAAGGCTGCCCAGAGGAAATGATGAAGTCAACCTGGACGTCGTCCAAGGCCATGACCTGGTGGCCAACACTGTTGTACCCATGATGTTCCTACCGAAAGAAACAATTTATATGAACAATGTATTAAACTTTGTCGTGAGACGGGTGGGAAATAAAGCAAATGTATTAATTGTGATGGGCGTATTTTAAAACAATGGGCTTAAAGAAATTGAATTAAATTGATATGGTGTGAAGATCAACCCCCTATCCCCGTCCAATCAGAAGTAGTGGGCCCATACTTTTGCAACATTAAGGGGAGGTACATGGGCGTAGAAGGGTATAATAGATATAGAATTAGCTAATTAGTAGAGAGTTCGAGATCAGGCTTTTGTGCTCGACGGGCTGATCGATTGCAGGCTGAACCGCTGTCCAGAGAGGTCCTGAGGAGGGGGCGGCGGATTCCATTAGAAGGAAGACACGGGAGAATCGAGGAGAAGCGAAGTATCAGAGAGGGGAATGACGCAGGCGTCGTTGATAGAGAGGTCACCTATCCTGTCCTGAACCGGGTCCGGAGGTCTTTGCTCTTCATCCTTCCTGGAACCTATCTTTCCAACTCCTTGGCCAAGGGGTTTGGTTCTCGCACCTCTATCTTCTCCTTTCTGAGGGACCGTCATTGATCTATAATTGATTATTAATATGCTTCATCCTTGATATACGATTAAGTATCATGTGGTTCTGTACTTTACTCTGCTAAAACTTTAGATAAACATTTTTAAAACTTCTTGACTCAGTGATTATTTTAGAACTTATGAATTGTAATGAATGTCACTCATTTTAAACTTCCCAATTATCAAAGGATTCATTGGTAAGTCATTACTCTTCAATCAGAAAAGTAGTTGGTAGCAGGGATTTTGATAAAGAGTATAACTGACCCACCAGCGGAATTTGCTAGCGTAGTATGAATGTATGGGCCCAGGTGAGTATTCTGTGTATGAATGCTTGTTGCTAGTAACCCGCTGGATCAGTACCAACAGGAAGATTGTTGAAGAGGTCTTTGTTGGTCAGAGAGGAGAATAACCAAACCTTCATACTTGAATGATTTTGTGTACAATTAATGATTCCTTTATTGCACACCTTTGAGATTTTATTTATGCATAAAGGTAAAAATAATTGTAAGTGTTTTGGTCTTTGTATACGATTTTTATTAACATAGAGTTTTAGTTGCAATATTTTTATTTAATTACTGTTAAGGGGGCGGGGGAGGGGTGCTGTGTTCTGGAGCATGTTCTACGTTCCACGTTCCAGGCTGGAGAAGATGGTTGGTGGAAGCGAGTCTGGTCAGGAAAGCGGAGCATGGCGCTGGCTGTGTCAGGACTTGACTACTGCCAATAAACTCCCTTTACTCAACTTGCTGGAGTCGGTGTAAATATATTTATAACAGGAACGCAACAGGAGGACATTTTTGGCTTAAAAAAATCAGGAGTCTGCCACCTGAATCGGGTCTATTGGCATGTTTGTATTTTGGCTTCACTCCACAGAGCATGTGGGGAGAGAAAAAGCACAGGGGAATGAGAGGGGAAGAGGGAAGAGCAGGAGTGAAATGACAATGCAGCATCAAAACAGGCAGCATCCATGTTAACTTAAAAAGGAGTTTGCAGCAAAATGTGACCTAAATAAAATATGTTAATAAACACACTTCTCTACATTATTTTAAGCTCGTTTCAACTGCATTCATATTAGTGTTGTACTACTGCATTGGATCCATTATTAAAATCATTATTCATCAACATTTATTTCTCACGAAAATGTAAATCCTAAAAATGCTTTGACAACCGGCATCACGACCGAGTGCCTGGTTTAATTGGGCCGAGGGGCCTATTGCGCACCCGATATAACAGGTTCATAGTCAAATAACTTCTGATAGTGTCACAGACGACCATTTGCTATGATCTTACGCAGGATACTCGTTTTACAATGCAATTTCCTGCTATGGCATTCTGCATTCCGTTTTGATGTGATCTTTGTACTAATTACCATTTTTTAAATATGAAATATCGTACATATCTTTGGTCACAAAACGGGCGAGACTGTGCCACACCTTCTCCCCCCTTCAGGAGATGACCGATATGAATGAATCCACTGCTATCAGAAGTACCAGGGATAACCTGTCCGGCCAGTTTGAAAGTTGCCTGAAGGTAAGGCAAGGGAACATCACGCACACGTGTAGCTCCGTAACAGGACCTCAATATCTCATTTCGTGGCCCACTCTCTTTTGTTTTCCTGTCAAACAGCATGCCTTCCTCCAATCTGAGCGCCTTCCTCCCATCCTCCAATCTGAGCGTGCCGTGTCTGCCTAGCGGTCCAGAGCCGGGGTTTATTTTGGTTGGTGGACATACTAAGCGGAGACACATAAGTGTCAGCACATGATTGGCTATTCTAGAACTATGGGCCAATGGAAGCGAGACAGGCAGCTCAAGTAATGAAACCACGTACCCTATCGAACTTGCGCAGAACCTCCGGGCAGGGGATGAAAGGAGGTGTTTCTTTGAGCAATAATAACTTTAAATTGGCCCAGCCCTCCTGGACATAGAAAAGGAACTTGGCAAGCGACTTGCTTTAGAGAATTGGTTACGTACAGGCGACGCTCATCGTGTGTTGACGTTTGTCTCGAATTAAAGGTATAGGTTCTTCAAACTACTCTGTCCAACATGTAAGTTTACACTGCTTTGAAGCGGTTTTCTGAGGGCTCTGGCCTTAAAAAATAAAGAAAACATATATCGAAAAATTTACATTAGTAAAAATGACTTTGTACAATTGTTTACAATAACCATAAAATAATAACACGATAACGACAATTTACTATATGTTTTCTCGGCCTTTTTTCAACCCGGATGTTTTCTTTACATACCTTACTAACAAATCTTGCGTCAGTCCAAGATGGCCTCCGAGTTGTTGTCTTTACCGCCGGCTCCCCGCACTGCTGGTGGGCAGAGCCACCTAGAGGCTGGCGAAGCACTACCCATTTACTGTCTAAATTTGAATACGTTGTAATGTGCGAGACTTCCCTGCGGCTTTTCGGGGAGTGTGATTGGTTACCAACGCCGGACTACCTACATCCAGGGGCATTAATAGAGGCTGATCTTGCGCAGCTACCCTTCTCCGGCCTTGGTTGATAGTGGTAAAGGGGAGTGGGCGCAGAGATAGGTTAGTGCGTTCTGGAACTGAATTGCAGAAGAGAGGTGGGACACCCCACGTTCGATTTCTGTCGCTAGGACTCTTGCACAAAATCACCTGCTATGTTTCCGAGGAAGGCATGGTTATTGCTGCTGCTCCTGGGGCTGGCACACCTGGCAACTCTTGCCCGTTGCGAGGAAGAAGCAGAAGAAGGTGAGAAATTGTTGTTAAGGTCTTGTTTGCGTTGGCCGTCTGATACAAATGCCACTTTTCACTCTTCTGGAGTAGCCGATTGACGTTTGAGCACCAAAGATCACATATTCATTCCCCATGTGTTCTCTGCTTTAATTTGTATAAGTAATCTGCAACCATCTACTACTAAAGTAGCGTGTTCCTAAAAGTGTTTCATTGGAATTTGTGAATATGGGCTGCTCTTCCTTGGGGGCCCAGGCTTATTTTTTTGTTGTCCTGCCTTGTTTCTGACTAACCTTAAAAAAAAACAAAAAAAAAACTTGCTCATGTCACAGTATAAAATAGATGTTTAAACTGCATTTCTTGGTAAGTAGCTCCCTCTTTAAAAAGTTCACATCAATGATTTCTGTCACTGTCCTGTAGCATCCTCCTTAAATTAAATATCTGTTTGTTGCCACTTTCCATACCTGTGGTTTGCCACTGGCCAGGTTAGTGGTACTTTGCCAGTTGTTTCTAGCTCTCTCTGAGGTGTCACTTTTTATGGATTACCACTGGAGTGATCACAAGACTGGAATGAGCACCATTCGCTTTCGTGATGTTGCTCTTGATGCACAATGCAGGGTCACACCCCCAAACGCCTTTTTTTGTCCTGCACATTTCTACTACAGGAGGAACTCTTGTGTGCGCAGCTACGCCAGTGAAAATTGAAGTGTTCTTTAATGGACCCCCTTCAAACGGAGATACGTTTTTTCACAATTTTTTTCTTCTTCAGGCAATTGAATTGCAGTGTTTGCAAATATAAGCAACTTCTGCAGATTTGTTGTAGTTTAGCGTGTCTCAAAGTGCTTACATACTGTAAAAGGGTGTTCTTATTTTCATACGCATCGCTTAATTTTTAGGTATCATTTTCTTTGCAAAAGCTCCATAGTGTTTTGAAACTGCTGCCAAAAGAAAGCATGCCCCCCAAAAAAGACTAAAAACCAATATGTTATGCTCTCAGTCGTCTAAGGACATTAATTAAACAATGCAGACGTTCATTAAATAATTTTGGCTGTGCATAAATCCTCCCAAATGTTTAATTCAGCCACTTGGTCCTGAAGATTTTCTTCAAGTTCCGTTTAATGAGGTGAGTGACGGGAAGTTAACTTGATCATGTTGCTTCCTGTAGGAAATACGATCTTTGGACCTACAGCAAAATCAGCAGGGACAAATTTTCATGAAAGTTAGGCGAGGTGATCAGGGCTTATCTAACTCTTATGCTTTTTTGTGGTCTTGTTGCAATTCGTGCGGCATCTTTTGCAAAAAGCCAAAGAAGTATGTGTTAAATGAGAATCCTATCCAGTAAATTTTGTGCAGTTGAAAAAACAATTTTAAATTTGTAGTTTGTCAAATTCTAATTTTTGAGTAATGTGATTTGTTGGTAAAAAGCATCAGTTTATTTTTAATTCCACCATCTTGAAATCACGACTTGTGGGCAAATTCACAAGTTGAAATAGTGGAAGAAAAACTTCTATCACCAGAGATGTGGCAAATTGGGTGTTTTTAAACTTTAAAGGTAGTGTGAGCTGTCACCATAGTGGTGGAACATGCCCTTTTCAATCAGATATGGAAATGTCAGTTTTAAAACTAAAGGGATTATCATTACTTTTACCGACATGCCACTAGGGTGACCTTCCCCGCCGTCAGATAACAGACCCATTCGGCACTGGTGCAACGTTTTTGCCGAAAGTGCGCCCAGAGATTCATCAGAACCACTTTCTCCAACAATGACATGTTGGCTATGGTCTGTTCAGCAGCGTTCTCAGCATTTTTTCTCTTTTTTTTTTTCTCAACCATACCACCAAATTGAGTCTGGATTTTTAATTTTTTTTTTTTTAAATAGCGATGGTTCTGAAGCCCATGGAGTGTTTTTTTTCAGTGTCTGAGGATCGTTGCTGTGGTGTTTTTTGTTGTTGTAATGCCTGGGATTGGCATAGCTCAGCTGGTAGACTTGGGTAGGAACAATCTGCACAAGAAAGCCCACTCTAAACAGGGTTGGGCATTCAAAAGCTAGCAGCCCTTTTTGCTTTGGCTTTCCTAAGGCAGAGTCAACGAGACTCTACTTTTGGAAACCTACTGGCTCAATGGATGGATTTTTTCTTTTCTAAGCCTATGTCTTGTGCCTTTTAGTGTATGTTTACCTGGTCCTTAATGGATCCAGCAGTGTTGATTTTGTTTCTGTGTTCTACTTCTTTTTCTGACGCCATGCCTAGTGCCATGTTATTCAGGGAGTAATGGGTGAGAGAAAAAACATATGATGGCATACTACATACTGAATGTGCCATTTACGAAGAGCAGATAAAGGTGAGGCTTATAGTGACGAGGAGGCATCATAACCAGAAAAGATTAGAAATAGCAGCTTATGTCTATCTCTACCTGGCTTTCAGAGCAAGTGATTCAATGCAGGCTATTAACCAACTTAGTTTTCAAAGCAAGCAATCGATTTGGGACTGGCTGCGGGAGGAAACTGCCAGAATGTTGAAAAAATTGCTTTCCAAGAGGAGAGGCATCACATTTAGAAATCTTTAGTGTTCCACACGGTACAAAAGATGCAGTAGTACGAGAAATAGCACACCTATAAACTTTCATGTAAATTACCCAATTTGTCTGATGTGGGGGGTGCATGGCCTAATACATTTCTGCACACAAACGTCAGTGGTAAGGTGGTTTTAAAGACAAACTCTGGTGGATGAAAATCGATCACTTCTAAATCTGCTGCTTCGGAGGCCCGCCACATTGCACTTACAAAGGGAATAAATACTGTTGTTACAGGTGGCAATTATAGTATCACATAAGATTGTACGTGTTGTCTAACATGCACGTGTCCCAAGGGGTCTGGCCGCTCCACAGGTAGGTAATTGCTGGTAATCACTGGTGCAGTATTCTTTTACAGCTGAAACGCCAGCCCTGATGAGTTATAAAAGATCCCTAGAGATATTTCCGCCATTGACTGGGTTATGATTAGTGGTTTCTCTTGCATAGTATTGTGCTTCAAACGCAAATATTAGATAGTATGTTTAGCAATCCGTAAATAAAGCCGATGGATCCCATCGGCACTCATTTTTGAGGGCCGGCATTTATTTTTCCTTATGAGTCGTTTCCCGAGAGCAAGAAAGGGAAAAACATGAACGAAGGAGGAAAAGACGGAACAGCCGTTACAAAGGGAGAAAGCAGGAACCTACAGGAGTGAACTAAAAGGGCAGAAAGTGTCTGATATCCAATTAAAGAGGCATTAGGTGGATTCAAAACTACACAGCCTTTGTATTTGGCACGTCGATATTTAGTAGCACTGACCACTTCTGAGCACTTTGGTCAACAGCAGTCATTCTTTTACAAATTAAGCATTAGTGGCTAACCTAAAGATGCCACCATTCCAACAAAAGACCCTTAAATGTGGCCCATGCTTCACCCAGTTTGCTCTGGGTTGATGCACAATGTTTTTTCAATGGCTGATGCAAGCCCCATTGCTAGAAAGGATTGGCGAGAGAAAGTGGTGATGGTTGAGCAGGGTAAGGTGATATGGGGGGTCTCAAATGGATGTTGTATAGTGTTATTGTTACGGGATGCCAAAAGGCTCTGCCCTTATCAGTTCTGTTTTCTACATTTGGTTCTGTGGGACTGCGACACCCTGACTGTTTATGTAACTTTTTATGATTGTGTCATGGAGGGTGTTCAGTAACAGTGCACCTGTAATCTCGGCGAAGACTGTGCCGGTCAGCACCGCAGAAGTGTGGAGGAAGACTGAAGAAGGATTGAAGCTCATGTGAACCGACTGGATACAGTCGGTGGGTAGCTGTGTTTGGAAGCTTCACTGAAGATGCTGATTCATCTTGTCAGTAGATGCCTTTGCCTGTTTCGAGACTGCTATTTAGAAATGCAACCATTGCTAAAGCAAAACATGCAAAAACTATACAGGATACGTTGCCAAAAAATATGATAACAGAAGATAGCATAACAGTGGCGTTAGTCTATGCTTTTCTGCATTTGTGTAAAGGAATTGTGAGCAGAGAAATCCTTTAACCGTTACTAAAGGGAATATATAGATACTGATAACCAAAACCATGTGGTGAAAAAGTTTTCCTTTTTAGGTCGAGCCTGGGCAGCGCATGCGCTGCTCTTCTAGCCATGCTGTATGTACTTGAAGCCCCGTCCACTCATATTTGTTATTGGCTTGTGTCATTGTCCTTCGTAAATGCTGGCTTCTGATTCGTTATTAGGCTTGTTAGTCCCTCCCTAGTACCGCCTTGTCTTCATTTGTAACCGCCCATGAGGACTGGCCGTTTTACTTCTGTTGTTACAAGGTAGGTCTTCTTTAGTCTGTAAGCACTATTTTCTTTAATGAGTTTCCCTTAATGCAGGAGGGTCGCTCGTGCGCAGTTGTGACCACCGGCTTGTTTATTTAACTCTTAGCAAACGGAGAGCTCTTCAGGGGCTATGGGAGACTGGAGGGGGCAACTCGGCAATGCCTTCAAGCATTTGGAATGCAATAGGTCTCGCATTTGCGAAAGTTTAAGCTATTTGCATTGTAAATGACAATGCTTTTTATTCATGTTTTAAAAACCAAAACCTAAATAAAAGGCATTGTCATTTACAATGCCAATAGCGCAAACTCGCGTAAATGCGAGACCTATTGCATTGCAGATGCTTGTTTGTTTGAGAGTAGTTGGCATTCTGGGAGTGTTTTTTGTGTTTGAACCAAAGATTGAACTGTGCCTGTAATCTGTGGGATGCTTGCACTTCTGCTGCCAGGGCACCAACTGTCCTGGTCTGTGAAGGCACTGCTTCTTTCTGTGATGTACTTGATCTATGTATGGGGGAGGTCACGCTGTTGCTTGTACTGGATTTGTCTGACTGTCTTGTAAACATACACACCAGCTGTGTGAGTAAAGTGACCAGTGGTGTTTGTGTTCACCGGAAGCTTTAATTGTTTCTGCCATGATGTACTTGTTTTCTTCTTTGAAGGGACTTTGATCTGCTGCTGCCTTCTGTGTTGTACCGGATCATTTTGGAAGAAAGTTTGCTCTAAATAGCAAAACGAGATTGAAATTCTACTGGGTATTAATTGCCATCACCTTGTTGGCGGTGCCACTGAGTGGTTTGTCTGTACCTTATTGTAGCTAACTTCTGATTAGAATTATATTTATTAACGTGAACTTTTTGCAATTGAAATTATAATGCTATGATGTACAGAACTGTTTTTCTGGCCTATGCTAACTAGGCCTCGGCCCAATCTTGCAGTTGTGTGACTGCTTCATAATAATAATTGTGTTTTTTCCTCTTGTTTATGTAACTAGATTAGTTCTGATACATTTGACATTGGGTCAGAAGGGACTCCTAATTATTCATTTATGGGGGCTTGTGCTAGGATGGTGGAATTATGACGTTTTATAATGCTGTTATAATTTGATGTTGTTACATTTGCTCACCCCATGCGGACTCCGATTTCCATTGCTTTCTGTTATGAAATTGTCCATATAAAGACATAATTTTAGGGGTAAGCCAGCTTAGTTTAAAAAATTTTTTTTTTTTTGGGCTCTACTAGGGATGCTGTCGTTTATTAATTTGCTTTAACATTTTAAATCTCCACTATTTTGCTCATTGTTGCATCTTAATTAGATCTAAAGTGCCTTTGTAGCAATTGATTTCTCTGTCCTGTGGCTGATTTGAGGTTGACTATATTTTGCACTCTAATATTTTAATACACCTTCATGGTTTTCCCAAAATTACTGATTTCAAACTCCCTTAAGTACATTTCGTTATTTGACTGTTTGAAATGCTGTTTGGAATCTTCTCTTTAGGTAGACATTGCCTTATCTATTCTTCAGGACAACATCGTCCCCGTGATGTGCGCTTTAATCATACAGAATATCTGAGATAAAGCGCCCACAACTGTTTTGTAAGTAATTTGTATTCATAATTGAATTTTTTATTTTTTTTTGTAATTTCAGAGTCCAACCCAAAAGAAGGCATTTCAGATGATGATGACGACGATGTTGATGATGAGGATGATGACGATGAAGATGACTCCGTAGTGAAAGAAGAAAATGGTGTCTCTGTTCTCACGGATGCAAACTTTGATACATTTACTGCTGACAAAGACACTGTGCTGTTGGAGTTTTATGCACCATGGTAGGTTCAAAATATCCATGATTGTCAATATTCATATTCTTAAATTCATTTCTATAACATAAATTGCTCAAATTCAGTTTTACTTGCATGACTCCAACAGAAAGGTAACATGCTAATCCTTCCAAAGCTTTGTGACCAACCAGGAGCCAGAGGTTGACTGCGCTGAGAGTAGTGCAGGATCTAGTAGGATTGTAAATGTTTTGTCTTGGCCTAACCTGAAGCCTCTGTGGGATGCAGCCAGTGACCTTTAATTGGTCATTGACAAGTTAAAAAAACATGCATAGGAAACTGGCAAGATGGGTATTAACTTAAACTTGTGCTACTTAATCCATCAAATGAGAAATTACATACATCAGTTAAAAAGTCTTAATCATTCATGGTGCATATGGATTGTCACCAATTAACATTTATTTTATTGGCTATTCTCCAGATAACATTCAGAATGTCACTGGTGGTTTAGTTTATTATCCATCATATTTCTAGCTTAATCCTTCAGGAGTGCTACGTCATCCATTTCCCAAAAGAAATGGCCGTAGTCCATGCACTATTGGGTATTATTTTGCATGTCACCTGATATGTCTGACCTGATAACCCATTAAATACAACAACAGAAGGTGTGCATTACTTTAATAGTCCTCAAATAAATTGCATGTTATGTCTTTTGTCTTCACTAGTAATCATCTCAACATTCTATCAACATTTCATTGAATAAGTTCATTGTGTCTGGAGAAGGCAAATATTGTAATAATTATTATACTTCTTATACAACAGGCTGGCCAGTCTTATCTCCCTCTGTTTTTCAGTGTACTCATGCATCCAGCAAAGCATCTCCATGGGGTTGACAAACCGCAAAATGATTCCAAAACATGTGGGTTTAAACTTGTGCGGTCTGTAGTTTTAACTCCCATATGGTACCATTTCCCATCAATACGAGAGAGTGTCATCCCCTTATCACCGTCCCCCTATTTATTATAACTGCACATATCGGCGCTCATTCATATCCTATGGTGAATCAAATTGATTAATTATAAAGTATGTTCACCCACAGCTTTTTGAGGTCATGGATGTAACCTCTTCCCCATTTTTGACCGCAGTTGAGGTACTCGTGACATAAATATGCTACTTCATTTTCAACCTACAATTTAAAGGTCTTGTGGCTGCATGTACTTTATTGTACCCATTACTGTTTCTTTATTTATACTGTAAATAAGATCCTCTTATTCAAATAATTTTTGAAGCTATTTTCATTAGCTCGTTTTCATCCTCCCACCACCCCATCCACAAATGTCTGAATTGTAAATCCTAATTCTATCACAACAAGCTTCCATCTCAATTTATACTACCTATGTACCAGTTTCTAAATCATATCTTTAATGTAGTTAGACTTTCAGTTAACCTGCTTTCGCTCCATTACACAATAAAGAGTGTACTTACCCCTTGGTATGACGGAGTGTTCTATTTTTAATACTGGAAATTTGTTTTTCCTTGCTTTTATAATTTCATGCTATCAATCATGTGTAATCAAGTCTTTTTTCTTGAGTCAAAACTGGAAGCTAGATAAATTTCTATTTTTAGTTGTTTCAATTAATTGGTTTTAAATAAATGTTTTTCACTGAACTTTGGATTGACTTTTTAAAATATTGACATACAAAAAGTTAATCAATAGGTTACTTGTCGTAAAAGGTGAACACACCCTAGTTATGTATAGAGTTTAATTTGTCAATTACATTATTTAGTTCTTTTGTGTTGCCCTGCCATTTATTCAAAAATTATTTAATATATCTTAGCCAAAACAGGAGAAGATCTTTCAATAATATATTACTGATCCGGGCTGGCTCTCTAAAAGATGCAGAAAAGTTTTCACATGGGCCAGTAGTATAAGTAAACCCATTCAGCTCCCAAAGTCAGAAATAACATCAATCCTCTTATCTAATATGTAAGAAAATACAGTGGGAAATTTTTAATTAATAAAATATAAAGTGCTGTAGCTACCTTAAGTAAATATTACTGATGACTGCCCATATTAAATAATGAAACTAAATACCTTTTTCAATGGGTTTATATCGCTTTCACTGTAGTGAATTATTAAATCCAACACCGTTCTGCCACAAAGTATCTTCCCAATGTCTTCTCCATACTTTTTAACTGACCATTAATTAGTTAAAAGTAATTGGATGTTTGCTGATGCAGATCACAGAGGTTCACAAAGTAGCAAGGAGGCACTGGTGGTGAGCCTAAACTAACCTTGCAAGTAATTGACTGTTCTCTGGAAGGAACTGTCTCTAGAGCTCCATGAATGAGAAAACAATCAAAGAATATGACAGCATAGTGTAATGTAATCTTCACTGGTCTGTAGATGGAGGTCACATTTGTAACGTATATGCGGACATTAATTTTTTTATCATTATTCTTTTTGTTTTAAGGTGGTGGTAAATGTTGTTGTACTTAAGCCTTGTGATCCATCTATAGGATGTATGTGATTATAATTCCAGCATCACATTCTGAGTTCAGCTGGAGTGAGCCCTTAAAGGGGAATATTTAATTAGAAAATGGAATATTTTACCATTAATTTTCATGGTGCCAATTTATTTACTTGGTTTTATGTGTGAGGTCCTATGATAGTAGCCAGTCATCCTCGCTTAATATACATTTGAACAAAATATCTGAAAGAGACAATTAGTTATAGATTCCTTACCTTAGAATTACCCCCATGCGTCAGACTGGATCCGGAAAGTTTTTCGTCAGCAGTACCCCTGCGCGTCGAAAGGTGGCTCCGCGTTCGTTGTTGGTGTTGTGGTCTCCTGGATGACGTTGCGGTATCTACTTAGACGCGCCCTCACGCGTTGACGGCAGTTCTTTCTTTTTCTGCACAAGCCAGCGCAGATCCGGAGAGAGCGGTACCTCCAGTCACTTTTTGGCGACTTTTGTCGACACCGTTTTTGAGTTTTCGACTCCTGGTGCACGTCAGGGATGCCCGGTTTCATGGCTTGCGGCTCCTGTAGCCGGCTGATGTCGGTGACGGATCCGCACCTCGTGTGCCTGTTTTGCCTCGAGGGCGACTACGACCCCAAGTCGTGCTCCGACTGCCGGACCATGAATCCGAAGTCTTTGCGGGAGCGGTCCCGAAAGCTTTGGGCTCCACGCCGTTCGAGGTCCCGGTCGCGTGGGAGGTCGAGGGACCGGTCGCGGAGCCACCCCCACCAGTCTTCTTTAAAGTCTTCGCACTCCTCAGGTAAGTCGAAGCACAAGAAGAAGTCGAAGAAGTATCGTCGCTCTTTGACTTCTCCCCGTCGGTCGGCCGACACAACGAGGGATGCAGGTGGTTCCCCTCCCGCGGCTCCACATGCGGAGCCCGAAGGGTCGACTCAGAGTTTCCCTCCCTTCCCGGGACCCGGAGCGACCCCTGCCCAGCTTCGCACCTTAATTGAAGCAATGCATGCCATCTTTGGGCCGCCCGACTCCGCTGGCGTGCCTTTGGGCCCCGCGGACTCAGCTGGGGGCCCTGGGCCTTCGACGCCGGCAGCTCCGCCCTGGCACCGCAGGGTCCCCTTGGATCCAGGCCTGGATCCGGATCGGTGCCGGTCGACCTGAGTACACCTCACCCGACGCCGAATCCACTGGCACCACATCCGCAGCCGACGATGGTTGTGTCCACAGCCGGCGTCGGCCCCGGCCTCCGCCCTGCACTGGACACGGAGCTGGACCGGCGTCGACCGACGCCGGATCCAGCACTGATGGGTATCTTTGTGCCCTTGTTCTACCTTCGTGCTCAAATCAGGCCACATTGGCAACCAGAGGAGGACTGGGAGGGGTCTGGAGACCCTCTAACTGACCATTTGGAGTACGAACCGGACTGGAGAGAGGAACTGAGGGAAGCCAGAGGTCTAGATACTTCCCTAGACCTTGGCATGTTGTCTCCTCCTACCGTGGCTACGGAGGAGGGAGCTTCTTACGCAGTGGTGTCGCGTAGGGCGGCCGAGGCTCTCAACCTCGAGTTTCCTACGGTGGCAGTCCGAACTAACCTCCTGACAGAGGTGCTTCAGCTGGCAGCGAGCTCTTCTGAGCCACTGCTGCTGTTCAATGAAGCCCTTACTGACATCCTTTTGGGCATCTGGTTCAGGCCCAACACAGGGGCTCCTGTGGATAGGATGATTGCCCGACGCCACCGCCCGGCCCTGGGCGACCCCACTTTCCTCTCCCAACACCCCACCCCTGAGAGCTTGGTGGTCCAAGCCTCCACATCCAAAGGCGCATTCCCTAACGCACCACCGGATAGGGAATCTAAAAAGCTGGACCATCTTGGGAAGATGTTTTCTTCCTACAGCTTGGGACTGCGGTCGGTAAACACTGCATGTCTGTTGGGCCGTTATACCCACTCTGTGTGGAATACGGTGGCGTAGGTGCTGCCTCAGTGCCCGGAGGAGGCCCGGGCCGTGCTCTCCTGTGCAGTTACCGAAGAGAGAGACGCAGCGAAGTTTACCATACGGTGTGGACTGGACACCGCCAACTCGCTAGGTAGGACGATTTCAACGTCGGTAGCCTTCGACGTAACGCCTGGCTGAGGTTGACTGGCTTTTCAGGGGATGTCCAAGCTACCCTTACGGACATGCCCTTTGATGGCCGTTGCCTGTTCGGCGACAAGGCAGACAGTGCACTAGAGCGCTTCAAGGACTCACGGGCTATGGCCAAGTCCTTGGGCCTCTCCACCACTCGCCCTACGCAGCCTGCTTTTCGCCCCTTTCGTGGCTACGGAAGGGGTGCCCCACCACATTCCACCCAGGGCCACAGGCCAGCGCAAGCTGTTCAGCCCCTGCGCGGCCGGGGACGTGGGAACCACCGTTGTGGGTCTGGGGGCCAGCGAGCGGGCCAGTCCACCACCGCCCCCTCTGCAGCAGCCTCCAAACCCTCCTAGTCCGACCTTCCAAGGCAACCAATCGCCAGTGGGCGGCAGGATTCGCCATCACGGCAGCTCCCTCTCCCTTCCCCAACCAGAGTTCACAGTGGTGACCGATGCATCACTCCTGGGATGGGGCGGCCACATTGGGTAGGCGGAGATCAGAGGCCTCTGGTCTCCGGCGGAGTCCGGGCTCCACATCAACCTTCTGGAGCTTCGGGCGATTCGTCTTGCACTGAAGGCATTCCGTCCCTCTGTCTGGGGAAGAGTAGTGCAGGTGTTCACGGACAACACCACCGCCATGTGGTACTGCAACAAACAGGGCGGGGTGGGGTCGTGGACCCTATGTCAAGAGGCCCTCCGCCTCTGGATATGACTGGAACATCAGGGCATATCGCTGGTGGTTCAACACCTGGCAGGTTCCCTGAACGCCAGGCCGGACGAACTCAGCCGCAGGTGCATGATGGATCACGAATGGCTTCTTCATTTGGAGGTGGTGCAAGGTCTCTCCACGGTGGGGAGAGCCTTGGTTAGATCTATTCGCCACCGAAGAGAGCGCGCAATGTCAGCAATTCTGTGCGTTGGAATTTCCAAGGCGGCACTCGCTCGGCGACGGTTTTCCACCTCTGCCCAGAGTGCTGAAGATCAGGCGCGACCGGGCCCAAGTCATTCTGGTGGCTCCGGATTGGGCACGAAGAGTCTGGCATCCCGAGCTGTTACACATGGCCATCGATCCTCCGATCTGACTGCCTCTTCGGGAGGATCTTCTGTCGCAGCAGCAGGGGACGGTCCTCCACCCGAACCTCTCCAGCCTCCACCTCCTTGCGTGGAGATGGAGCGGCGACAGTTGACTGCTTTCGACCTTCCTCCCGAAGTCTGTGATGTTATCTTGGCAGCCAGGCGTCCCTCCACTAAGACGGTATACGCCTGCAGAGGGAACAAGTTTGTGGCATGGTGCACAGCAAAGGCTGTGGATCCCCCTTCCACCCCTCTTTCTGAGGTTCTCTTGTTCCTCCTTCCTTTGGTCCAGCAGGGCTGTGCTCTGGGCACTCTTAAGGGCTACCTCTCGGCCATTTCAGCCTTTCTTAGGCTTCCTGATCAGCCTTCTCTTTTCAAGTCCCCTGTTGTAAATCGCTTCCTTAAGGGCATTGCTCATCTTTTTCCTCCTGTTCCTTTCGTAATGCCCCAGTGGGACTTGAACTTGGTTCTTGCGTATCTTATGTGCGCTCCTTTGAGCCGCTGCTTAACTGTCCTCTCAGGCTTCTGATTTTAAAAACTGCCTTTCTGGTGGCCATCACCTCCGCGCGCAGGGTGAGTGAGCTCCAAACTCTTTCTTCTTTCTTCTGAACCTCCTTTTCTGGCTGTTCATCCGGTCAAAGTTGTCCTCCGAACTTCCAAAGAAGAAGAGAGGCTCCACCGTCTGGATCCAAAACGTGCGCTTTCATTTTATTTGGATCGCACAAAGCAATTCCGGGTGGATGACCAGCTCTTTGTTGGCCACGTGGGCGCCAAAAAAGGTCGGGCCGTGCACAAACTGACCATTTCTAGATGGGTCGTTTTGTGCATCAAAGCTTGTTATTCCTTTGCAAAGAAGGAGCCTCCAGTGGGGTTACGCGCCCATTCCACCAGGGCGACGGCAGCTACCACTGCTTTGGGACATGGAGTCCCCCTTAATGACATCTGTCGGGCAGCTACGTGGGCATCGCTGCACACGTTCACAAAACACTACTGCCTGGACAGCCAAGTCTGGAGAGAAGACTTCTTTGGCCGTTCTGTTCTCCAGGACTTTCTGGTGTGAACTTGGTCCGCAGACCCACCTCCGGGGTTGGTATTGCTGGGGTATCTATTCTAAGGTAAGGAATCTATAACTAATTGTCTCTTTCAAATGAACAAGTTAGTTACCTTCGGTAACAATATATCTGTAAGAGACATAGATTAGTTATAGATTCCTTACCGCCCCACCCATAATCCCCGTTCTGCGAACTGATTTCTAGGGTTAAGGACTCCCTTTCAGGGCCCTAGTTTTGTGCACCACTGGTCCGTGTCTTGCATGGCTCTGCGCTTCTGGCATAAAGTCGTGTACAGAACTGACGTCCGCGCGCTAGGGCGGCGTCTAAGTAGCTACCGCGATGTCATCCCGGCCACCTCGACGCCAACGACTAACGCGGAGCCGACTGACGCCACCTTTCGATGCGCAGGGGTACTGCTGACAAAACTTTCCGGATCCAGTCTGACGCCTGGGAGTAATTCTAAGGTAAGGAATCTATAACTAATCTATGTCTCTTACAGATATATCGTTACCGAAGGTAAGTAACTTGTTCGTTAGATTACATACCTGTCAGCTGTATTCAGATACTTCCTTCCCCATCCCAAAAGTTGGGCAGTGAGGTAGTATCGCTACCTCCCCTAGCAAACGTTGCTTTTTCCAAACTTGTTCATATTAATATCACCCCACCCCTTACTATTCCCCGTCTGCTGTATGGTCTTTAAAGGGTGTGAGGTCTCTCAGCACTTCCTGACAATGCCAGGCCATATTACAGAGCTTGCAGGCTAACCCTGCACAAGTGTTGCTGGTAAGTAATCCACCCATTATCTCCTCATCAGCTTCCCCGCCCCATTGCTTACACAATGAGGATATACCTAAGCAGCTTGCCTTTGTCACGAACACCAGACTGGACATAAGACCATTTAAGAATAATTAAGTACTGCAGCTCCACACATTTTCATGAATCACCTAGACCTTTCTTAATAGCATAAACACCCCTTGCTGCAGTACAACCAGATAGGATGTTAGTACCAAAAGCAACCTGAGTCACAAGCCAAGTCGGGCTTGTTTTGGAAAACTAATGTGGTGGGAGTATCCAACGCAGTAGCCCTGGTCGGTGTCTGAAATTGAAACACCCAAACTCCACCATCTCTTGTAGAGCTCTCATGAATATGACCTGAACCACTAGTTTGACAACTGTGAACGAGAGACATAACTGTTTAGACTCATCAGCCCAGGATTGCAATAGAGGATTTGAAACTGCTGTAGACTTATGAACAGCCTCTCAGAATGCAAAAACTTCAGATCTGCCAAGAGAAACTGGTACTTCATGTTCCATTTAGGTTTGTGCCATCAAGCCTCAGTCTTCAATGATGGATTTGGGGAAAAAGCGAGTGTAGCCTCCTGAACATGGTGAAATACCAAGTTACATCATGGAGAAACACAGCAAAAGCCCAAGGCACCTAGTGTTCTCACTGTCGTATTGGCCACCAAAGAGAAGGCCTTGAAGAAACGGAGATTTACAGGGGTGGGGAATTCTATCAGCTCAAACATATTGTTGGGATCAAGAGCAGCTAGCTTTCATTTTTATTTTGTCCACTGGACAAGCAGGATCAACCACTTGCAGCACAAGACCTATGGCTGCCAATTTACAGTGCCACAGTATGGCATGGGAAAGAAAATTTGCTTCTGCTAAGGCAAGATGTGTATCTATATGTGTAGTATGTTCACAAGTGTATATTTGTTTGATTAACTCAAAGCCACTGCTGTTAGGGCAAACACTCGTAAAAAACAGACAACTAGCATCGCCAAAAGTGCTTCTAACCTGAAAACATGTATTCGTTTGCAAACTTAGCTATATGTGGTTTTATATATTGCTCCTAGAAATAAAAAACAGAATAATGGAGAATCAATGTAACATCATTACAGTTAACATGTAAAAAAAATTGGGTGCCCCCCACTCTCAAAATCACAAAGGTACACCTGCAAGTGCTTGGGCTGAGATTTGTGAATTTCAGGAATTCACTAGAGTTTATAGAAGGCCTGGAAAGCTGCATAATGTGTCATTTTTAGGCATACACCTATCAAATCTAGAGTGAATATTCAAGTTGTTTAATGCAAAAAATAGAAAGAGCAAGTGCAAATTTACTTGCTAAAACAGTTTCCACCCCACCCCCCCTGAAACAGGGAATATATTCCCGCATGGAGAAATTCCTTTCCTTACACCTTCACCCACAACCAGTTTTTTTATGTCCAGGGAGGGCACAGAGGGAGATCTCTTCCCACCCTGAAAACGTTTGTGCTTGCCCTTGTTAGTAAATGTCACCTTTACCATGGTTGTAAGTGGTTGGCGAGGAGTTGGTAAATACCCGCAACTATTTTAGTTTGTGGGTTTGCACAAAATCACAGGGCATTCCAGCCTTGTAACTACCACTTTGTGTCCGTTTCCAGCCCCCCTTGTAGCAAATTTGCTCATGTGAAAATCTTAATGCAAGTAAATACATTTTTTAATACAAAACCAACTTTTGCGTATGTAAGGCAAACTTACTTACATACATTGCTTTGAAAAGTGGGCCCATAACATTTTTGGCACTGATAAGACCGTACAGAGTTCATTTACTTATAAAATGTATTTGGCCGGTCATTGATATAGCTCTTGGCATTTGCTCATAATTTTGGCAAACAAGTGAACCGAGGCATAGTAAGATTAAGTGATATGCCCAAACGATATGTAATGTGGCCAGGTGGAGAAGGTCAGACTGAGCGTCCTTGTTGAACCTATAGTTAGCAACCAAGGTACTGGACCATAAGTATAATCTAGGATTATTTACAATAACATTCTGTGAAATTTAGTGAATGGTTAAAAAGGTTTCCCAGACCAGTTCACAAGAAACGAAAGTAAGCCAAGCATTGGCAAAGTCAGTAGGTCTCGCATATGCGAGACCTATTGGCTTTGCCAATGTGTTTTAGCAATGTTGTACACCAGCGTGGCTGGTGTTCGGCATTGCCAAAAGTTAGTGTCGTAGACTGGAGTACGCATGGTGTGGTAGCACACTGCCATTATAGACAACACATTTTCAATTGAAATTACTGTTACATTTGCACAGACCTAAAACTATACAGTGCTCAAACCATAAATGTGTGGAACTTTGCATCACCTAATGCAGTGGTTCTTAACATTTTGACTTCTGTGAACCCCCATGTAATCATTACTGGATTCCGGGCACTCCCATGGAATCCCTATTGGAATCCGGGGACCCTCACTGAGCGATAATTGGAAGGTAGTGACCCAAGCTAAGTATTTTTGATGGTGTGAACCTCAAAACAATGCACACAAATACAGAAACAAGCATTCATCAAACAGATATGCAAATTATGAAATATTTAATTTATTCACAAACAAATATTCAAAAAACAATTTTAATGGGAAGGTTGGTACTTTTCTAAATTTAATTGAGGCCACTCATCGTCCATTTTGTATTTTGTTTGCATATGCACTGCTCTCTCAATCTCAGGATAGCGACTTAATTTTTAACTTCCAATTTCAAATTCCTTAAAAATTACTGAACATATTAAAATTTGTAATTTTACATTTTTATTTATATACCATTTATTAATCTGTCAATATTATTTAATTTTCAAAACAGTTGCAAACCTCCTGAGAAGGTTTCTCGGTCCCCAGAGGGTACTCTGACCACAGGTTAAGAACCACTAGCCTAGTGTATTGATTTGTTTTGATCATATTAAAAAAAATTGTTTCCAACACCCATCAGAAAAATGTGGCTCATTTGTGCTTTCCTAATTCTAATATATTCTGAAATATTTATACAGTTCATTTACACTTTATGTGCTATAAAAAAATAACATCCCACAGCTTTTCCTTTCAACCTCCACTACCAAGCAAAACTGTCACATAAACGCTCTCACTTTGCAGACAGAGAAAGAAAAGTAAACGCCACCATCCCTCCGAAGACTGAGCCTATTATATGACCCATGTGTTTGAATGTACAGCAAATGTGATAAGATAACAAAAACAAATAATTAAAGACCTGTGTATTGCTCATTCACTTCTGAACTCCAGCATGGTTATTTTGGGGATGCTTCAGCCCCCAACCTACACCCACGCCCCTACTTCCAGCGCCTATATCATGAGCGTGAACTTGAGAAAGAGGATTGGTTGTCATGCTATTAGTTAAGAGCACTGACCAAAATAAGCTTGTAGCCAGAACGTTGTTCCTCACCGGCATGTGAGATTTATGTACTGGCAGAGGTTGAATCAGTCAGGCAAAAAGATAGGAGGCAGTAAAGCTTTTCAAAGAAGTACTAGCATGTTTACTGCTTCCTGAATTAGCATACAAGGGAGAGAACTGAAAACACATGTACTCTCCGGGAGTGCCTAAAAAAGAGTTCCCAAAAAGCGAGCACTCGTGTAAGAATACAAGGAACCAGTCCAAACGGTTGTAAACATGCTAAGCTTCACAGGAGGGACAAAGACATGCTGGAGAGCCTGAAACGGATAAAGGCCGCTAGTAGAAAGCAAGCAAATGTGAGTTTCCAAACCAAGTAAATGGGTGAATTGCACTCCTAGAGAAGCTTTCAGCATGCCTCCAATATGTCTTTGCAACCAGGCAGCTGGACTATCTGGTAGGCTTCGACCTAAAAAAGTAATGGTACAATTAGAACTATGATATAGGTTGTTAGAGGCCATTTATTTAGCGCATATTCACCAAAAGGTCTCTTGGCGCTGGGCTAGGAGCCGTCATCAGATCAAGAATTTAGCTACTGTATGCCTGAGAAAAAAGCCAAATTTTCAGCGTTCTCCTAAAGCACGTGTGTAGTTGTCTGCTAGTCTAATTGCGGATGGGAGTGAATTCCAGACCCGAGGACCTTGAACCGAGAAGCGAAGCCCTCCAAGTCTTTCGTTTGAATCTCAGGGTCGTTAGAAGGTTCATTTGGGAAGACCTGAGATTGCGTTTCGGTGAATATTTCTTAATATTGGTAGATATGTACTTGGGGCATTTGTTATGGAGAGATTTGAAGATGATTCAACCTGTTTTGAATATGGTGCATTGGGTCACTAGGAGCCAGTGTAACTTCATTAAAGGTTTAATGTGGCAGTGTTGTGGTTGTTGAAAAATGATTCTTGCTGCTTGGTTTTGCGCCATTTGGAATATATAATTTAGATTTTTTTTGGGAATCCCAGATATAAAGCGTTTGCATAGTCAATTCTAGATAAGATTAGCGCAATGACGATTTGAATACTAGCCTCCATTGAAAAGAATCTCCTGACTTTCATGATTTTCCAAAGTTGAAGGAAACAGGAAGACGTCACAGCGCCTATCAGAGTAGCCATTAAGATTATTATCAATCTGGACGCCTACGCTTTTTACAGCAGTCCTGGGGGCAGGTGGGGGTCCCATATCTGTTGGCCAATAGGCTGGGTTCCAATGGTTTACTTTGTTGTTTATGACCATCTCTGTTTTATTGGAGTTGAGTTTTAGCTGATTGCCGTTCATCCAGTCTCTGTACAGAATAGTATTTTGGAAGAACTTCCTCGAGTCCAGTGTCTCATCGATGGTGAAGATCAGTTGTATGTCATCAGCATAATTATATATTTTTCACCTTCTCCTGGAGAGTGTTTATCAAGGGACGGAAATAGAGATTAAAGAGGTGAGGGTATAGGAAGGAACCCTGGGGTACTCTGCAGTTCACGTGGACTTTGAATGAGCAGTATGGGGAGAGGCGAACTGACTGGGTTCGGTCTTTCAGGAAGGATTTCATCCAGTGTAGGGGCGGTCCTTTTAAGCATGCTTCAGCGATTCGGTCAATCAAAATGATATGATCCACGGTGTCAAGTGCTGCAGATAGATCCAGCAGGACCAGTGATTGGATGCTGCCCTATTCCTCATATCATCTACCACTGAGAGAATTTCTGATTCGGTAGAGTGGGAAGGTCGAAAATCTGCCTGATGGAGGTCAAGATAATTTGTTTCTTCTAAGAAGGAACAGAGGTGTTTTGCTACATGTGCTTCTAAAATGTTTGCTGGGTAGGGCAGGAGGGAGATAGGTCTGTAGTTTTTTAGCAGCTGTGGGTCCTTGCCGTATGTGTGGTTTTTTTTTTTTTTTTTTTTTTAGCTGGATAACTACGGCTTCTTTGAGTGATTGGGGAGCATAGCCTTGCGTGAAGGATGCATTTAACCGTGAACAGATCACTTCTGGGAAGGTCGAGAAGATGTTTTTTTGTATTTGAGGGGGGGCATATGACTTTGGCGGAACCAGATTTTACCTTTATTATTAATTCTGCTGGGTGTTCTTTGCTGATGCAGGGAAAAGTTAAGATGGAAGGGTGGTTCCAATTTCCTGGAGGGAGTTTCGTGACTGATTTGCTGGGGGAATAGTAGCTTGTATTCTTTATTTTATCTACGAAAAGAAGTTAAGGTCATCACATAATGTCTGTGTTGGAATGACCAGTAGTGTTTCCCGGTCTGGAGCTGATAGTTCTCCCACTAATTTGAAGATGTCTTTTGTTTTATTGTTGGAGATTAACACTTTGTTTTAGAAGAATGTTATTTTAGCTTGAAGGATAGCTTTTTTTAAATAATCTTTCATACTTTGTATGAAGAGTTCTTTATTTTCTGGCAAGTAAGATCTTCGCCATTTTCGTTCTGCCCGTCGTGTTTTTAATTTAGCTGTCTTGACTTCTTCGGAGAACCATTTTGGTGCATCGTGCTGGCGGGTGGAACTGGTTTTTTGAAAGGGGGGGCGTGAATATTGCTGCCCATCCTTTGCCGGTTTGAGATTTCTTCCTCAAATTTATCCAGGTTCTCTAGCATCTAATTTACCCTCTATGACAATGTGTCGCAAAAGGAGTTTATTTGATTCCAATTTCTAATCATAGTCCTTAGAGTAATGGGTTTAGGAAGAGTGATTCCACTAAGGGTGAACTTTATTAGATGGTGGTCAGACCATATACAAGGATAGATGGAGATATTGGATATAGTGAGGTTGATGGACCAAGCCTGGTCCAGCATGTCCTTTAGTATGTGTGGGCCCCCTTATATGTGGTTCGAAATTGAGACTATGTAACATATCGATCAAGTCCTTAGAGTCTTTGTTCTCCGTTTCCTCATTTGCCCAGTAGTTCATGTCTCCAATGAGTAAGATTTTAGCATGGTCAATAGATACTGAACCTTGCCATAATCGGATCTCCAGCATAATGAAAGCACAGCAAATAGCTGGCCTAAACGGAGCCCATTCGTAATACAGGCCTCTGTGTACACACAGCCTGTGAAAATTGAACAACTAGACACTAGTGGAGACCTGGTATGTTCAGAGTCTCAGACTTTCAAAAAGGTGGCATAATCTTGGGATATTATGATCCTTGGCATAACTAGAGCTCTGATAAAATGAGAGCGCTACTATAATTTGTCACTTCATTGGATGACACCAAAAGAGACAATTGAACTTTTTTTTAAACGGGTAAGTAGATTTCTGAAGAATCTTGTCTTTTTGACAAGTAAATATTCCATAGAATTCTACACACCTGCTTCTTCAAGGGTTGAGATGGAGGGTCCTTTTAAGGTTGAGTGCACAAGGGACCAGTCACATGGAGGGGCAGAACTCAGACCCCTATCATTAATAAGGAGAAGCTTTGCAGCCACCCTGAAACCAAACCTCAGTGAAAAGAAGCTGCCCCAGCTCACCCTAAAAGCACAAATTATTGCCTAATGCAGTTGAAGTGTAGCCACAGACAAGCTGATGTCAAGACCATCATGCAAGAATTGACAGTTTCAGGGCTACATAGAGGTGTCAAAAGCTGAAATAGCACTTTTAAATTAAAACCAAGTCCTATTGGTGGTCATAAGCCTACCTAGTGGGAGGTAGCTGAGGCCTGGATGGAGAGTGACACAGGAACAGAGAGCTATATGATAAATGTCCTCCATTTCATTTTCTGCACCTTGACCTTCAGGCGAGGTTATATCTGGTAAAGGTTGATGAGTGCAGGGAGCCAAAGGCTGAATCCACTACATCTGTTTTCAGGCAAGCAAGGAAAACCCAAATTGATGGCTCAAAATGCTAGTAGCTCTATGACCAGAGCATCTTTAATATACTTTCTCAAGAAGTGGGAGTTAATAGATCAGAGGGAAGGTGAATTACTCCGAAGACAAAGTACAGAGCTTCTCTACCCCTTGCTTTGAGAAGAAGGGAATTGCAGTGGTCCACAAGAAGCCAGTCTTAAGCCACTATCTGCTGGCAGGAGGCTCTGGGGGCCCATTTGGCCTCTCTGCTCTGAAGTAGTTTTCCTCCTTTCCCCGACCCTCTTCAGATATGAAATATCTTGTGGGGGTAGGGGAATAACAGCGTCTGTCCATGAAAGAAGATCCCTTATCTTGAAAAACCTCAGTCCAGCCATCTTGAGTTGAAGTTGCATCCAATGTTGCCTGCCTCAGTGGTCACTGCTGCTTGATCAGGAGGGCAGAGAGTCTAATCAACTGTCTACGGATAACCAGCACTGAAGTGAAATCCTTCATCGCTGGAAGGAAGGCTTGGAAGGTACTCAGTGCCAGGTCCCATGCTGGAAGATATGCCAGCCAAAAGAACCCAGATGCAGGCAACCCATTGCACCACAAGCGATGTGCTCATGTTTCAGACGAACAAACAAGCAGCTGAGCAGTTGTCAGTCAGCTGGTACCTCTGAGCCTGATTCTGGTATAGGGTATGTACTAGAGGATCTTTGCGCTTCAGATGAATCATTACACCTTCCTTGTGTAATAGGCAATCTGAATTGCCTGGACCTTTGTGAATACCAGAAAATGGTTGTCCGCCACACAACTCCTGAAAAGGTCAGATCGGCATTAGGAGATGTGCGTCCTGTAGGTTATTTTAAAATCTTAAACTCCCCTCCATGAACCGGAGGCAGAATCCTTTGTAGAGTGTAGTTTGTAGTGGGAGGTGTTCGCTTAGCAGTTTATCTTGGGGGGGGGGAATTATATAAATAGCTACTCGTCAAAGGGATGCATTTCTTCAAAAATCTACATGCCCTGTATAACAACCAGCTTGTCGCATTTGATGCCATGCAGTGAGGTGACAAATACGCCAGCATTCTCATATCTGATCTAAGAGACCGTCTTCTCTGGTTATGCCAGGGTTCATATTGTACAAAGGTTCTGATTCTAAAACAGCGCTAATTGTGCCACATTTCTAATGGTGGTGAGCATAACATTGTTCTGTTTCTGCCAAATATTTGAATATTCACAGGTTTGTGTATGACTGGTCTCTGCTAAGGGCAGCTTTCTGATCGCGGCAAGGCTCTGAATATGACAGCACTTTTGTGATTTGTGGAAGTTCTGATTATAGTAGAGTTTAAGCTATACCATTGTTCTAGCTCTACCACTACTCTTACTTTAATTTCTGAGGATTTAATTAGTAACATGCTTTAGAAATTTCTACTTTTAAACATTTACATGATATCACAAAATGTTGTCGTAAGTAAACCCAGATTGCATTTGCGATCCAGTGCCCAGATTGCCAAGTGGGGCTCACTAACAGCACTCAGTCTGACCTTCTCTACTTGAGCAGATTGTGTAGTTTTTGGACAAATCACCTGTTACCCTATGCCTTGGCTCCCTTGTTTGCCATTCGTTTGAGCATATACCAAGCACTAAATCAATGACTACTTTACATTTTACAGCTAAATGAACCAAGCAAGGCCTTGTCAAAGTCAATATGTTAAGGGCCAGATTCTCAAATCTATTTATGCATGTACCCTAGGCAACCAAAGTCAGAAGCTCTTTTGCACACAGATTTACTTGCACAAAGCTCCCATGGGCTAAAAGCAGTTGAAAAGGGGAATTCCTGTGCATTTGTGCACACCCACAAGCATACATATTTAAGGGAATACATTTTTTTTCTAGCTGACGCAACAAGAATTTTCAATTCTATTAAGGACAGGGAGGCGAGGATTATGCTTCTCTTAACTTTACTGACATTCACAGCAGCCAATAAATTTTAAATTTGCATAATCCCGGAAGGACAACCCCCTCCACTGTATGCACCAATCCCCTATGAGTCCCATACATAACAGTCCTTGCATGACCTTTCTCTTCCTCTTTCTTTGCGAAAAACCTTTAACTTTAGCCTGAAACTCGACTGTTGAACTGGAGCGGCGACGACTGCGCCTCAAACTGTAACTCGAACCTTAACCGTAGAGATTCTTCACGAGACTCCCAATGAGTTCCATCCTGATCGTTCAGGTTTGCTTGCCTTGATCTCCTGCAAAGAGAATAGTAGTCGTAATATGCCATTCATAATCCATATATCTCTCATAATAATCATATTATTCAATAGTCGTAACTTTATATTTCCAATATCAACATGGGTGGGAAGAAAAACCAAATCACTATAATTGACAGTACATGAAAAACTTCACCAATCTTATAATGACCCCTCTATCATATAGTATACCATCATCATATTATTTGGGTGGGATAATCCTCGCCTCCGTGTCCTTAATAGAATTGAAAATTCTTGTCGCGTCAGCTAGAATTTTTTTTATTCTATGTCAGTCCACGGAGGCTCAGATTATGCTAGTTTAAAGTTGTTCCACCACCATCGAGGCAACATCCACAATTGGTTTATGATAAAATGTCTTAAACGTTGAATCAGAGGGCCAGTCTGCCGCAATCATAATATCTTATAAGCGGGAGCCAGTATAAAAGGCCTTGGAAGCCATCGCTCCTCTAACAGAGTGTGCTCCAAACATTGCAGTATCAACACCTGCCAGTCTTAATAACCAAGTAACCCACCTGGCTAAAGTCGCTGCAGTGACTGGGCGGAAAGGTCTCTGTAATGAAATCAACAATTGCCCTGCAACATCATTCCTGAATTCTCTAGTACAATCCTCATAACATTTTAAACATTGTACCACACAACTTGCTATGATGAGGAAAAGCAGGGTATGAAATACATCTGGAATGTGTCTTTTGTCCTCCTTGAAATTGTGAAAGACTCCCGAAGGAGTAAATACTGTACCTGCTATATCCAAAGCTCGCACATCCGAGACGCGTCTGCAGGATACAAGACATAATAACACCGTAAGTTTTGCTGACAATTGCTTACGCGATAATCCCTCATTAGCTGGCCAAGACTGAAGAAAACGTAACGCTACGTTTACGTCCCATAAAGCAGAATACTTTGGTTTCGGAGGGTTAACCAAACGGATGCCCCTCACCACTTTACACACCAGAGGGTGTTCCCCCACCGGTTTACCATCCACGTGTGGATGTCCTGCTGAAATTGCCGAACGAAAATTGTTAATTGTCCGATACGCCATGCCTGAATTCGCCAGTTCTGAAAGAAAATTAACTATCAGATGGATACCGGATCCCAGGGGATCTCCTTGCCGTTCAGAACACGAACTAACCCATCTACGCCAAGCTGATTCATATCGTTTGTGCGTAGCGGGTGCCCAAGATTGCGATAGGAAGAACAGAGTCTCTTGCAAAACTCCAGGCACTTGCCATCGTCGCCTGAAAGTCTCCACACCATGAGTGACAGGTGGCCTTGCATTACCAACGCATGAGATAAGCCCAGAGGTTCCTCCAGAATCTCTGGAAACGACCGTAGCTGGACTGGAAGTGCACACGATAAGGTTAGAGCCACCGGAAACCACGCCTGCGCTCTCCAACATGGTGAGACCAGTTTCACCTCCGCCTTCTGCAGACGGACCTGTGCCAATACCCTCGGAATCATGGCGAAAGGTGGAAAGGCATATAGAATGCCCATCATCCATGATTAAAGGAATGCGTCCGAGCTGAGCGCCAGAGGATCTCGGCGCCAACTGTAAAACTGAGGTAGTTGTGCGTTGAGTCTGGACGCAAAAATATCCATTGAACATGGACCCCACTTGTGTTCAGCTGCCTGAATATTCTGGGATGCCGTCTCCAATCACTGGCATCCCGTAGAAAACGGGAGTTCCAATCCGCTACCACATTGGAAGAGCCCGCGATGTATTCCGGTGTTACAGCTATATGATGGTCCAGGCAATAATGCCAAAAGTCTTTGGCTATCTCTACCAGAAGACGAGACCTCGTGCCCCCCAGACGATTGATGTATCGTACTGCTGACACATTGTCCATTCGCAGTAGAATACAGCAACTCTCCCGTTGCGGTGAGTGTCCGGATCGCAAACGAGCCTGCAAGAAGCTCCAGACAGTTGATATGGAGTTTCAGTTCCTCCTGGGACCACCGACCCCCAGTCTCCACCGAGCCGCATCGGGCTCCCCAGCCCCATCTGCTGGCATCTGATTCTATGACTATTTCCAGACTGCCTGCAAAAATGGCCTTGCCATTCCATGCATCCATGTGTTCCAACCACCAAGTCATCTCGGTCCAGGCCTCTCTGGAGATCGAGATCTGCTCTGCATAACTCAGACCCTTGCTTAAATGCAGAATCTTCAAACGTTGAAGCGCCCTGTAATGTAAGGGCCCTTGAAATATCGCCTGAATTGATGCGGCTAGAAGCCCCACCAATCGGGCCAGTGTCCTCCAGGATATAGTCGGAGAGGCAAGCGCTCTCCTCAACTCCTTCTTGATAGCCACTCTTTCTCAATGGTAATAGTAGTTGAGCCGTAATCGAGTCCACCTGAAACCCCAGGAATTCCATTGACTGCGTTGGAATCAGAATGGACTTCTGTGCATTGATGACAAATCCCAACTCTTGTAAGAGTTGGACCGTCCAGTTCAGATGAAGAACCGTGTTCATATTCTGGGCCATAATCAGAATATCGTCCAAGTAAATTATAAGTCTCACCCCTCGTTCCCTCAGATACTGAACCACGGGTTTTAGCAACTTGGTGAAACACCAAGGGGCGGACGAGAGACCAAATGGCATGGCTGAAAACTCAAACCACTGATCTCTCCACTGGACCTGCAGAAACCTCCGGTGAGGAGGAAAAATGGACACTGCCAGATACGCGTCCTTCAAATCCAGACGCACCATCCAATCCTTTTCCAACAGGATGTCTCTTAATAAATGTATGCCTTCCATTTTGAAATGGCGACACACTACCCAGGAGTTGAACTCCCTCAAATTGAGCACCAGTCTGAAACCTTTGTCTTTTTTGGGCACTAGAAAAATTGTACTTACAAAACCCAGCGGGTGAGGAACTGTTTGCACGATTGCCCCTTTTTCCAACAGTGACTGAACCTCGTCGTCTATGAAAGACATCTCTGCATGGGAAAAATGTAGGGGTGGAGGAATATGAACCTGCTGGGGTGAGGCATAGAACTCTATCTGAAACCCTCTTACCGTCTGAAGGATCCATGGGTCTTGTGTGATACTCTCCCACATATGGTGGAACAAAGCAATCCGACCTCCCACCTTGGTGTCCCCAGTTTGCTTTAAGCTTACCTGAATAAGAGGTGTCTCCGGAGGTATTGTTCTGTCCTCTGTAACCTCTGTATTGTCTCCCTCTGTCACCGCGATTGCGGGTAGGGTAGAATTTGGAGCGTTGGGCACCACCTCTGCCACACTGATCGAATCCTTGAGAGGTCTGATTAAAACCTCGGCCGGTCGCTCGACCCCTGAAGCGTCCGGCCCTGTTAAAAGGGCCAGTGTGAAATACTTTTTTAATGTTCGCCTGCGCTTTATCTAGGGCGGAGAATGTGTTCACATATTTCCCCATCTCCTTCACGAATTTCTCCCTGAAAAGCATGCCATTGGCAAGAGTGCCTGGTTCCGTATTTGCCATTTCCGCTAGTTGCGGGTCAATGCGCATAAGAAAAGACCTTTTCCGTTCCGCCGAAAGGGCGCAGTTAGCATTCCCGAGGAAACACAAAGCTCGTTGCGCCCACTCCAGAACCTCCGAGGGGTCCAATGGAGCGTTGGAGTCTTTGGCGGTGAGCGCGACATCCAGTATCTTTGTCAGGGGTCCGGTAACGTCAAGGAGATTATCCTGACAGCCCCTCCAAGCCTGGTCGAGTCCCTTTTTGGGGTCTTTTGTGAACTTTTTCATAAAAGTAGCCATATTCGGGTCTATCTCTGGTGTGTCCGTCACTTTTCCCATTAAAGATGGTCTGGGACATTCAGAGCGTAAGGTAGCCCGGACTTCCTTCTCGAAACCTCTCCGGAGGTTCTCCTGCACATAGTGTGCCACCTCGACACAGGGGACCCACTCAGTGGACCTCGGATGTATGATGTTTCTGGGGTCGAACAAAAGATTTTTATTGACCGGCTTGTCCTCAACGTTGTGGGACTTGCGTTTCCGCTTCGTCGCTTTCCCAGAGACTTGCGACTCCTGATCTGAATCCGATGTGTCAGGCGCGGTAGGAGACGACTCCTCCGCCTCCCCCATCTGCGTTACCGACGCTTTATTAGACTTGGGGGAACCCCTGTAGCCATGGTCATTCATAACATTGCGGGCCATTCGAGCAAGGACTTCAGCCGAGGTATGACCTGAGGCTTCCCCTTGTGAAGCACCAAACTTTCGTTTTGCCATAATTCTTCAATGGCTTTGTAAATGGCTGTAAGGCCTTAATTAATGCCCTGTTTACAGAGCCCTGGACGTGGGTATCCAGGGCCTCAACCAACTGCTCCTCCATATGGTGCTCTTCAGGTTCGTCATATTCTGCGTATTCATTAAACTCAACCCACTGACCTTCCTCCTCGGCGTAGTACGCCATCTTTGCTGCAGGAGGTCTGAAGGAGCTTTAGGGGGGGAGAAACCCTGGGGTGTTCTTGTCTGCACAGGCACTGTATAAACTGTCCCTATATAACTATCACAAACTGTCCCTATACCATACACCACAGTAAGCCAGTATATTAATGTTATTCATGTGGAGGGAGCCACCCCTAATCTCCCCTAAGGCAGAGCCTTGCTCCGGAAACTGCTCCGGTCAGCGTTAATAAGGGACCGGGGATAGAACAGTCAATTAGCTTGCTGATGCGTGGAGAGCCAATCGCTTAACGTTCGAATCTGACCTTCGCGCATGAGCAAAGTGTGGGCATCAAAAGAGGACTGCTCCCTGAGCGCACGAAGCGCGTCCCGCTCCCCTACTTCATGCCCAAAGAGCGTCGGATCGCTCAAAACGCCACATAAAACCGTCGGAAACCCTAAAGGGTGTAATTATATCGTCGAAAACCGTGAAGACCACCCAACATGAAAATCGCGGTAAACTGACAAGGCGACACCGCGCGCCTATGAAAAATGCTGTATCGGCGCCAGCATTCTAATCGATTAACCCTTGACAATCAATAAAAACAGAAAAAAGTACCCCCCAACTCCAGTGTACCGAGAGAAAAGGAAAGGTACTTATCTTGCTGCTGCAGCAGCAAAGAAAGAGGAAGAGAAAGGTCATGCAAGGACTGTTATGTATGGGACTCATAGGTAATTAGTGCATACAGTGGAGGGGGTTGTCCTTCCGGGATTATGCAAATTTAAAGTTTATTGGCTGCTGTGTATGTCAGTAAAGTTAAGAGAAGCATAATCTGAGCCTCCGTGGACTGACATAGAATTCAGCAATACATGTCCCCCCTTGAAAAGCTTGAAAATCTGCTCCTGCCAAGGACTGGAAATCCTACTACTTGCAAACTTTTGCTCATGCTAAAACCTGAAGAGCAAGTGCAAATACACGTTACTTTTTCCCATTTTCTCTCCAATGGAAAATTATTTCACTCCTGAAGAAACTCTATTTCCTACTCTCCTTGGCACGAGTAAAATGCTTTCTATGGTGGGAAACAGAAAACTTACTTGTGGTGTCTTGGCTTGCTATAAGGCTTCCTGTCCTTATCTTGAAGTCTTTGACTACAAACTGTTTTGAGGCATAAACTGCATAGATTCACCCTCTGAGACTTCAGCAAGACAATGGTTTATATGTTCAACTCTGCCTCAGACTTCTTGTCCTCAGAGGTCATAGATACCATATACTTTCATTGTCACTGTCCACTGCCAGTCACATTTGAAAGTATACGATACAAAGTCATCTCTTGACCAGGGGATAGAGGCAATTCATGAACCATGGAATTGACAACTATGCTGGATCCTCCCTTTTCCTGGTCAGGAGTTACTGCACAGCTGAACACGCAGCCATGTTTTTGTGAGGCGGTTATTAAATGTTTGTAGAGGTAGCCCACCATCTCCTTGACATCAGCCTTCTGTACAAATGTTCCCCTTGGGTTACAGACAATATCCAAAGGGACTTGTTCTTGTGAATGAAGGCCTCCAAGGAGGCAGAAGTCACTAAGGCTGCAGCAATGCGAAGGTATTGGAGAGGAAGGGCTTCCATGATGCACATCTGTGGGCTTCTCCATAACCTATAAATAACCACAAACTCTTCAGCTATGCCAGAGAGATGAGGGGTCGAATGGAGGACAATTCCAGTGGTGCACTCACTCTACTTTTGCAGTTTGCCCTCCATTCTTCTATCCCCGGATGGGTAAGAAGAATGATGTTGCTTTTCAGAGTGCTTGTCCATCATCTTAGAACACAGTAGCCACAGTACACAAGGTTCAATGGCTGTATTTTACGCAATGGCTGTTGTAGTCATAGTGGCCAATGAATCTGCCTGATGCAGAGAGGAATGATATTAATAGAAGTAAGCTCCCACAGCTGGGACTGCCTGTGATCCAGCGGTGTACTAACAGCAGATACTCCACTACCATATACTCACCTGGGCCCATATAACTACTTCCACAAAACAGCAAGTAGACCGCTGGAAAACTTTAGTTTTATGATTTTCATACTTCAAGATCTAGTTATTTCTTTCCCTAACTAAACCTTTCACTGATCAATTAGTTCTTTCCTCTGGTCAATGGACCATTAGTTGGAACTAGTTGATGGTGATAATTAACATAACTTATAAAAGACTTCTCGATTAAAATGAAATAATCACAGACTCTGGAAGTTTTAAAATCTTTATCTAAATTAGTTGCGTGTGAACCATCTCAACCGTTTCAGTACAAACACCCTCATTCGCAGGAGTGTCAATTCAATTCAAGTTTCAATAGACAATAGCAGTTCAGATCCACACAATAACTATGCTCAGAAAGAAGAGGACAGAGAGAGAAGAACATCTATCAATACGATAAATTTATAATTACCAAGTATGGTGTGAAGACCAACCCCTGGCCAAAGGGCTGGTAAGGGTCCCCCGGGATAGATCAGGAGACAAAGACTTCAGGACAGGAATCAGGACAGGATACTTCACCTCTCTAGATACAGACGACTGCGTCACACCCCTCTCTGACACTCTCTTCCTCCTCGTGGTTCTTCCGCGATCTTCTTTCTAACCCAATTAAGTTAAATAGATGGTTCTGCATTCGATTTTCTTCATCAGCGTCTCACAGCTTCAGCACCACCCCAGCACCGACAGCATCCCGAGCTCTGCTTCTGTGCTCCCTTAAAGCTTCCGCTCACCATCCGCCTTACTAACTAACTAAAACTGCCTCAATTATATCTTTTCATAACCATGTACCACCCATTAATGTTTCAATTTCACAAAATACTAACTGATTGGATAGGCGAGGGGGGGATGATCGTCACACCATGCTTACATTTCACTTATTTAATTAAACCATTGTTTCAAACCCCTCCCCTCAAACTTTTATTAAATCATATCCTTTTCCCATACATCTCCAAACTTTATTAATACAAAATGTTGCGATGTCATGAATAAAGCTCCTTTATATGAACTCTTCACCCTCATGTTCCCAGGGCACATCTTCGCTGGCCTTGGACGCGTGACAAGTCCTTACTCATCTTTCTTTATTCTCTCTCTCTGGTGCGCATGCGTAGGGTCAAGTCAGTCAGCTCAATTCAGACAAGTGTAGAGGGCCCAAATGCGCACTAATAAAGTCAAAAGAAGAAATGTTATTTTCAAAAATAAATGGTTTCACTGTACACCACCAACCTCTACTCTAACCCACTCTATTTATTATTACCCTTTCTGCATTTGCGTTAGTATAAAACTTATTTTCTAATTCAGCCAAGCAGGTGCCATGCATGTGAGCTTTCAAGCGGCCATTTTATCGTCTTTTGCGCAGGCGCAAGATTTTCCCTCCAAGCATTAGTACGTCATACTACGTAGATGTAGTAGACGCATGCGCAGTAAAGATCCCTTGTTAAAGTGCGTTCTAGTCCTTCGTTCATGTTATTGCAGTTAGTAAACACATAAGCAAGCTTCACTGGCCCGCGTGTCTTTTTCGAAATGCGAATTATTAATTACAAACACGTTGTCAGCAATTCGTTAATGAGTTAAAACGAAAGGATTGTTTCCGAGCAAGTCTCATTTATGAGTCCTTGCTCCATCACCTGCACCTTGCAGGTAACCTTTGGGCAGCAGATGCAACTAGCCTGCACCCTAAGCACCATCACCACATGCCTGGGACATAAGCAGCTATAGCATACCAAGGGGTGGGAACATCAGAATCCCCCAGTCCAGGACATCACATGGGCAGGGTGCTGTCTTCACCTGCATTAGACTACTTTGGAAAACAACAAAAGAGAGTAGCTGAAGCGCGAGCACACTCATCAGTGCCCACATTCTATTGGCTGATTTTAATGACTGAGAAGCTTTAAAGTACAAGCCCGCACTTCACCTCCGCTCCCATAACCTCCAATGAAATGGGGACAGGAGTGTGCATCAGGAGCCTCTACTCCAATAGTGCTATACCCCTGGTTCGCACAGATGGAGTCTGCTTCACTGCCCTGCCCATGAATGAGCCGGAGCCCAGGGGGCAGACACGATAAAAAAACAGGGATTGTGGCTGGCACATCGTCCTTTATGGTACAGGTGGGAAGCTCTACTTGGAGTAAGAAGTAGGGGTGAAGTTCCAGGAATTGAGAAAAAGCAAAGCTTGCGGTGGGGTGCCTGTCCTAATGGGGCACAGGCTACTTTTCATAGCATATGTACAGGGACACATTTTATATTTCACAGCTTCTCTGATATTTATTCACTCTCAGTAACCCACAGATCAGATCATTGTACTAAAAATACAATTTCACATAAGGTAAGATGCACTGCCTATTTGCTTTTGGGCAGCTTCCATTTCCATGGCTCATAGGTTCAGGTTTCTGACTAGGAACAAGCATTAGGCATACTAGTGTGAGTCTGGTTTTGGATTTACCTGCTTATTTTATTTTGTATTTTATTTTTCATGTGCTGCTAGACGCCAGGGTGTGGCAGAGCGCTGTACAACTGTATTGACATTTAAAATTGCATTTGCAGCTGAAGTGGGTATTTGGGAACAGCATGTCTGCACCTTTATGCTATAGAAATAAATGAAGTAACTTAATCAAAAGTACATGCTGAAGTGTAGATAAAAATAGCAGAGGAGGTTCTCGGCAAAGCATGTTTACACAGATGTGTTTAATGCAAAAACAACAGTTGATGGACAGAATGCAGAACAATGTCATACATTCACCCCAGTACAGAGATCTGGGCCTAAATCCATCGTTTTTTTGCTCACCATGCCATTCCAGTTTGAACCCAGCCATATGCAAATCAGTCTTGACCCTGTACCTCATGGGAACAGTCCAGCCCGAACTGCCAAGCCAGGTCCTCCCTGGACTGGAAACCAGCATCCTAGGACCGCTTTCGGGGTTTCACCCCTCTTCAGCCAGGATAGCTTGATTCCAGTGGCAGATGTGTTTGACATATCGGGGCTGATTAGATGGGTCTCTGCAGAGGCTAAACAATTTTTATATGCAGAACCTACCTTATGCAATAGCTGTAGAACAGGGGTTTTCAAACTTTCAAGAAACTCAATCCACTTTTTAGAACCACAAACTTTCATGTCCCAACTACCTTTAAAGGACATAAGGCGACAGGATTTGTGAATGTAACTAAAGCATCGTGTGGTAGCGCATTGTCTTTTACTGACTGCACATTTTCCATTGAAATGGCCACTAAATTTGCAAAGACAGTTTTGCTGATAAAATATAAAATTATATAGCGCACAAATGGATGTGTGGATATCTGGTTTCTGTGAATAGTTATAATTTGTGCATCTTCAAAATGTCTTGATTTGTTTTGATCCTATTAAAATCCAGCACACTTCTGGTTTACAAAAAGTGCTTCTGTTTTGCTTTTGTAACTGCTGGAGGCATACAGGTTAATTTACAGGTATTTACGTTTTGTTGTGTAGTTAAAAAAAGAACACCCTACACGGTCACATTAGTCATTAGTGCTTGGACTTTGTCGACCCACCACTAATCAGCTGGTGACACACAGTTCGGGAAACACTGCTGTAGAACCAATCAATTTTTTAACGTGAGCGTGACTTCAGAATGCTAGTGAGTGGTGATACAAGACTCCCATAAATCTAATCCTTGGGTATACTGAATGTGGACATTGTAATTTTTAATAAATCTCTTCATAGGCATGTGGGGCAATATGTTATTGGGGTCCCTGGTGCCTCCTTGGTCAGTAAATGGTAACTAGGTTTGCTCTATGTTGGCAGTGTACCATATTATTACCCTAGATTGCTCTATTGTGCTTTTGTTTAGTTTGTGAGTTTTCTTCTCTTGAACTAATTTAAATGAACATTAACAACAACCTATAAAACCCAGAACTGGGTACTCCCAGTCCAGCAAAAGAGGAGACCTCCAAAGAAACGTAAATTGGTTCTAAGGTTACTGCGCCCTGTGCCATTCAGGTTGCCCCTTTCCTTAGATTGCAGCACTTGTCCACCTTTTGTGGGGGGTTTTACCTTACTTAATTTTCTTGCAGTTTTCTTCAATAAGGGGTGGTTTATCCTTGTGCACCTACTATCTTATAAGATCTTTCTTTGTAAAAGTTGTCCATTATGGTTTTTGTGTTTTTTTTTTTTTTTTTTTCTGGTCTCAGGTGTGGTCACTGCAAGCAGTTTGTTCCTGAATATGAAAAAATAGCTCAGACGTTAAAGGCGAATGACCCACCCATTCCTGTGGCAAAAATAGATGCAACAGTGGCAACAGCTGTTGCTGGTCGTTTTGATGTCGGTGGCTATCCAACAATCAAAATTCTGAAAAAAGGGCAGCCTGTGGATTATGAAGGAGCAAGAACAGAAGAAGGTAAGACAGCCCACACACCAGCAAATGTTACTCCATAGTAACACCACCCAAGGCCCAATGTAAGAAAACACACTAACGTCATGTTCTGATAGGCCCTGCCACCCACCAGGTGCCATAAACATTATAGGCTAAAGTTTGAAACAGACAAATAGCAAGGCATACTGTGCATTACAAAAAACAATTGGTTGGTAATAATCTAATTATTGAATAGTCTGGGTTATTTAATATCAAACATAATTTCAAATAAACATGTCAGGATGTTGGAGTCCCTCAGGTCTGTTACCCTATGTTCGGATTTCCTTCCTCCAAAAGTCATTCTTTGCTCCCAGGCACCTCTGTCCTAACCTTTGTACCTGTCCTCTCCTGTGTTACTGTATGCTCCATATAAATATGCACTCCCATATCATTTTGCCACCTTCCCTCACTTCCTTCACTATCAAGAAAACCCCTTTTCCCACTCCCCACCCCCTTCCATCACAGAAGGCCTTAAGTAAGTGCAGTACTGTCCAGCATTAGAAGAATGCGGAGAGGGAAGACTACTCCATAGAGGGAGCCGGAGATAATCTCTGAGAAACCAGAATGTGATCGGAGCAGCCAGCTGGTCACTCAGACATTTACAGGATGGTAGGAGAGGAAAACAGTCTGAGGGAACTTGCATTGCTATTAGAACAGTACAACTAACCTAATTAGTAAACATCTAGTATTGTATTGCTAATTGTAAGTAACATTTATTGTATATGGTTAATTAAAACCGTTCACAAAATACATGTAAATAAAGCTCAGTTCTATAAAATCATTCAGTGCGCTAAAAGTTCATAAAAAAATTAGTAAGTGCATAATAGAAAAGATTAAAAATTGTGGGGACCGCGCAGCCGTCTTGATCTGTTTGGTTTGCGTGGTCCTTCATTCCAGGCCGGCCGTTAGGGCACCATCTGTGCTAACTCTCTGCAGTTTTTCTGCCAGGGTTAAAAATTTCACCAGCTCGCAATTCAGCTGGGGGTCGTCGGGTTTAAAGCACGCTATCACTGCTCGTCTCCGCGTGCGAATCCTGCGGATGTTGAATAGTGGTTTGAGCAACTGACCCCTTTCTTCCTTCAAGTGAATGCAGATTCAGATCAAGTGTGCCATGTCCTCCATTCCGTCTCTGCACAGACGGCAGCTCGTTGAGGTTTGTCCCCCAGCCATGGTGAGAGATGCAGGAAGATTTCCCAGACTATGTTCAAGGAATTTTACTTTTGTGATCCTTGAATAACCCAGGCTGAAGTATATTTGCGGATGGAGTGTTTCGTAACCATTGATGTTCATCCATGCATGGCTCCTTTTTGCAAAGGCGGCTATCTTCTATTAGAGAGAGGCTCCTAATGGTCCTTCGCACTCCCTTTTTAGGTCTCGCCTAGCGATGCAGCGCATGCGCTGCTCGCCTTGGCGAGATCTATTGTCGGCGGTTTGTCGGCGGAAGGGGGACAGGAGATGTGCACGCGTACAGACAGGAGATGTGCACGCGGGTCGCGGCGTTTCAGCACAACGTGTGAATGGCGCGCTTTCGCTTTCCCTCCTTCCCCCCCCGTCGGGCCCCTCCTCCTTCCATTGTGTGCCGGACAGGCGATTGTGCGCGGGCACGTCGTCTCGCACCTCTTCCGCCTTGTTTTTAGCTGGCAAATGTGATTCCTCGGCTCCGAGATGCCAGATTTAAGCTTTTTGTTAGGACTGCTTTGAACAGCTGCAAAGGATTCTTCTCAGAAAATCAATTAAAGCGCTGCTCTAAGGAACCCACAAATATCCTGTTTCAAAGCATGGCTTCAAATATGTAAGGGTTTATTACTCTCAACTGTGCTGCCGATTTATCACTATTTACAGTCGCCGAAATATCCCTTACAGCAGACCGAGATTAAGACGACGAAGTATTTGGGAATCTGATGCAGTAGGCAGTGAACGCAGCCTCGCTTATCACTTCTGCTAAACCCTCTCTCGGATGCAGAGTGCTCTTGGAAAACTCAGTACATATCCAGACCCTAGAGAGGCTGAGGAGGCAACTCATTCAAATTCACCTCAAATCGGAGGGGTGACGCAGTCACCCGTTCAGTTGCGGACACCAGGCAGGCAGACGGGCATTAAATGAGACATCAGTCAGAGTGGACATGCCAGGCTCCGCCTACACTGTCCTAACTCCCACACTTGTCCCCACCTCACCCCTCACTCCCCATCGGCAGTCCTGCTGACACTTTGCACTTGCTCTGACCAGGCGAAAAATGTCAGCAGTTTTCTCCCGGGATGAGGAAAAAATGCGCATAAAAAGACATGGCATTTCTGGGTTTTAGGTCGTTATTCCTAGTTCCGAGGAGAAAGATTGTGAATACAGGAATGTGAGTTTGGGAGGGAGGGGGGGGAAGCGGGGCAGGAGAATTAGCAGGAACTTGCGATTCTGCCTTCCCCCAGACCTACACAAAACTGAAAATCTCGTAATGCGGGCTTTAGCATGATATTACGGTAGAGATGAGCGAGCCGTAAATTCATAGCGAGATCCAAGCAGAGCGGAGCCTGAGGTCTGGCTTGGGTCTAAGTGCCAAAGCAGGAGCGAGCCAGAAAACGATTCAGCATGTAAATGATACAGCAAACGTGAAAGTATATTAAAAAATCTTTCCGGGTAAAATAGGTTATTTCCTTTATTTAATTGTAATTCGTTAGAATATATCACTACAGTGGAATTCGTTAAACTAATACTTTTTAAACGATAATGCTTTCCCACCTGAAGTGCCCTGACAACATTGCCGTTATTTAAACCAAGATTTAAGTTTGTCATGTGTACTGTCCAGGTGGGGCCACATTGTCTGTTAAACCGTATGACGCGAGGTTTTCATATCTCACACTTCGTGACCTGACTCATCAGGTGGGTTCAGATTTGACGCTCCAGTAAAATGAGGCACAATTAAGTCAAGTGAGGAAGCGGAGACTGACCCCAAGATTTGTGGTTACACATTGTGCAGCTGAGTCAATAGATTAATGTCGCCCTGTCTCTCACTTTAACCACCACAGCACAATGCTTCGTTTTCCATTATTTCATGAGCTAAAGTAGTCTAGCTTGAAAATAGTTAAAAAGTTAAGTGCAAGGGATTGAAGGGTAATAATTTTGTGAAAATATAAATGTCTTCCCCATATTTAAACAGCTAAGAGGGAGATGGTCTGCATTCCAATAATATCAAATACATGCATTAGCAAAACAAAGAGGATTCTTAACTTCCTACAGGTGTTCAGTCAGACAAATGCATATTTCTCAGTAGGACTACAGATACAGCAGAAAATCGGTTTTATTGTTGTTTGTTTTTAGATTGCACACGCATATAGTAATATTTGGTTTTAAAACTTAATTTTGGTAATGCATGGTATGCTTGCATTTGTCGCAGTGGGCAAGATCTGTGGGGCACGATGTGCCCATACATTTTTAATGTATTATAAACAGTTCCCCTAGTTTTTAGGTCGAGCCTGGGCAGAGCATACGCTGCTCTGTGAGGCATGCTATATTCGAGTATAGACTTGAAGCCCCGCCCACTCTGCCCATATTTGTCATTGGCTTGTGTCAATGTCCTTGGTAAATGCTGGCTTCTGATTCGTTAATAGGCTTGTTAGTCCCTCCTTAGTACCGCCTTGTCTTCATTTGTAACATCCCATGAAGACTGGCCCTTTTACTTCTGTTGTTACACGGTATGTCTTTTTTAGTCTGCAAGCACTATTTTCTTTAAAGAGTTTCTCCTACTGCAGGCATGACATGCTTTCCTGCAACATTCAGCGTGCCATGCACGCTTTCACTTTCCAAGTAGCCTGGGACAATGGCGACCGAGGTCTCGCATTTACAAGAGTTTGAGCTATTGGCTTTGTAAATGACAATGCCTTTTATTTATGTGTTAGTTATCAAAACATAAATAAAAGGCATTGTCATTCACAATGCCAATAGCTCAAACTCTCGCAAATGCGAGACCTATTGCATTGCAAATGCTTGTTAAATAGAGTGTTGGTGTTTGAAGTGTCCCAAAGTTGGGAAAGACCTGTGGTTGCAAGACTGTTTTTTAAAACGTTTCTGGCCGGCGATGTTATTCGATGCTGTAGTTCTTGCCAGAGTAGATGGTTTAAAGTGTTCCCGGGGGCGTTCCTGATTTTGTGCCAACAGTTTATGTAGGCCCCCTGTCTTGCAAAGTGTTGTTTAGTGAGCCCGAATTCCAATCTAATCTGGGCCACCGAGTCATAGGTTTGTATATTAAACGGGATCCTATAGGCTCTGATAATGGTGCTGCCCAGAGTTTGAGTCTCTTCCTCTCGGGGCTTCACTACCATATGAGATGGTAGGTAAGATTTTGGATTGTGCAACCTGGAGTAGAGGGGAGAGCATGGGGCATGTCAGCTTGGATTTTAGCTGCTTCTGAGATGTTGCTAAGACCAGTCCTCTCCTTCTGATTGTTTTGAGCTGACTAGCGAATTGGCCGCCATTATCAATGGTTACGCCTAGCTATTTTTAATTTGACGTGTTCTGAATTTCTACCTTCCCCAGATGCCAGACATGATATCTTTTCAAAGTTCTTTTTATAGACTTAGTTTTAGTTTTTTCAAGATTTCCTTCCAAGAAGTTGTCAGCAGCATAGCCCTATAGAGCGTTAAGTAGGTGTTGCATCCCTACTTCGGTGTGGCTAGTCTGCATATAGGATGCTGGATAGGGCCTTGCCACCCATTCTTGGAGCGTGTGTATTGCATAAATTTAGGGTTTGCATCATATCTGCCATATAAAGATTGAACAAGGCTGGGGCGAGCACGCCCCATTGTTTAAGCCCTTTCGTGGTCGGGATGCGCCTGGAAAGTTGTGTGCCATTGCCCAGTTTTACCTGCACCCAGGTTCCTATGTGGCGGTATATTAGCACGTCTAAGAGTGTGGGATTTTCCAGCTTGCTAGTTTCTTCCACAACCTTGCTCGATCTATATAGTCAAATGCTGCCCTGAAGTCTATGAAGCAGAAATGCAATGCCTGTTTGGTTGCCTTGGCTATGTCCATGAGGAGTGACATGGTTATGATGTTGGTTATTGTGCCAGTTTCTTTACAGAACCCTGTCTGCTTAAATGAAATAATTTCGTGTTCCGTGGCCCAGTCTTGAAGTTCAACTAGTAAGGTGACAGAAAAGTATTTTGCCTCTATCAAGCAGAGCAATGAGGCTGTAATTTTTCGGGGAGGTTTTATCCCCTGATTTATGTATTGGAGAAATAACGGAGCCCTTCCACGAAGCTGGAAGATGACCCATCTGCCCGATTTCACAGAAGATCGGGTATAATGCATCTGCTCAAAAATCTGCGTCTTGTTTAAAAAGGGGTGGTGGAATTCCATTTGGACCTGGCGCTCCCTCTCGTCTGCCCTTGGAGATTTGGTGTTTGAGAGTCATTATTGTGATGGCCTCCAGTTGCAATTGGGCCTATTATTACACTCTCACGGTCGTTTCTTAATTGTTGGTGGAAGTGGGATTTCAGTAAGTGAGTCCAAGTCTCCTCAGGGATGTGTGGTATCATTCCTGCGTCTAACGGGCGCATTGCTTTGTTCACCAATGCCCAGAAGCGCATGCTGTTTTTAGTTTTGGAGTCTTGAAGCAGTTTAGCCCAGAATTCATTGTCCCTGGATCTTAGTGTCCCATTTTATTTTTAAGCATAGACCTTTGTTGCCACAATGGGAGGTTGAGGTTTAGATCTCCTGGAATGTGTCAATAGTCTGAGGATCTTGTTGATCGAATTATTTCTTTTTATTACTGTTTCTTTTTTTTACTGTTAGCTGATGCCTCTGTACGCTGGGTATCCATCCTGCTTCATGGGGTGATCTGCATTTGATTGTTGAAGATAATATTCTTGATAGCTTGTGCCTGCCTGAAGTACTTCCCAGCATTTCCTAGCGAGGATTTAGTTCTTTTGAGATTGATTGTGTAGTTGGACCAGGCTTCTTCTGGTGCGAATTCAAATGGTGTTGCAATGGCCTGAAGGAGTACCTCTTGCGACCGATGGTCCCTGTCCCCCTTGTCACCGAGGGAGAATGAGAGCACCCTGTGGAAAAATGGAAGGGAGACCAAAGTATAGTCTAATGTGGAGCATGTGGACTCTGTATAGTATGAAGCTGCAGGAGGGAAATAGTCGGGGAATCTGCCCTACAGTAACCGAAAGTTGATGTGCTCTAGGTCTTCCAAAAAGCTCTTGGATGTCTTACTTGCTCTGCCATGCAGGCTTCTCTTTTGTACGGGAATGTTCCACGCAGATGACTGAGCCAATAGCTCTTCTGCAGACTAAGAGCCCGGAAGATGTAGATTGAGATCCCGTGAGATAATGAGGTTTGGGGTATCCTATACACTTATGGTTTTTAAAAGATGGTTCATCAGGTGCCTAGCGTCTTGGGCTTTTCGTTTTGGGTTTACGTAGGCGTTAAAAATTATGACTTCCTTGTTTGTCCATTTGATGTTGGGGGAGGTCTTGATTGTCTTGCCCGACGAGTAAAAAGGAATTTCCTTTGCGGTGGATATGCTTGTTGTTGACACATAGGTTGCCAGCCCACCTGATAGATGCCCACATTGCGCTTTTCTGATTGCAGGTGTGTGAAAGCATATAAAACCCTGTAGTTGAGGTTCTGCCATCCATGTTTCCTGTGGCAGCGCAATGTCCCATGAATCTATATGTGATACAAACTCTGGGTCAGCTGCCTTGCTTCTAAGACCGCTGATATTCCATGAGCAGAGGCGAATTGTTGACTTGGTCTGCTGAGCCCTTTCATTCTGTTGTACATTTTGTCATTGCGTGGGGCCGTTAATAGTTCTGTAGATCTGCTGATTGTCTGAATATGCGGCTAATGGACGTGGTAACTGCCTACGGTGGCTGGAGCGGTCAATGTGTCCCTGCTCCCTTGACGTTGATTGGCTCTGCACTCCCCTTAGAACTGAATAGGTGATTCATCTGCCGCTGTTTTTATTCTTCCTGTTTCCGAGCAGTGGAAGGAGGTATCCTACTTCACGATAAGGTGAAATACTTATCCCCCATGACTTGAATGTTTCGCTTTCGTTTAGCACCTGGTTGACAAGGAGGCGAGACCTCCATGTGGATTTGGTGATTTCTCTTCCTAAGTGTTAGTTGTTTTTATGTCTCTTAGAGCTAGGATTGTTGCGAGTAACTGGAGACTATTGCCTCTGTTTAGGATGTCACAGTTCCTTTTTGAGTCGAACTCTGGTGTAAAGAGTAGGGCATGGGGATCTGACTGCTCCCTGAATGTGGTTCCCCATCGATGGACTTCACCCCCTTGGTGCCGGTTGAATATTTGCTGGTTCTGTACCCTGTCTTCGCGTTGTGCCTGAGCAGATGTTACGTGGTTGTAGTTGGCCAGTTGTGAACCCATACCTTCTGATAGCCGGTGGGGGCCTTCTATATCTTCCTGTCCCTCCTCTTGTCCCCTTATGTTGTCTGGCAGTGGTGAGGGGTCAGTGCTGGATTTTGGGTCATCCACCATCTGTCTCCCAGATCATGTAGGTTGTCGCTAGCAGAGTTGGGGCTGTGTTCATTATGGCTATACTGGTTGTAGCTGGTGCCAGATGTCTGTTCGAGTCCCTCTCTGAATACTGTCCTTGTGCAGATGCTGTCTCGTTTGTTGTAGCGTTCGTTGGTCTAATTGGGATACTTGTGATCCCCCGAGGGTGATTAAAGCCCACTTCTCTTGGGCCTCCTGTAGGACTTTCAACTTTAGGGTTTGACGTAGCCTGGGGGGAGGCCCCATTGTGATCATTGTTGATTGCACCGGTCTCCAGGCTGGTAGGATCTTCATTGCTTGCTGCTTGAGGACTTGGGCTAGGTTTGGTTCCCTCCATATTTCCTTGGGGACAGAAGAGGGGGTAAACTGCAGCCAGGCTTGCGACTGGTCTTTTGTAGCGACCTTTCCTCCTGATTTGGCGCCTTTGTTTGGCATTGTAGACTGGGCCATTTCCAGTTTGCGGCACTGGAGGCCAAGTAGTGAGAGATTCCCTGGATGTGCTGCATTTTGCTTCAGTGTGTGATTTAATCTTGGCTTCCGCCTGGCCTGGCTCCTGGCTAGCTCTGTAATTGCGTTTAAAGCCTCCTTGTTACCCATAGACTCCTGTTTCAGATCGTTGAATAGGGTGGTCCGCGTTGATGGAAGGGATGATAATTTGTCCACTATCTGCCCACAGCCGCAAATTAGGTTTGCCTTCTGTTGGGCTCTGGTTATTAGTAAGTTTAAGCTCAGCAGTTTTTCGTCGATCCCTCCTACATATAGGGCCAGGGTATTAAGGAGCTCCAGCTGTAGATCCATCTTGTCGGACTGGTACTGTAGTGTCTACCGTCCGTTGCATGGTATTTAGCAGGGAGTCCCACACTTTGCTGGTCCTGGCGTGGCTTGGCCGGGTTGGTACGCCCTGCAACTGGGGCCTGCAGCTGGCTTCTCTTCATCCATCTGGATTGTGTTGGTTTGAGGCGATCTCTGTGAGGAACCACGGGTGGTGTCCAGTGAGTAGGATGCCACCAGGACGGCCCACTCCTAGGAATCTGGGTATGAAAGATCTTCCTGGTTATCCTGGGTGTCCAAGTTGTCCTCCAGCGATTCCAAGGCCTCTGCCCTCTTGTGGGTTTTAATGAGTCCTTGACCCGGCGGCATCAATGGCGACTTGGGTGAATTCCGGTGGACCTGGGGTGGGCCTGGCGGCGGTGCATTGGTATAATAGACGGGTCCTGCCCCCTGTAATCTTGACTTGCTTGTAGCCAGTGTGTAGATGGACTGTCTTTCGGAATGGTGCTCTGAGCGTGGTTCTGAACTGTGTGGGTTAAGTTCTGATTGGAGGGACCAGCTGCCCTGAAGTGGCTCATGCTCCTGATTGCCTCTCGCAGGCAATGGTACCAGCAGACCCATAGTTCTCTGGGAAGGATGAGATGTAGGAGTAAGTATGGGGGTGATGAAGCGGACTGGGCTCTCTTTTGTTGAACCCCCCCGAGTTTTGCAGGTTACGGAGTGCTTGATGGTCTCCTCTGCCTGCCCTTCCCCTGCTTGGGGTGGTTCCGTGATGGCTGGAGAGGAGGGGGGTGGGGGCGGGTGTGTGTGTGTGTGTGTGCGTGCGTGTGTGTGTGTCCTACAGACCACGTACCCCGCTGCTTAAAAAAAATCGATGGTGGAGCCTTGGTCCTTGAGGAAAAAGAATTTCTAGTAGATTTTAGGTTGTAAAAGGCAGGTTGAGAGGCTCTTGGTCTGGGCCCCTTTATCTACAATGTCCTCTTGAGGGGTGACCTGTGTCACTTGGTTGGGAGAGGCTGGCGTTGTCTGCTCAGTTGGGCCCTGTTTGTTTGCTTGGGCTTTCCTGCTGCGTTTGGTACCCCTTAGGTTGGCGGGGAGAGGATCCCTAGTCCTCCCTGACTTCATTATGCTTTGGTGTCTATTGCGGCCTTTCTCTCTGCCCTGCTCGTGGTGTGCTTGGTAGCTGACGTAGGATGTCTCTCAGACTTTTCCAGGGATGGAAAAGGCTGTGGACTGACTTTTCTTGCCTTTCTGGCTTCTTTTTAACACTGACCGTAGCAAGGCCTGCAGCTGTAGGGGTAACGCAGACGGTGCAGATACGAGATGGAGCGAGCAGTCCAAATCATGTAGGCGAGAGCCAGTGAGTGTGCTCCTGGGTGCTGCACCCAGCCTAGCTGAACCGCTTCTGCTGGCTCCCGGGCCACGCTTTGGACGACGGCTGATTTAGCTTGCGCACTCAGTGCCTGCCTTCGGTGCCTTTGATGCATCGTCTTCTTTTGGTGCCGCTTCTTGCCTTTCTTTGCCACTACTTGTGGGCTCATGCGGCCTTGTAGATTTTTTTTTTTTTCTCAGGGGGCTCACAGGAGAGCTTAGACGGGTTAGGGGGCTCAACTGTGGCTACGATGGGTCTGTAGCTGCTGTCTGAAGTTGTGGTGGTGGCTCAGCTAGTCCCAGTCACTTAGCTGACAGAGCTGGAAGGTGGAGAGGCGGAGGAGCTCCAGAGCGAGGGTATGCTGGGTATGAATGGCTTCAGATCCTGGTCACTGGTCGCAGGGGTGAGTGGGGCACACTGCTTCCCGCAAGCCGCACCCAGCACTAGCCGGGCTGCTTCTGCAGAGAAGAGTGGGGCACAGGCTTTTGCGGAAGCCACTTTGGCTGCCATGTTCGCCCTCTATTTGCGGGTACAGGTTTGCTGGCTGGGTGAAAGCGCGGTGGGCCGAGGGGCTGCTGTTGCGGTGGGTTTGCAGGGAAGCACGGTGACAAGGTGGCAGCAACTGGTCAGACGGCGAGGTCAGTGTGGATGTAGCTGTGATTAGGGATGCAGAACGCTGCAGGGAAGCATGCACAAAAAGCCAGTAAGGTGGATGAGTGGCTCTGCCTCGGCGGGGAGTACTTGCACTCGATATGGCCGCCCGGCCGCGGTCCCCCAACCTTCTCCCGGCCTTCTCCTCACCGCCGTCGCTCCACCGTGTCTCGCCTTGCCTCGGCCCCCCTCCGCTCCATAGACGTGGCGGCAGGACCAACACGCCGACAGTATCACTCAGACCGCCTCTAGAAACTTGCCGTACGTCCCTTCACTACTGCTTCCGAACTCCAAGTGATTGCTAATTGGTCTACGATTAATGTTTATTTCATCCCTTCACTTAATGAATCTGCAGCACAGAATGCAGAAGCACACATACACATTATACTATGATGTGTGTGGGTGGGGGGCTTCATCCGAACATCTTGCTGTTTTGCCCACAGGCATATTTGAGCTCCTGTTTATCAAAAATATCTTTCAGATAAATGCGTAGGGGCCAAGATGTACAATGTATTTTGATAAATTTTAAGTAAAAACCAGAGATTAGGTTTGTGATCCAGGTGCAGCAGCTGAAAGGAGTAGGAAGAGTGTATTAACAAATTAAATGCACACTACGGAATTGTTGCAGGTGACCCCTGTCTAAAATCCAGGTAATCAAATCAAGTCGGGATGAGGCAAAAAAAAAAAAAAAAAGAATTGAGTGGCATTAAAAGAACTTTGGATAGTGCTGTATGAGTGCAAAATCAAGAGGAAGAAGACATGCTGATTGAATGTGATGGGGTGGAAAACTGGTTCTTTTGAACATTTCGTATGTTTCGTATCGTTTCCAAACACAAAGATTATTTATTTTGTTATGGTTTCTAGAGAAATTGGATCTTGGATTCCTACATAAGTCAGGCAAAGACATCCCCAGATGGGTACTTCAGATTTGAAAGGCAACATATTTGTTGCTTTTTAAAGACTAAATGGAGTAAAAAAAATACTGACCATCTTTCTGATCAACAATATAGTTTGTGCATTTTGTTTGCCACCCTGTTTTAGCTGTTTATGCAACAGTCCTTTTGTCCTGAATGAGGTGGTCTCTGTCAAGAATGGGCATGGCAGGAGGTTGTTGTGTTAACATTTAGTGCCTTGACAGTAAACTAAAGATCTGTCCTTTCAATAGGGTTATTGAAGAGGAGGCTTAAGCAAACTCAGTTTTTTGCTCTTTGATAAATAATTTGTGGTCCATGCTGTGACGGGATGGGATTGGGAGGGCAGTCACCTTTGAGTGTGACTGCTGCTGAGTTTGCACCTGACCTGTTCTAGCAGATTTACCTGTAGTTTGGCTGGTGATAAGGATTGCTGCCGGACACATCTGGTTTTCACAAGCTACAGTTTATCAACTATGTAGATCAAGGCTGTTGAGACAGTATTTAATGCAGGATGACCAGAGTCTCTTGAGAAACTTTTACACAACCAAGTAGGAATTGTGGACAAAAATGCATTATTTATCTTGATTTGCAGATTTATTTCAGGAATTTTACTAGCATAAATTTAGTGTTCTGGGGCCAGAAGTACAATGCTTTTTTTAGTTTGCCAACGGCTCGGTTCGCAGAATCACACTGTTTGCGACCGCAAAAAAGCATTTTTGTATGTACAGAAGCCCAATTTGCGATTCGGTAACCTGTTATCAAATCACAAACTGGATTTGTGATTCGTATTAGGAAGGGGCGTGTTTAGGGTCTCTTCCTAATAGCGGCTCGCAGTGGTATGTGGGAATGTTTTACAACCGAAATGCAGTCGCAAAACATGCGTATTTTACCACCAACTCTTTAGGGTTGGTGGTAACCCATTCGCAAATGGGGAAAACATTTGAATTTTGGGGAAAACATTAAGAGCAGGCAGTGGTCCCACCGACCATTGCCTACTCTTAAAAAAATGAAGTTTTCTTTTCATTTTACATTTTGAAACGCATCCGGTTTCCTTTATAGGAAAACGGGCTGCATTAAAAAAAAAAAAAAAAAAAACATTGCTTTATTTAAAAGCAGTGACAGACATCGTGGTCTGCAGGCCACCATCCCTGTTATGTTTGCGTTTCTCAATGGGATGCAACCAAGACCTACCTCATGAATATTAATGAGGTAGGTCTACTTGCGACCCACTGGGAATCGCTAAATGTGTTGAACTCACATTTGTACATCGCCGTTTACGATTACCAGACCCTCTGATATGTACATATGTCCCCTGGTTCTGAAAGGTCGCAATACAGGCGGGTATCTGACTGTGCTAAAGTAAAGCACCACAAGCCTATATGCACAAATCATTTTCAGGTAATATACCAGCCTAAAAACGCACAATGTAAGAACATTCCCAGGGTTAGAAAGTGAATTGAAAACCTTTTTATTTCATATTCCTGAAAGGGGGTGAGGTCTAACAGATGGAAAGTCTTCATGAGTAAATCTTGTGAAGTTGCAACACTCCTAAAAAGCTTAGATTTCTAGGAAAACCTCTCTGAAATTCCCAAAGTGTGAAATCTCCTTAAACCTAGGAATACACCTATAGACTTAGTGAGTCAGAGGAGTCAAAAGAAAACTAGTTGAAAGCATAAAACCCAGTGGTGTTTCAGAGAGAATGTAGTATCACAAATAGTTGATTTGGTGATGAAGAGAAACCTGGAAAGCCTTAATGGGATTCAAGAAGGCTGATGTGCCAAATTGTCTTGGCGGGCATAAATGGTCACTTTAGATGTTCTCCATAAATAGCCTTCAATGTCCTGCTTATTAGTTTTATTATTATAAGGAGTAACTGGACGATACTCCCAAGTAACGGTGTATACCTTCAGTGCGTGAAGGGACAAGTGGTGACCCTGTCCTTTCTCCAAAGTACAATCTCCTTATTTCGAAACCCTTTTGAGACCTCTTTGCACTGAACATAGTATTCCGACTTTGCACTGACTGGTTATGCAGCATTCTGTTGGCAGCGTTTTTCCTAACGGAGTATTTAAATTGTGTATTTATGGCTTCTTGATTAAAGGGTGAATGCCACTCTCTATAATTGTATTACTTTCATTCATAACAAGACAACCAGTAAAATCTAGAGTGTAGTATCTTGTAATCATAAGTGTGCCCTTCAGGGTGAAATTGAGAATTTCTCATGCTCTATTTCCACTCCCTTTTGAGTGCATCGCAATGACCGAATGACAGACTGACAACAATGAAACAAAAACTCTGAAGCTTAGAATAATTTGTCTAAAAGTATGCAGAATGTAAGGAGAGTCCTAGAGGATCCCATGTTAGGCGAAGAACTTCGGAAGAGAAGGAAACTAGTTCACCAGCAGTGCCCTATTTTGTTTGCTGAAACGCACATATTTTGTCAAAATACTTTAGTGTTGTACAGATGGGCCAGGGCCATGCCAGACTTTCAGGCTAACTACATACTGTGTAAATTATTTCTATTTGTATGTAAAAAAAAATTAAGTTGGTATTGCAGATCCCTGCACACATCCAAGTCTACTAGATCTATTTTAGATTCCCCCTTGAAATAGGACTGAGCTCAGCCACAACATGACAAAGACTCACAGCACTACTTAGTACAGTAGCACCTAAGTCAACATAATGTAAGCAAAAGGGCACCTCACACAGGCTTCCAACGATGGGGTTGAGGTGTCAGTAGATCCATTTAAGCAAGACCAGGCTTCTCCAAAGAATAGCTTGTGCGCTACTGGCAGCTCTCTACCTATGTGTAAGTAACTCTCCTGTGTCCATCCCAGCCTACTTAACTGGAAAACTTTGCTTGGTTGAATTAATATATGTAGACCAAAATTGGTTGAATTTCCGAAATATATTTCAAGCAGATATTTGAGTGAAATTGTGTGGCATTGAGGAAACCTATTACTAATATTATTACCTTGGTGCCAGGGGCATTACATATTTGTATGCATCACCCATTTAGAGGCATTTCAAATTGACAAAGCCTTTTCTTCCATACTGCCGGTAACACTCCTGATATACATAGGTGATCGCTACTGTTAATCTTGCAAATGATGGCCACTAATGTAATCTTGTCTGATTTGGTCACTAGTATAACACTAATATTAGTAGCTCAGGACGATTTTCATTGCCCACAAGTAGCTCTTATTACATAAAAGGTTGGAGACCCATGAACAAGACCTTTGCATCTCACAGCCCATGTGCACCATACAAGTGGAGGGATTCGCTTTAGAGATCAGCCTTCATGTTCTGTGTCTCTACCATGCAGCCATACTTTGATGTTTGAATGATCACTTCTTTAAAAACGAGATTCCTTATTCTTCTGCTGCCTTTATCCTCAAATTTTCATACATTTTTTGAGCTGGATGTGCAGTTTATGTAAAGAACAAAACATGCATGGGATTAGTTTCATTTGGATTTGACCCCCACCATAATGTACTAGCGTTTTTTTTCCTCATGGCCAAAATCCAATTTGCGCCTTCATTTTTATTGGCCACACGGAGTGCCAGTAACTCCACGGTGATACTGTCAGACCTAAAATAATGTTCTTCGTCTGTCCTCTGAAACCATTGCTTTTTAGTCAGAACATGGACAGTATTTGCATACAAATGATTACACTGTGGACCATATTGAAGCACAAGGTTAAACGGCAGCACTCCAAAGGATAGATCTACAAACCATGAAAAGTTTTAGAATCTTGGTTCTACTCGCTGTCGGATTTATTTTCTGTTTCATTTTATTCTATCATGTTTTTAAATTTGTAACTCAACGTGTTTCTGGAGACTCTTGTACCCTTTATCGGGAGTACTATACTTATTTAATTGTACTTGTATAATAAAAAAATCAGCATGAAAATCCGTTTAACTTTGGTTAAAAAAGGATAGACTAAGGACTAGATTTGGAGTTTGGCAGACAGGTACTCTATTGCAAATGTCTTAATGCACTTGAAATAAGGTGGACAGAATGTCCGCCTCTTTCGACCATCCCGCTAAACTCTTAATCAAGCCCTATGTCTGTGAACATTCAATAAATTACACTTGTGTGGCTAAGTTAATTGTACAAGAGTGTTAGTTTTCTTGACTCACACCATGCATTATCCCATTACTCATCCCACCCAGCTTCTTTTCCGGTAATATATACCTTATTATAGGCAGTTGAAGCAGCCTTCTGCTTTCCCCATCTGTGAGAAAGCAACTGTAATTCACAACCATTTTTAGCAGTGGCTGTTAAGAATTAAAATTGTATCCACCAACACTCCCTTATCAGTAGTTTTTCAGTGGTGTTGCTCATTTTATGTGGTTTATCTGTTCATCAATTTTTAACCTTAATTGAGATGCTTGAAGTTGAGTTTCCACAATTTCTTTTGCTGTATTTAGTTATCTATCAGTTGTCCTTATCATTGATTTTATGTTTCGTTATACCTGTTGAAAGTGTGTTTGCTGTTTGGTCCCAAATCTTTAGGCATTGGGAATTTAATTAAATAACTGTGAATCACAAGTTCAAAAGTGGTTTACGTACCACTCAGCCCAGGTGTAGAAATTTATTGGTGTGACTAAATTCTCTATGGAGTCAGTTGGCCTTAAGACCAAGAAAAATTCTTCTTTCTGCTCCTTATCCTGCAAAAATCATTGATCTCTTTGGACCATTACCCAATCCCTTCTGTTCCTCCTTTGGAGGAGGTGTTCATCTAGCTTTAAACAATTTCCTTCTTTGTCCAGCATACAGCTTAACACTAACACTGTAGGTTGTCTGTTTTTCCCCCCCCATGTTTCTCAAAGCCATAGTGACACTTTTCAATCATTCTCGTAGCACATAATTCCCACCCTTTCGGTAAAGTGAGAAAGTAATAATTACGATTCATTATGGATCTCTGTTATTTCTTATAAGTACAATCTTGATGGCCATTTTAAATGTTTGTACCAAATGTTTTTCAGCAATTGTTGCAAAGTCAAAGAGGTGTCTCATCCAGACTGGACCCCGCCACCGGAAGTTACAATGGTATTGACAAAGGACAACTTTGACGAAGTTGTAAACGATGCTGACCTCATTTTGGTGGAGTTCTACGCCCCGTGGTAAAAATGCAGTTTTTTACTTTGTATTAGTCCATGTAACTTAGTAATCTTATTAGTCTTTATTTACAGTTTTGTTTTATTTTCATGTTACTGTAATTATTTTAAACCCTGGAATGATTTAGATGCTTTGGTGCACATGTTAAATATTAAGTTTTAAGCAGCTGCCTTTCTATTTGTAAGTCTGTGCTTTTCCTTTTTTTTTTTTTTTTTTCCAACACTACATCTCATGTGGCTAGGTTTGTCAGTAATGGGAACCCACCTAGAGAAACTTCATAGCATATGATGTAATCTGAGTTAATTGCAATGCTTGTAGATCTTTCTTGACGCTTTTGAGGTATGTTTGTTTCCTGCTTGCAGTTCTGGGCAGAGTATCCTGCCTGTTGCCTGCCTCTCCAGAGGAGGGCGTGTGTTCGGTTTACACTAGCATAAAAAATCATAGAGCTATTGTTGTATAAAGCCATAATTTTAGGCAAAGAGGAAGTCATGCTGACAGATTTTGCAGTCATTGCATACAGTTAATTATCTAGGCTGGTCGGCCTAAATGTGAGCTGTTGGCATGCCACCGCTACAAGTGTGCCCAGCACAGCATGTAGTGGTATTGGTATTTGGTATTTTTGGGGTATTTTTACATTTTATTGGTAGGTTAATAAAAACCATTTGTATGTAAATACGAAATACAGCACAACATATGTTCTACCCTATGCGTTGAAAGCAAAAGTATTTAATGAAAGACTAAAACAGACTAGTGAAAAGAGGCGTTCTTCTTTCTGGATAAAACATGTGCAATGGACCTGAAAAGAACGTGCTCCTGCCAGTACTTTTTGGTAGGCGCCCCTCCTTACTGTGATTCTATCAAAATCTGGGCTTGTGATGACGACTCACCAGTTTTGGGGCTGTACCTCAGGGCAACTTTTGTGTGGGCAGTACCTTTATGACAAATTTGATCAATCCTGACGAGTGGGTTCCTTTAGGAGTGACCGATTGGACTGAAGACATGTCTGGTTGTGGTGATCGATGTTAGTTTTCTCCATTCGAACGGCCCAGAAAGTTCAGAAATCTGGTCGGAAGCTGTACGTCTGTTCCGTGCAGGCATTCGTCCAGAGCTAGCACAGTGTATCTGATTCCTAGGCAAATAAAACAGGAGCGCAAGAGTTTCCTTCTGACGTCTAAGAAGTTGGGCGAAGGCAAATGTTGTGCTTTAATTTACTGCCACACTCCCTATTGCACAGACAGGCTTCTTTAAATTTCCAGGGTTGGGTGGTAATACAAAAAATCTGCATCTGATCAAATTGAGGTGTCGAATGGTTCAAATTGATAGATAGGTATGGTTGTTGTGGAGGTGATGTGAAAAATGGCAATAGTAACTGTGCACTTGGTAGGTTTGCAAATGCCTCTAAGTTGGTTCTGAAACAAATGTACTTGGTGGCTACTTTGGCCGTTGTTTTAAAAAGGGTGTAGTCCGGTCTGGACTCCCACAGGTCCTTTAGGTGGAGATTATTCAAGATCTTCTCTAGGTGCCACATTCCTTTTTTGGGAAAAGTTACTAGTTTCCAAAGCCTTTTTAGAGTATCGTCGGGTGCCCTTCTCCGCCTCTGACAGTAGTTCACAAAGCCGAGGTCAGCTAATGAGGGTATATTCAATAGGCCAAACTCAAGCCTTAGCTGGCTAACGGGTGTAGTAGTCACCAGAGCAAATGGAGCCCTAATTGCTCCTGAATACAGCCTCTGTAAGCTCTTTTGAAGTTGCAGGGCAGAGATGGGCGAGCCATATAAGAGTGCTGGGACCACTTTAGCCTTAAATATGTCCAAAATATAAGAGCTTTTCAGGCATTTTATTTGTAGAGATGCGCCCCAATTGGTTTTACAAAAAGGAGCAGCGAGCAGACTAGGCTATGCGTTGGTGGTCACATTTTGTCTTTATCACCTATCCAAACACCTAAATAATGGTATGCCTCTGTTATTGAAATGGTTTCATTGTTGATACTCCATAAGTATGCGGTCTTACCGGAGCTGAAGTTCATAATTTTTGTTTTTACCAGATTTAGTTTTAGCTCGTTCTAGTTGCTATACGTGTTGAGACGGATTAGGGTCCTTTGGAGGCCTGTTTGTGCTTGGTCAAGCAATACATTATCGGCATACTGTCATAAGGCCACATGGTGACCACTTGGTCTTGATGGATAGGTCCTCAGGTCAGTAAGAGATGGTAATACTTCAGCAGTGTAGATGTTGAAAAGAGCTGGCCTTGCTTCAAGCCCTGGTTGAATGGAATTTTCTTTTAGATTGTGGAGCCAGTACCCAGCTTTATACGGACCCAAGTGTCCATGTGTAGCAATCTGATTGCCTTGAGTAGTTGGTGTGGAATACCTCATGCTCCCAATTTTGCCCATAGGATGCCACTGTTCACTTTGTCAAATGCTACACTATAGTCCAGGAAGCAGACTTTGAGAGACGAGTTTTGTTTTAAGGTCTTATTTCCAAGTAGACTGATTACAAAAATGTCATTGAGGGTTTCACAGCCTTACCTAAACCCAGTCTCGAATTTCAGGAGCATGTTCTGATTGAAGACCCAGTCTTCTAGTTCTTCTAATGGTATCCTAGCAAGGGCTTTAGCCTCAACGTCCAATAGAGCGATGGTTCTATAATTTTGTGGTTCATTCCTCTGGGCGTTCTTATGAATGGGTTGAAGAATTGAGCCTCGCCAGTTGTCAGGATGATGTTATTTGATAATATGCCTGAGTAAAGAGATAGGAGTGGAGTGAGCCAGCAAGCTAAGTCTTGTTTGGACACTGCAATGGGTACTCTATTTGGGCCAGGAGCAACTTTTGTTTTAATGCCATAATCTCTGTTATCACTTTGTCACTGGTGATGCGGAATGCAGAATTTTCAATGTGCTGCTGCTTGATTTGTGTCCGGGAGCTGTTGGACGAGCTTGAACCTATATTTGGAATGTCGGTGGAAGGAATGCATTTGCAGTTATTTGTTGATTGAGCATAGTAGAGGTCTGACAAATAACTCAATTGATAAACGAACCTGGGATGTTTAACTGACTACTCAGGTGAGATTAGGTTGTGAATTAGGCTCCAAAATGCCAAGCTGTCTTTGGTATGATTCAGTTTATTGATGTCAAACCATCTCTTAGCTTCAAATTTTTGCTAACCATTGAGTGTGAGTTTTTATTGCACTGTTGGCTTCATTGTCCCACGAGTGCCTTTTTAGTTTATTGCTTTCCCAAGATCTTAGCTCAGGTAACCACCAAGTGGTGGATGTAGCATTCTTAGTTTGTGCCTCTTTCCCCAGAGTGTCAAGCCTATTTGTTGGCACGTTTATGCTGATCTAACATGGATTTAATAATTGTAGAGCATCCAGAGCTGATCATGTCTGTTACATTGTGCTGGGCAAAGTTGGCGCTAAGGATATGGCCTTCAGCTTGCCTCCATTGTTTATATTTAATTTCAGAATCCATTTTATTTTGTACTGGCGAGTGGTGGTGTTCTCTGAGGAATTTCTTGTGTAAGTGTCATTGAGCTTTGGCTTCCAATCAATTTTTACCACTTGATGAAAATGGTCACTTTAGTCGCTATGTACAATTTGAAATGACTCAATTGCCGGTAGAAGATGTGGAGTGACCAGGGTATATTCCAGAGCTGAAGCGGAGTTTGCTACTGTCTCTGCTCCCCATGCAGTAAGTCCAACAAAGGGCACCCTGCACTTTGAGGCCATCAATCTCTACCCAACATCAGTCTGCACAGTGGCGCCAGTGAATGCCTTCAGCAAATGGCCACAGTGCATGGAGGTTGAGGAGTTGCAAATTAAGGTCTCTTGCGTATCCAGGAATTCTGCATCCCTGCTATTCCCACTGCCTTAGGCCTGACACAAAGAAGCATAATCTTGCATTGTCACTATGCTACCTCTTGTCTGTTAACTGTTGCTACAGGTGCCTCTTTTCTTACCCTAACCATGAGCTTCCTTGCCAGATCATTCAACCTCCTGGCAACTCACTGGTTGCTACTAGGCCCTTACGGCTCAGAATGGCAATAGGAGACTGACATGTTACCACTGGCACACACCTGACACCATCCTTACAATGCTCCTCTGGCAACCTGCATTGTGCTGCATTTCTCATGCTGTGCCCTTTGCTTTCAGCCCGCTTTTCATACCTCTTGCTGCGTCTAGCAGGCTACAGCCTCCTGGGGACTCAACAAATACTGGCTAATATCTCACAAGCACCGCTGAACAGAATGAAGATAAGTGATGTCCTAGTCTGTGATGGTGGCAATCCATACCTTGTAGCATATTTCTGGATTCCCAGGCAAGGTGTTAACTAATTCAGGTCTTTATAACCTTGACCATATGATGCATGGGCCGACAAGGGTGGTCACTGTCCTACAAGGCAAACATGACTTCTCTCAGGAGGCCAAAAATGTGGCTCTCATAACCGGCCAGGACAAATGAACCAGGTAGGGCAGTATCATCATTGATTAGTCAGCCATGGCTTTATAGCCATATGATCTTTCAACTCGATTAAAGGGACCATTAAAGATCTGTCCTCACTTTCATAATAAAGCTGTCCTGCAATTGGAAGGTTTGCGGTATCTTGTGCTGCCTAGGACACCTCACCCTACTGTGGTTTGAGGGTCACTCCTTGTTCTACATTTACATGAACAATTCTTGCTAGGAAGGGAAATTTGGTATGCCAGTCTTCTTAAAAAATTTACTGTTCTCTTTTTGCAGTTTTGCAGCAGTCAGCCTTAGCTGTATATCAGCGGCGGTATTGTAACCTAAACTTTATAGTGAGTTTTAAATGTGGTCCTGGCTCATGATTGGAAAGCTAGCTCTTCTATTTAACCTCCTGCCTTCAAGTCATTGTCTTTCCTCCCTATTCTTGTGTTTATCTTGAGCAAGGGCCGTATCATGTTTGACTCTTCTGGACCAGCATAGAGCCAAGCGCTTGTTTTATGCACCTGCAGGGTGTAAAGTCGATTAATTTAGCTGATATTTTTTCAGAGTTGGTACATTATTTTTTATACAGTCCAGAAACAAACCTTACCTACTGCTTCCTCCTTTTTTTTGTGTTCTGGACTTCCCTTGTGCCTTCTCTTGTAGCCGGCCACCCCCCTTCATTGTAGCAGCCTCTCTTCGCTTCCTGGTGTTGGTACGCTCCATCCCACCCTTCTTTGTACCTGCCCTCCTCCTCCTCATGCGTTTCTGAGCTTGATGCCACTCACCAGTGCCCTATTGTCCCTCCAGGTTTTCACGTTCTATGTAGGACAAAACCGATATGGCCTTTCTCGACTTCTGATGCTCGCCGGTGTTTGTTTTGGCAATATTAGTTTGCTGCACAAGAATTGGCAATACCATCTGACAACTGGTAAATCTGATATTGGTGCACCACAGCATGCAATTCTACAGGCATTAATTAGCAAAGCCAGTTGAGATCAGTTATCTTTACCAACTCTGGTTGATTAAGGGGGCTGAAACCGTTTTTAGTGTAGTTTACTTAAGATGCATTTCTTGAAGTCTGATGATTCACAAGTTCCATTCCCTTTAGAGAAGCTGACATAAGTATTTGTGGGACAGTGGGGTAAATCGTACCTTATTTGTTAACACTTTAAGAAAGAGAAGATCTTTTACCTTGAGGACGATGGATTCCCGCACAGCATCCAGACAGACTGCAATGAAAAGCATTTACATTGAATCTCAGGAGGTTCAACCAGATTGAGAGGACTCCAAGGAGAAGATGAGAATATCGCTATAATGACCTGCTAAAATGGTTGGAGGAACAGTCCTCAAAGATTTAAGGGCAAGAAACCATCTGTGAATAAACACAGGACAGCTGCTAGTTGATAATGTGTTGCTCTTGAACAGAGTGGTATGGAACAGTGTCCCTACTGGAAATGACAGTATTCAAACCATTGCGCTACGGCAGGAAGTAGATATCATTCACAGGTCTTTGGTCCCTGGGCTCCTGACATGACTCGTAGTGTGATAAATATACTGGAAGCCAATATAAAGATGGGGAGGCAAGGTTGTATGTCACAGGCTTCACTTCCTGCTCAAAATCTTCAGTTAAGTCGAAGTCCTAGTACAAGCTTAGACTGAAGCTGGATTGGACCCATCCCGCCACTCTGGTTCCCAAAAGAAGGCACAAGGGTGTCAAGATTTTATATTGGGGAGAGGCTGTGGCCTAACGGCTACAGCAGTCGGCCTCTGAGTTTGGAAACTGGGTTAGAGTACTGGGAGGGACGCTCAACATCCTGTGATTTGGGGCAAATCACTTAACCTCCCGTTCCTAACAAAAATGAATGTGTCAGTCTGTAATGCAACTGGTGCTCATGTAAAGTGCTCGGATACCTTTGGGTCTAGTTCGTGCTCTATAAATCTGCACCAAAAAAAAGTCTAACACCATTGAGTTAACAGGCACATGCAACTGACTCCTCATTTGGTTACTGACCACATCTGCGTTCCCCAGGCCTTCTTTGACCCCGCAGCAGATCGCAGCATGCAAATAGGCCATACTGGTAATCTTTTGTTGTGCTTTTGACACCCTCTGGAGCACCTTTGAGCCCCAAGCAAGGAACAGCAGGGGCCTCAGCAGTGTAAAGGCTGGCAGGTCCTTCCCCAGCAACATCTGTCCCCGTGAGACCAGTTACTGTGGCCGTACCAACTCTGGTCCACTCTGGGCCCCAATGCTGTACCAACCCCACCGGTGCCGGTTGATAAACTGATGTCCTTGTAAGACCGTAAATGGACATTGGCATGGGCTAACTGACTCCCTATGAAATTATAGAAGCATAGCCAGTTGTCATGCAGGCTGTCTGTAACCCAGTGCCTCTACTGTGTTAAAGCGATCAGCAGAGGCTTCATTTTCTTTTTGGCTCTACCACTGATCCTGTGCAGGATTCACCGTAGTATACATGAGGAGGGTGGTGGTGGTGGTGGTGGTGGTGGTGGTGGTGGTGCGGGGGATGACTTGCTCCCCCCTCATTATACTAATAATACCTTATACCTTGATTGAGAAAATGCTAGTGGGCTTTGTAGGCAACTGGGCCTTTGTTGGGCCTTTGTTTCAGTAGCTCCCTCCCCCCACCTTTTGCCTGGTATTTGATGCACCTTGGACTGGAGTGCTCTGGGTTCCTGCTAACCAGTTGCCCAGTGTCAGTGTTCTTTTCCCAAAACAAGAGAACTGGTCAATTAATCCCCAATTGGCCAGGCCTTTAGCACCTCTGTGTCCCTAGTAAGTGGCAACTCTGGTACCTAAGGCATAGAATTGCAGCATAAATTGTGCCACTCTAAGGGACCCAACACCAAACCCATGCAGACGACCACTGCAGGCTGCATGGCAAGGTGGTCTAAATAGTGAAAATACGGCATGGAACACATGTCGCCTCTGTCGCCCTTGATATGTGGCCTAAGGCTTCCTCAGACAAGGGAAATACCACCCACTGCCCTGGGCCCATCTGGCACCAGGACAGGAGGGAAAACTAGCTATGCAGGAGGCATGTTGCACTGCCAGGCTGGACACGCCTCCTAGGGTGAACAGCCTGAAGTGAACACGAAGTTAGGAATTCCACCATCTTGTGTGTGATGGAATCAAGAATTCTGGGGCAGGGTAGTGCCCACTCCCCAAAGGAAGAGGTCCTCTAGGGGGGGTGTAGTAACCACAGGGGTAAGTCACCCATTGGCCAATACCCCTCACTCTCCTCAACACTCCTAAATTGAGTATTTAGGGGACCCCTGATAACAGGCATTCAGATTTCGCCGACACAAAAGGAGCGTCCACAGTAGACTGCTGACCCGAGAACCAAGGAGAACGACTGACTTGGCGCCAACCCTGCCGGCCTGCCTGCTGCACCTGACGCTCGTGGCGCAATCGACTCGTCCCTGAGCTGTACAGACTCCAAGAAACCCAGAGGGCTGCCAGTGCTTTGCTAATTGCCAAACAAACACCCTTGGAGTAGAGAAGCTACTCCTATGCAGCTGCAGGCACCAAATGAGCAAGGGCTGGTTCACCTATCTGCTGCTCACCAGGATTCCTGGGCAGCTGCAGCATCAGTAGGAGGTAATGGTGCTCCCACAGGTCAGATCCATCCATTCCTCCAAGTGTGCGAGCGCCAGGATCAACCTGAGCTCCACAGTACCAATACATGGGGTACCGGACCCCGTGCAGCAGAGCAGTCGAGGATTGTTGTGTCCAGACTGGGCACCAACACTGAGGATAACTGACCTGCACATCGAAGGACTTCAGGGACAGTGAGACCCGCAATGAGAGTGGCCAAGCTGTCCTGTTTGCCCCCTTCTGCAGATTCCAAAGACTGAGTGAGTCCCCGGCCGCCGCCACGACACCTTAAAGCACTCGCGCCCCACAGCCAGAGTCTGGAGGAGGTTACGGTGCCCACGGGGTCCCGAGACCCACAAGAGCCGAGCCCATCCTTGGGTCTAGCCAGACTGGACTTCCAGTTGCTACCTGAAGCCCAGCCGCAAGTGACTCCAGCACTGACCCAAACGCCAAAACACACTGCTGCACCGGAGCCCCACAGCCCGAGGAGAAGTGGACCAATGGTGTCCCGAAGTGCCTGAGGGTCAAGCCCTCCTCCCCCGCCCCTCCCCAGGTGTGAGTTCCCCTGGACTGGCCCCGCAGTCCCAGCTTCGATACTCTATCCGACCAGACCGTTCCACATTGGAATAAATAGGACTCCCGACGTAACACCGAGAGCCTCCTGAGGTGACCTGTTGGTGTGGCTTTTAACCTTCCCCTATACTCTCCTTAAGTCAAGAAGAACAGTTCCGTGAGTCGTTAAGTGCCCGAATGCAGCACATGAAACGAGAAACACCGCCATCTACAAGTGGCACATTTCCTTGTGTTTGAACCGATGTATATCGATTTAAAAAAACCTGTTGGCTAGCCTGTAAAATCATAAACCAAAATCTATGCGGGCAAAACCCTATTAGAGGGTATTTATAAGATAGTCAAACCAATGTGGACTAGGAAAATGAGTAGTCAATCTTTCAAACACTCGAAAATAAAGAAAGAAGATAGTGCCCTATACCATACAATAATAAATGTCCTATAGGACCCCGTAAATTTGGAAAATGTAGAGAGGGATATTATACTCTAACATACAGGAAAAATTGTTAATGGCTGTACACATGCTAAATGTCCAGATATATAGAAAATGTGTCCATAGGTGTACAAAAAATATACATTGAGTGCAACAACCTATTCAACAAAAATATCATAAGAGTAACAGAGTATTTTTTGAGTATCTTGGAGTGAAAAAGAGAACGTGTACAATCTTGTTCCAAATTCAACGTATTGGTATTCAGTTGGTTAGAAATGCATGCATTTTTCTATCTTGATTCAACCCTTTATCCACCCAACTTAATCCAAAATGTCTCCAGTTTCCTTAAAGCCATCATTCTATTGTCAAATTCCACCATACCCTCCCCACCTCGTGAGTGGGGTTTAGAGCAGGTAATGGCATGAAACCTAATTTTCAATTTTTTTCTTTGGCATGTTGTAAATTGTAATGCAGTGCTGGGGGATAGTTATTGTCATCATTTCTGATAGCCTGTACATGTTCTTGTATTCTTTCATTTAATGGCCATGGTCTAATATTTGTGGGTAGCACAATACGAGCATTAAAGGAAAGAATACATGAACATGTACGGGCTATCAGACATGATGACAGTAACTATCCACTAGCATTGACTGTAATTTTGATTATTGTTATTGTATCCCAGAGCCCGTAACCCCTTATCATTCCAAATACACTTTGAACCCAACCCCTGGCTGGCGCTATGTATCTTGGGGAATTTGCATAAATGTAAGCTACAGCCGATGGGGAATCTATAACAGTTTGCTGATAAGAATGTGGGAGAACCTAAAACACGTCAAAATATGATGGAGTCTATAATGACTGGGGCACAGTAGTCTGGACATTGCTTTGCGTTTTTTGGGTGGGGAATTGTGATTTGAAAAGTACTGACTTGAGACCAATCTACTACAAATTAGACACTTGGTACTTGTTTATGCCGCTTGCATATTAACGAAATACTGTGGAAAGTTGTTGAATCAGTAGTGTTATTCACCAGAAACTGTCAAATGCCCTTGGCTTAAAAAAATAAATACAATTGTTTATTGCCTCTTTGCAAAAGTCATCTAGTGATTTTATGAAAGTACATATCTCAAAAGAACCATCCTTTCTGCTTCAAGTAATAAAATATATATATTATCTGGTTGTAGGTGTGGACACTGCAAAAAACTGGCACCTGAGTATGAGAAAGCCGCTCAGGAGCTCAGTAAACGCACCCCACCCATTCCTCTGGCAAAGGTGGATGCCACCGCTGAGAGCGAGCTTGGAACCAGGTTTGGTGTATCTGGCTATCCAACTTTAAAGATCTTCCGCAAGGGCAAAGCTTTTGAGTACAACGGTCCAAGAGAGCAATATGGTAGAGTATTTTTCTTATATATCCTTGGTATGCAGGGAAGATTTGTCAAGGTGGGAGGGCGTTGAGTCTACAATAGAATGTCTGATATTAGGGTTTTTTTTTTTTTGCATCAACCTAGAAACTGATGAACAAGTGTACATTTATGCACAAAGCATTCAGTGGAATGCTTTCTCATGCTGCTACCTTTCAAAAGCAGCTCTGGCAGGAAGGAGTGATGCTACAAAAAAAGGCAGACCAAACTCATCCAAGGCAGCTGCTAGGTGCTCATAGGGAACTAAATCTGCATGCATCATCATCACCAACAATGATATCAAGTCATCTTCTTTTACCAGAAAGCACTGTATTAATCTAAAGGGGAATGTTGTACCTGATCGAATAGCAATGCTGTGCTGGTGCCAATGTGAAAACCCTGTGATTTTTTTTTTTTACCTTAACTGACTCTAAGCTCTCTTGATAGTTTCATATAATCTGGCAATCAGTTAATGAACATCACTGAGACAGGACATGACTTACTGCATTGTTTGAGTGAAAGAATGTCCTTGCATCAAGAAAATGCCCTCATTTGCACAGCCTTTCCCTTTGTACTGCAAACTATTGTGACGTTTAGAAGTGCAGCATGAACTTGAATTTAAGCAACTAATTTGCACTATATACACATCCGTAACAGAACTCCTCGCTTGAGGTCTGTTTTGCGTTGCACTTTCTCCTTTCTCCCTCCACTTCCCCATGCACATTAGTTTTGGGAGATAAGCTTCACATTTATTCATACCACTTACTACTGTCCGGCCCATCGAATATTATACCTGATATACAATCAAGAAATATGTAAAGCATTAACTTTAAAATGTTGCGGAAAAAGATAGTCTGCAATGATTTGGCATGTTCTCCTTTGGCATGATATTGACTAACAATGAGTAATGAGCGTGAAGTGCATATGGACCCAGCTAGCACATGTGCAGGTCAGGGCAGGTGGGACGTTCAAAGACTTAACTGGAAGATGGCTATTAAGAATACAAACTAAAATCTGTGCTTTGACTCTTTTGGTGTTCAAAAAATGTTATCTGGATTTTAAATGTACCATATTTATAACACTGAACAGGCTCATTGTTGGCCTAGAACATCAAAACCTATTTAATGGTGCTCCTGAATCTACAATAGTCAGCCATATGAATATATAGAATAGGGCACATTCTGTAATATAAAATTAAGTTCTCATGCATTGTAAATGTCTTAAACACTTTATATCGGTAGAGAAAATAAAGTAAAAAGAACATGCTAGAAAGTGGGCTTATAAAGAAAAATCCGGATAGGACAATCTTGACCTAGAAATGTCAATGTGAAGCGAAAGAAGAAATTCCGGTTAGTGGATTCTGAGTGTACCCAAACTATAAAGAAGACATCCACCAATATTAGTGGGAGGTATATTTAATATGAAAATGGAATCCTGAGGGGGGGGGTTATTTGTTGTATACATATAGTTTATCCCAGAAGTGCATCTGAGTAAGGTTTTTACTAGAGACCATTTTTCAAGCGCTCGTCTTATCTTCTGACATGGGTCAAACATGCACACCACATGTGAAAGGATGGTTTTTACTGTTTTTCTAGCAACGTAATACTGATTTCGAAGCAATGGTCAGCAAGGACTGCAATAAAGCTCTAACGTGAATATACTAGGCGAGTGAGTTTGTTCACTTGTACGTCCAAGCATTATTACAAGGGGTAACCTCAAAACTTCCACAAAAATTACATCAATTTCTTCCATTATTTTAGACAAGAAGGGTCCTATTTGGCAGTTTTTAACCATTGTATGTAATACCGTTCTTTCTTCATCATTGTAATGTCTGCATACCTCATTCTGTCAAAGACCAATTCTTGCCATCTTGTAAAGCGTCCAAGGAAGGTTATGAATGAGAAGAATATCTAGTTTGCATCCACACAGGGGATGTATTTTCCCTAAATGCTGTTTTGTATATTAGACAACTGGTTTTTATTTCCCACACAAGTTGCTATCTTAGGCGATAGTGAGGTCCATTTCAAATCAAAATGTTTGGTCCTGAGAAATTATTTTAACTCCTTGCTCTATAGATTATGGAAGCTAGATAGGACCTGAATAGGAGCTTTGAGCTGATTCCACGTATTCAATAGGTGACAGATTCAAATTGAATTGAGAGTACATAATCTGATCAACCGATTAATTAAGCTAAATTTATCACACAATTATCTGTATGATTTGGCCAATCTGCACAGAGAAATAAATATTACCAGTCATTAACGTTGTCTAGAAAAGAATTTCAAAATAAGTGTTCTCCTCTATTAGTTACTTTTCTTCCCTCAGTTCAGGTGGTGTTAGAATCGCCACAGGCCAGATAGTTTTGTATGCAAGCTTTGCGCTTTATAATCAGTGTTGCTTCTCCGAAGTGCAAGCCTCACCTGTCTCGTACACTGCACTTCTCAGACTCACCCGCTCATTCCAATTTCTCTGTGGTTTGCAAACTTTTATCCCTGCAAACATAGTATTTCCCTGCCAAAAGGTGAATAGGTATTCTAGTACAATGGGGTAACCCGCAAATGTCCACGGACCTGGGTAACGATCGGTATAGGAAAACAATGGTCCTAGACTATTCATTTAAAGAACATTATTTCAATCACCGGTATACAAATATATTTATATGAACAACTATATCCTCAAAAATACAAAGGCACCTGATATCATACAGAATGGTAACTGTTTATTTGCTCAAATTGTTTTATATCATAAGTAACCTTATTCAATGTTAAGAGAAAGAGGGAGGTCGCTCCAAAGGGAGTGTGAAAGGAGGGGAAGAAAAAGTGCTCGTGAGGTAGAATAGATATGGATGATGGAAGGAAATCCAAAGGGTGAACACAGTATTCAATTAATTATACATTGTAGAACTGGTCAGTAATCATAGTAGCACCAGTTTTTACATATAGGTCTGTCCCTAACGGATTCACAAAATATTCATATAATTTTCGTTGGTGCACACAGAACTTTTCTGTGAAAAGGCAGAACTGGGGTAGCTTCGGGTGCAGGCCCAAAACAGGGGGAAAATGTCGACGTTTCGACCCTTGTGCAATGAGGGTAAATTAGAACCTCTGCAGGCGGGTCTTCCTCAGGACGGGGTGAAGGGGGTGGGCAACCTATGGAGAGGTACAGGCCTTCATGTGGTAGGTCCGCATTCAAGTTGCGGCGTGGTAAAGGTTGTTAGGTTGAACTGTGGTGTTGATAAATCAAACCAGGGGAATAAATCTCCCACAGCATCTAATGGGTTGTTGATTAGCGAAGCCCGGGGGATCCCAGCTGGCCTCTTCGAAGGTGAATAGGGGCCGTTGGTAATTTTCATAGAAATGTTCAAGGGATCACAAAGCAGCCATCTTCCTCTGGCTCTAGGCCTTGCTCTCAGCTTGGGCTCAAAAATGTTGTCTTTTGTAAACTTAGGCTGTTTCGAATGTGAGTTGACTTCTGCAGTGTTTTCTGAAACAAACTTGAGGAGAGGAGTTGGCCTAACGGCTAGGGCGGTCGACCTCCAATCTGGGGAACCGGGATCGAGTCTCTGCAAGGACGCGCAACATCCTGTGATTCTGGGCAAATCACTTCATCTCCCCGTGCCTAACAAAAAATGAATGTGTCCTCATGTAACTTAACTGGTGCTCGTGTAAAGCGCTCTGATACCCGATACCTTCGGGTCAAGTTTGCGCTATATAAAACTCCTTTATAATTTTTTTTTTTTTAAAACCTCCATGTAAGTGTGCCCCGCCTGATGTTTTCAGATTGCCATTATGTGCCAATGTCAGAGTGGATGTGCGACATCAGCCACAGGCTAAAACAGTAAGCCATTTGTATCCTGAATCTGGAAATGTATAGTGTAGCATATAAGGAACCTTCGGGCATCCATTACCAATTGCAGCATTGGTCACCGTATGCAAATATACAAATATTGTTATTTGGGTTTCTTTTTCTGAACACCTTTATGCTGCTTCTTTCTTCCAGGTATTGTTGATTACATGATTGAGCAGTCTGGCCCACCTTCTAAACAGATACAAGCCACCAAGCAAGTGCAGGAGTTTCTTAAGGATGGCGATGATGTCCTAGTTATTGGTGTATTTGATGGAGAGAAGGATAAAGCATACCAGCAGTATCAGGATGCTGGTGAGTAACACAGAAGATTGTCCTATTTTAATGGAGAAGTGAAATGGGTTGTTCACTTCATTTTCTTTTCATGCACTCTTGCTCTTATATTTTTTTACTCTCTGCTCTAAAGTTTATTTATAAAGCACTGTGCCACCCAGAAAACGACCTGACGTTAAAAGATGCCGAATTTACAGAAGCTATCATTTAGACTGGGAAGCTCTTTAAAAAGTAAAACTTTTATTTTTTTTTCTTAAGTGCGAAACTAGGTTACTGTTCGATAGAAATGGGCAGCTTCTTCCTACTTTTTAAAGCCAGGAAAGAGCCCAGCTACAAACCTGGCAGAGACACCAAAGATGCACTCAACGAGCGTAGCTTACACCTGGAACAGTAAGCAGTATTTAAATCTGCCAGGTGCCCAAGACCCCAGTTATTTAAGATCCTGGCAAAGGGCCTTAAAAATGTCCCCCTTACTGGCTGACAGCCAGTGTAATTTCTTTATATAAGATGGATGTGTTGTTTTAGTAAGATGAAGAATCGGCCTGGTAGCAGAATTGTGGATCACCTGCAGCTTATCCAACCGGTGCGCTGGGATGCCAAGATACAAGGAGTTCCCATTGTCCAGTCTCGAAACAAAGTGTTGGTGACCACTTTACTAGCCTCCAGTGGGAGATTCCTAAAGATTTTCTACAGTAGTTTTAGAATGATGAAACGAATTGCCGCAATTTTGCCCACTTGATTAGTCATGGGCAGATCATGATCTAAAATAGCTCCCATATTCCTAACCTGGGTGGCTGGGGATGGACCTTCTTCTAGTTCCACATTTCTTGGAGACCAGAGAGGTTTGACTGCCCTACAGAAAAACCTCAGTTTTAGGAGTGCAACTGGAGACAGTTGGAGTACATTGACCACTCTCAAACATGCTTGAAGTTTGGCTTGTATGGCGATGACATCCTTGGATAAGTTAATATATTAGTGGATGATAGCTTATTGTTGACTCTAATCCACAATAATGCACCAGTTCTGCCAGGGAAAGCATATAGACTTAGGGAAGAACCCTGAAGTACACCTTTCAAGACAGAAGCTACTGTTAACAAGAAGAGCACAAGAGATCCCACTTGCGTTCTGGCTAATAGAAAGGATGCCAGCTACCGAAGGGCCTGATGACAAACACCCATCTCAAAGGACCAGGGCAGCTGAAACTCCTCTCCCTGGTCCGGAATCATTTCAGATTTTCCGTAGCCACCACCAGAGAAGATTGTCTTGTGATTTGTATGGAAATCAGATGAACTAACTTAGTTTTTAGATGATTGTAGATCTGTTAATGTCCATTTTACTAGTTTTCGCTGGCGAGGGCAGTGGAGCTATGGGGCAGTATGCAACTCATTTTCAAGAGCAGATGAACTTTAGCATGCTTTCAAATCTCAGGAAATTCTACCAAGTTGATGGAAAAATTACAATGTGGTCAGCCGATAAAACTTCACTATTAAAGAAGGATGTAGGTTAGAAGTCAAGGGGAGAGGTGGGCAAGATGACCTTTGTACCCATTTCAGATAGAAGAAAAAAGTTGCGTTGGATGCTCCATTGGGAGCTTGAGTCAGTCTCCTAACCTCTAAAAGAATCCAGAGAAGGCTGGCACTCAAAATTTCTGTAAATGTTTTCAGGAGTTGATCTCTTAGAAGTTAAAGGCTGTGAACTCCCGTACAGTTTAAAATAAATTCACACAGGAAATTACCAGCTGCCACAGATGTGTTGGTCACCTAAAAGTGGCAAGCCCTGCAAAGAAGTTTAGTAATGTTTAATTTGGGACCTATGGGTTCTTGTTGTCCATGTGATGCATAGACCCCCAGCTGTGCTCTAAAGGCATGCAGTGTAACCTCTCGGCATGCAAATCAGCATAAAACGTGAGGGGAGGGCTGCTCCCAGTGAACCTGATATTTTTTAAAAAAAAGGCAACAGTCAAGAGTTCTAGTTGTCCAACTGTTAACATTGAGAAGAGCTGTAGACCTATCGGTCTCCTGGCTAAGCCCCATACTGGCCAGAGGCTCTCAGAACTATTACTGGGAGATTTCTGATGAGGGGTATGAAAAAGGTGCCAAATGTTCTTTAGGTGTTTGATGACTGGTATGGAAAGTGGAAAGGTAATCAAAATGGGACGACAAAATGATCAGTGGAGGAAAGAGAAATGTGCATTCCTCTCGGTGTTTAAAAAAAAAAAAAAAAAGAAAATTGAACAATGGGTCCAGCGAAAAGAGTAGTTTGGGTTCCAGTAAACCTCAAACCAAGAGAGGACACAGCCAGAATCAAGTTTGTACTCATGGTTAGGGAAATAGTCAAGATGGTAATTGAGATCACCCAATAGCAGGAATTTTGAGGCTTTTACTACCCATGTAGGCTAGATGACCAAGGGGTTCATATATTGGCACAAATTAAATATTAAGCATTATGCTTCATCAATTGAAGTGTGGCAATTGTTATGCCAAACGCATTTGGTAGAGAATAGCCACCGCACCCAGTTCTAGTAGTGTGGTAGAAAACTACAACTGAGTATCTGGAGGGATGCTCTGGCAGTATCAAGATTAGGTCAAGGCTGCAGCCAAGTCTCAGTTGGGGAAAAGCACATAGGTTTCATCCTTGACAAAGTTCCGAATGTCTTGTGTGTTTGCAGTGGGACCCGACATTAATTAAATAGCAGGTCAAGTGCCTAGGCGCAATGTAGCCCTAGATGTACTTGTTTGTGCCGTGCTAAAGCTCACCGTCCATAATGAGTGAAGTAAATTTACTGTGGTAACAGGAAAAAAATGTAAAGGCATAGAAGACATAAATATTGGGCGTAGGGTTTACTGAATTTGCTAAAAAAGCAAAACGTCTCCTAAGTAAATCAGATGTTTCTCTGGTTGAGGTACGGGAGAGCCAGAGATTCTGAAAATAAAAAAACCCAGACAATTGTGCCTTGTCCTTTTAGCAAGACGAGAATCAAACTAAAAATATAATTTCTCAATGGCATTAAAACCGTATCTAAGTGCCACAGTATCGTCGGTGGGTGAATGCAACAATCGTAGCAGCAAGGTGATAAAAGTAATTGTGTATTTATCAATTTTCATGTGAGAATTTTCTGTAGGATATGGTCTCTGGGTTTGCATCTTAAAGGCCTTCCCAAATTAAAAAATAATTTCCAGGTGTTTAAATGCATCTTTACACCTAGATGCCGATGTTCAGTTCTCAGGCTTTGATAATGAGTCATTGGCGAAACGTGGTGGGTGTCTTGTGGAAGTGCACCATGAATCGCTTGTGATAGATCTTTGACTAAGGGGAAGCAGCGGTTTACAGATGAGTGTGACTGTTTTCCTTTTAGATGTTTGTGTAGCTCCTGTACATATTACCTCCCAGCTACGATAGAGGGAGAGTTACACCCGCCTGGAAAGCTATGATCGTGGAGGGAATAGTGGGAAGTAAATATCTGTCCTGTACCCTGGCTGTACGGATTTCTTTTGGGTGTGTTGCAGTTCCTGAAGTATGATGATAGCGGTAAAAAGGCAGAATAGAGATTGTTTTTGCCCAACGTATAGGTAGGTGTTCTCTATCATTTTATATTCTATCGACCTTGAAGAGAACCTCTGCTCAAGTGGGCTGAGGGTGCAGTACAGAGGGGCTGGAGGGAATGTTGTCTAAAATTAAAGGCAAAAGTGTGTTTCCCTGCGCCTCCAGTGGACTGACCAGGGGTTTGATTTGATTTTTCTCAGCAAACAACCTGCGGGAAGATTACAAGTTCCACCACACATTCAGCAGTGAGATCATGAATTTCCTGAAAGTGGCGACGGGCAAGCTAGTGGTGATGCACCCAGAGAAATTTCAATCCAAGTATGAGACGAAAATGCACACACTGGACTTCAAAGTGAGTTGTCTCCACTTACGAATGAATGTTATAATATCTGTATCGAGTTCAATGCTGATTTATTACTTTCAGCAATGTTTTGTATGAATTCACCAGTGCGTTGTCTGTCTGTGCCACACAGTCTGAAAGCAGTTTGCTTGATTGCTTGGAACGTGTTTTCAGTGAGGCACAGACAGTGTGTGAATATAGAGTTGATTAATAAAAAAAAATATGAAGGACATGGGGCACTTGTGTGTTGCAAAGATAGTTTGGGTGTTGGGGTTTTGTGACTCTTCACTTGATATAGTTAACTCTTCAAACTAAAATTATATTTCTCGGAAACCAACTACCAGTCACACGTTTCCAATAGTAGACTTTATTTGATTTTAACACACATATATGATAATGTCTCACTTTCCTTGCTGAGCTTTTTTTGTAGTTTTTTTTTTTTTATTCACCTACTTTATCTTCTGGAGGTAGGCAACGAGGCATCCAAATCTCTTGGCAACTGGTGTGAAAACTAGGGAGGAATTATCCAATACCACTCGATTGAACACGAGTTGTGGCTCCAAACTCGAACATTTGGCATCATGAAGGGTGTTTGCTTGGTTGCAACATCACAAAATAAAATGATGAACTGAGTGTTGAAACTTTAAAAACACTCACTCCAGTCACAGATCTGGGTTTAATCCATAGTTATTTTTCTTGCCACGACACCCCAGTTTGGACCCAGCCATATGCAAATCAGTCTTGACCCATCTCCCCATGGGAACAGTCCAGCCCGATCTGCCATGCCAGGTTCTCCCTGGACCGGAAACAAGCATCCTGGGACCAATTTCTGGGTATCGCCCCATATCAGCCAGGTTAGCTTAAATCCAGTGGCGCAGCGAGCAAGGGATCCATGTCTGGGCATACCCTTAGCCACTTAGGGCGCACATAGCAACCTCGCAGAATAGAATAAAATTGTTGCTTTTATCGCCGTAAGTGGAAAGGGTATGCCCAGGGAGGACCTGGCTTGGCAGATCGCGCTGGACTGTTCCTATGAGTTGGAGGGTCAAGACTGATTTGCATATGGCTGAGTCCAAACTGGGGTGGTGTGGTGAGCAAAGTAACGATGGATGAAACCCAAATCTTTGTGACTGGGGGTTAATGTTTGCATTGTTTAGCATTACGTCCATCATTTTTTCTGTTTGCGGGTGTTTGCTTGGTTGGCATAATAAATAATGCCATAAACTAACTTATAACTTATATTGAATCTCTAGGTTTCTCGCATAAACTCCCAAGCCCATTGATTCTGAGCCACATGCTGTATTCTGTTTTCACACCTCGCCAATTTATCCTAGATTAACCATTTCCTCTTGGCCTGAACTGCTATTTCTGAATCTCCTTTATATAAATTACCTCGTTCCCCTGAGTAAACCTCCTACAACTACTATCCTTTCCAGAAAAGTGAACAAACTCAACCATATTGTATCTGCAGTCCTCCTTTCCTGCTACATTCCAGGGTTCTGCCATATCAGATCTCCTCTGTTACTATGATTGACTCAACTCTGCACTTGACACCTCACCCCTCTAAAGCACACAAGGCTTGTGTTCAAAGCTTTGCAAGCTATAAAACAAGTTATACCTCATTGTCCTTGTTGGAAAGTGGATTATTGGTAGGGGCAAATGTAGGTCTGCCACTGGCAATAAGGCCACTAACACATGATAGGACTCAGCATAGGTCTTAGAAAATTATTCCCATGCTCAACCCTTGGTAGCTTGGCTGCGAGCAGGCAGGCTTAACTTCAAAGACAGGTATGTAAAGCATTTAAAAAGACCAATTCAGTAAATAATTAAGACACAATGCATAATAAAAATCCAACACCAATTTATAAAAATAGGAAATATTTTTATCTGTAAAATGACACCAAAACGACAAAAATCCAATGTAAGGAACCAGAGATATGAATTTTTTAAGATTTATCACTTTATAGCACTTAGAAACATATAGCACCATGTTGGGATATCTGGTCGCGATAGACCGGCTCAAAGTTTCAGGCCGACCGCGATGGTGCCCTGAGCGGCTACCCCTCGCGGTAGGTCCCGTTCACAGTTTTTACCTTCGGACTTAGAAACGTTTCTGGAGCTTTTTCTCGTGGGGTCCCTCGATGCTCTTCACCAGGCCGGATTCGGTGAGGGTTCGCCGGCCTCGGATTTCTTCTACTCCCGGTCAAACTCTGGAAGTCGGGCCTACGGAGCTTTCAGCGGGACGAACCTGGTGGCTTGGCCGGCTCGCGGTTGAAGGCAGGCGGCTTGGCTGGCCAGGTTGAGGCAGTCCCCCCTATGGAGCTTTTTTTCAAAGTTGCTCCAAAGTTGCTCCAAACTTCTGGAACTTCTTCCTGAAGTTCCCCAAAGTGTCTCAAACTCACCCCAAGGGTCTGGAAGCTCCAAGATGGTCCTTGAAAGTTGAGGACTTCAGTTCCCACAATCCACTTTGACGAAACCCTTACAAATCCACTGGTAGTTCTCCAGGTTGAGGATCCTTGGTGGTGATGTTCCAGGTGAGCTCTGTTAACCTGTAGCTTGCAGGGAGTCCACTCTTTAGTTCTTTTACAGCAAGGTAATCCACAGGGCTGTAGTTTCAGCTGGTGCAGTCTTCAGAGGGCAGGCCTTAGAATTTGCACCCCAACTTCTCAGCCTGGCAATGTCTTGCTTTCTTAAGTTTCAAGCAGCAGATCTGAGAGGCTCTGCCCCTCTCAGATACTTATTCCAAGTTCTCTGGGTCAAGCAGGAGGTCACTCCTGACCAATGGGAGCAGGGCAACTCCCCAAGGATATGACCACATCCTGTAGAGTGTGGCATTATTTTGTCCCAGACTGCACCAAATCTTCCAGATTCATAATGGCTGATTTTCCAGCAGGGAGGTAAGAGCTGGCTAAACACACCCCGAGGATGGCTACTTTCCATAGACTCTCCCCCTTGCATCTGCTCATTCTTGCCTTAATCCTAGCTCTTGCTTTGGGTCAAGAGAGTAGAGTTGTAAATGACACTGAGGCCGTCCCCTTCTCTTTGAAGACCATGGTTTACGACTCCTCCCCCTGCTCTGGCATTCCTGTGTAGCAGCACACTGCCCTCCCAGCAGAGCTGGTTAACCCCAGGGGCTCTTTATCACCTCTTCAAGGCAGCCTAGCTAATCCACTTCACTCTGACCAATCAGGACAGACCACTGGAAAGCTGAATCTGGACTTACAAACAAGAAATTCTTATTTCTTGTCTGTACATTTTAGGAGAAATTCAACAATATGATATTGTTGGATTCATCACTACCATTCTGGGAAGTCTTTGAATGGATGTTCTATCATTCTCCTATCAGGAGTTATTAGTTAATAACTTCTTGCCATGTTAACCTATGTGGCATGGGATTTGCAATGGGAAAAATGACTTGGGCCATTTTTCCAGCACTAGGGCTTATAAAAACATATTTTATAAGTACTTCGCTTATATCTACAGGACCCCCACCCCAGGGGACAACTAGGGGAGACTTTTTAGGGGCTCTGAATCTGTCGCAATATTGCAGATCCTCCCTCCACAGTGCTCCTAGCATCAAAGTCGAATTTGGGCAGCACTTTATCACAATGTGGGGAGTGAAATGTGAAATTTCACTTAACCCAGGGCATATAAAACTCATTTTATAAGGGTCCACCTTATAAATACCTGACCCCCACCCCTGGGACACCTAGGGGAGACCCTGGGGGTTCCTAATATGCCACAACATTGTAGGTTATCCCTTTTTAAGTGCCCCAAACACCAAAGTCGAGTTTGGGCACAATTTACTTTTTAAAAGCAGTCCTGCCACCCAGGGCTACTTTTAAACTGACCTCAGGCTTCAGCAGTGCACACATGCAAGTGCAGAAAACGCTGCTGGCCTCTAAACTGCCATTCCCTATTGTGGACTAGGGACTTCTAGGTAGTTTTAATCCCCCTGTCCTATTATTTAATGGGGTCTGATAGGGTAGGTCATGCCAATCACAGGGGTACCCCATACCATAGTGTGCCCTAGTGTATGTAGGTGTTTTCACTGTATTCTAAATGTCTTTTTCAGCATAGCACTGGCCCTGGGCCTGGTTAGGCAGAGCCCAGGGTCAGTCAGTTACCACCAGTACCATTCAGCAAAAAGTTGGGGGGTGCCCAGGGCACAGGATGACTTTGCAACAGTCCTCAAATGCACCATCCATGCCTATTAACACAGATGGCACAAAACTACGAACTAATCCTTTCTTTTCTTAAGGTCTAACGTTGAAGTCACACGAGTGATACAAATCTAGTACACTGCAAGGACTGTAAACCTTTAATATACACATACATTTCTGCCTACTGAAGGAACAAAACCACTCTCCAGACAATGTCACGTTCCCCTCTCCACATGTAAAGCTTTTACAAACGGTTCTTCGGGCCAAAATTTTGAATGTCTGAATGCAATTTCCCTGGTCACAAGGCAGCTCTTCAGCCCTGGTCCCAACCCTTTTCTATGTCCAGCTAAATGCAATTCAATCCTCTTTGGATTAGTTGGACCTCTCACAGTGCCATCTTTTTATTGATTTTTATGAAGTTGTATTTAAAAACAAAATATATAAAATATATTTCCCCAACACCAGGTACGGTTACATTTGCTTGACATATTAACTATATATAGGTTGTGGTTAGGAAATGGAATTAAACAAAAAAACGCTAGAAATTCACTGAAAAAACAAAGGTTACAGGGATGTTCTAGATGGGCTCACATTTCACTCGTACAAAACCAGTGAAATTCAGCAGTTCTAGCTAGCTGAGCTAACTATAACTTGCACCCCCGTAATGCACTGCTGATGACATCACATATTACCTCCACGGGTAGGTGGCGGTGCCGGGGCTTGAAACAGCCCAGGAGGGGGATCCGTGCATCCTCCTCCCCCCTCCATTATTTAAAATGAAGCCCCGGGGAGTTGGAGATCCCTGGGGCTCAAAGTCTCAGGAGGGGGATCCAGTGCCTTTTTAAAAAAAAATATATATATATATATATATATATATATATATATATATTTTTTTTTTTTTAATTCTTTTTAAATAAGATGTCCCCTGGACCTGGCCCACCTGGGGGCCCTTTTCATAAAGCGCACGGGAGTCCACGCTTGTGTTTTATTGTATTTTTACTTTTTTTTTTTAAATCTTTTTTTTTTTGCAGCACATTCCAGACTTTCGCGATTTCCTGCAAATGTTTTTTTGGCCTGGGACCCCCAGGCCCACGTTTTAGGGATCGGGGTATTCCTACCCTGCCCCCTTTTATTTCTTTCTGCGTTTATTTGTGGGACTCCCTAGGTGGCTGCCAACACTTTCTGGTTGAAGTGTTGGCAGCCAATCCGATCTCTGCACGAGCTCGTCATTCCTCTCAATAATATCTCGCAAACTACTGAACGGATTTACAGCAAATAACAAAAAGCACAATCTGCAGATATAAAGCTAGCTTTCTGCCAAATTTAGTGTAATTCGTCCAGTGGTTCGGGCTGCAAGCATGTCTTAAGAGTCTATGGGAATTAACATGGGAAACGCACTTTTTTTCAACACCCCTCTCCCCCCTTTTTCTCTGACCCTCTCGACGGATCACCCCAAAACTTTCCATGCACAACAAGAATCACTGGGGCAATTTATTTTTGAAAATTCCGTGAAGATTCGTCAACCAGTGCCAAAGATATAGGCAAGTCAAAACAAAAATGCTTTTCCGATGGAAACCTGGTCCTAACTATAACTACCTACTGGCAACCACCAGTATGTTAATATATATCTATCAATACGGTCAATGCAATAAAGAACAGCAGTCCTTTTCTTCCCTTCTGTGAAAACACCCACAGGAATCCAAATTCTTGCCACTATATATTTACACATTGTTTTTAGGCATCCTCTAGTCTGATGTCTAACCATTTCCACCTCCAAACACCAGTCCAGTCTCCTCAGTCAAGCACTGGCCACAAAGCCAGTGGACTTTTCCATTTATTTTTTAGCTGTATCTCGCCATACTACCAAGAGGGTTAGGTTTACAGATATTTTTTTTTATTTGGGAATCACCAGTTCTTTTCATTTTCTCAAAAGTGTTCGCATAGGTGACATGTATCTTAGGATATCCACTCAATTGTATAACAGTTATATTTCCGCATTCCAGGAAGTTTATATCCTTGGAGGGAGCCATATAATGTATCCACATTATTTCATTTTCCTCCTGAAGTAATAAACCTAATGCAGTACTTCTGCTTGTAGGATTCTAAAAGTAGTCTTCATTGCCACATCCCTTGGACACATTGCATGTCCTTTCCAGTCCTCCTCCTCCATTTTTCTGACTCCATTTAACATTTGGCCCTCACTTTGGAAAGAGTATGCATCACATGTATAAGCATTTTATATGTCAACAAAGCGGTCTTAGTTTTCATCTCTTCTTATAGGAACTAATTCTTCAGTGATCCAGCACGTTCTCATATAGTCCCACGGCATGACATACTAGATACCTGTAAATATTCAAAAATTATTTCAGACATTTTGTACTTTTCACATATTTGGGGGAAAAAGACAACATTGCATTTGTGCCCTGTATGTCTCTTCTTTTTGATCTGCTGTCTAGATCCTGTCGGACCCTGTTTCGGGGGCCCAGGGCAGGGCTTCTGTGCCTCAACCACAGTGATTGAGGTAGTTTGCCTTTGGTGTCCTGGGGACCATCTTACTATGGCTCCCCAAACTGGGCAGAGGATGCCCTTTTTACACTGAAATCCCAGCGCTAAGCATCAAAGGCTTCTCAGTAATGTAGTGTGAAGCAGAGAATCAGGACTCGAACAGTCAAACGAGAGACGTAATAAATCGCTGTGCAGCTTGATCCTTGCCTTTTTAGTAAAGTAAAGTACTTCTTTTTACAGCAGGACAGAATACTACACAGTTATGGAGGGCAACAACTACAAGGTAAAACTGTCTCATTCCGGTCCATTTAACAACAAAGCACTACACCCACTTCTTGCCCCCCCCTCCTCACTCTACAGTGTCACTCATTGACTTTGGTAACCTTCCAGCAATTTCAAGTTTAGGCTAAATTAGGCACGAGCAAATTCACTCAGCTGTCACCGTATCAGCAACTGAAGGTCCTTTTGAACAGTTTAGGTCCAAAGTCTCACCATAAAGGACAATTTTGTTACTGCAGGCTTATCTTTGTGTGCTTGTGTTAGTCTTTCAGTCTCTGGGGACTGGGCCTTGAGTTACCTGCTCAATGGAAACGGGACTTGGCTGGTTCCACACATCGGAGACATGGGTGGGCCTCTCCTCCTGTACACTCTCTCCTTCTGTAGAGCCATGTACTCTCCTTCCCTCTTCAAGCAGGCGGGCTGGCATGAGCTTACCCACAGCTTCTCCAGCAAGCTGTGCAGACTTCAGGTGAGGACTCCTCATTGCTGGAAGACTGGCTGTCTTACAGGCACCAGCCCTGGTCTCATAGTAGCTCTCCAAGTATATAGAGCACTCCTTGATTGGTCAAGGAGACTTTGGATACACTGCCTAAAGACCTGTAAATGGTTTGGTGCAGTTTTTTTTCTCAAATGTAACTGTTTGGCAGTAGTGTGGACACAGCCTTTGTGCAAGTAGATCTCTTCTAGCAGGCAGAGGGATGCTGCCTTCAATCAGGAGTATCCAAAACATGAGTCCAATGGCTATATAATGATTGATACATTAATTTATGGGTAATATACATCAGACACATCCATATAGATCGTTTATGTGGAATAACAGTCTTTGTCAATTAGTCTTTAAGAGAAAGTGTCAACTAAACTTGATTTGATTGTGTGTGGTACACCCTGCATAAGTTCCTCACATTAAGTAAAAAGGTGGCAGAAAAAAAAAAAAATCCCCATTCTTTAGTTTCTCCCTGCTTGCTTATTGAGAATGTGATTCTTTTTCTTTTTGACAAACTCATCTAAAGAAAGTGTTTCAGCTAGTTTACTCATGGCCTCCTCAGGACAAAAATGGAAGTGTTATAATTCCTACAGAACAAACCTATATATGTACAAATTACTTATTATATCCGTATAGAATTTATGGCCGGGCCACTGCTAGTGAAAAATGTGTAGTGACACCGCCACCACAAAGTGAGGTAAAAACTGAAGATTGGAGTGTCCGTAAAGTGTGCGGAGGAGACGGTTTTTTTTTTTTTTTTCCGGGGTGAATAGTGCATGCTTCCCACAAAAGTAATTCGTCATTAATCTGGGATTAATAATTACTGGTTATCAAACTGGGTTAGCAGAATCTGAGCTAGTAGCGTAAGAAGCATTCAGACCGTGTGCTTACAAAGGGAGTAATCCCTCAATGCATGAGCAAATATGCACGGCATAAAACCTGTGTGCTTCCATTAAATGCATTCTCTACAAAACTGAAATATTCATGAGGTCCTATTGTGGAAGGAAGAGCGTGCCATTATTACGAAAAGAGACTGCAAGTGAACTAGGTAAAAGTCCAAGGAATATCGCAGGAGTATAGTACTATTTCTGGGTAATCCCAGAGAGATGGAGGTCAAGCCTCTGTCAAGAGTGCTAGGATGGTATCTGAGAGAGACTGCTGAGCAGGGTGTTGCCTCCCTCCAGATAGGAGATAATTAATACTTGGGTGGTTGTTCTGAAGGCCTCTTCCAGGAGAAACGTTTCACTTTCTTTAAGCAAGAATTGGAGCCAAGCTCCCTTGGTAACCCCTGCAATGTGTTGCTTGAATGAGCGGTCTGTGTCTAGGGTCAGTCTCGGAGATTTTGCATTGTCTGTCAGCTGGGGCGAGGTTTAATCCTGGTAGATATAGACAGCCACGCTTGAATCTGTCAGTTGGGTGCTGCAAACAGGAATTCATTCTTTGTGGGGTTCACTTCAGGTAGTTAGTTGACATTCAAAATAGGGTGGGTTGAGGCAGGATTTAAGTCTGTCATTGATTGAGGATATTTGTAGGTAGAGTTGGGTGTCATCTGTGTGATGGATCCTGATGCTGCTGTCTGCAAAAATGGATCTGAGGGATTCCCTGTAGATAGTAAATAGGATGGAAGAGAGGATGGAGCCCTGAGCTACTCCACTATAAATGAGTGTGTGATCTTGTGAAACCCATTTCTACGAGCTAGTGCCGGTGGATGAAATATGATGTGAACCATTTCAAAATAGGTCCTAAAAATCCAATGTGTGTTTTCAGGTCTACTGTGTCGAAGGCAAAAAGGTCAAACTGGGCCAGGAGGCAGCGTTTGTTTGTTGTGGAGTAGGAGGGCATTGTCTCCTACTTAGAGTATAGCTGTCCAGGTGCCATAGGATAGTTTGAAGTCTGATTGCTAGGACTAAAGAGATTATTCTTGCTGATGTGCTCCTGTAGATGGATGAAGACTACTTTCTTGAAGATTTTCCTCTGTTAATGGAAGTTTATTAAAAGGACCGAAGTTGGTGAGGTCTGCTGTGTCTAGGAACGTGTTTTCTAGCAGCAGATTAATCTGACCTAGTTGAAGAACACCTTAGAATGTTCCTTGGCTAAGGTGGTGGTGACTGTGTGGAGAAGGGGTGTGAGGGTCCCTCCTTAGAACAATTTGTTGCTGGAAGAAGGAAGGGTGCCATCTATATTGGAGGTTACCTTGAGAGAGCTTTGGATATTTGAGAGATCCATGTGCGAGACTTGATTGAAGGAGTTCATTTGGTGTTAAGGAGATGGGCAATGGCTGGAAGTGATGGGGAGGCCATAAAACTGATTTTGGCAATCATACCAGTGGAGAAGCGGATGGTGTTGCATTTGTTGACTGAACCAAGGACAGTGGGCTCTGGGAGATAATTGGTGAATTGTTTGAAAGCTTTGAAGACTGCTTTGCTTCCGTTAGTTGCCTCACTGATGGGCTTGTAGTAAAAGGCTTTAGGTGTGTTGGGTGATCAGCAATTAGTCTGGTTTGAGTAAGGTGGGGCCATCTGGAGTTCTTCTCAATTTTCTCCTGTTTTCGTGTGGTACAAATTTGGTACTCGGGAGCTGAACAGACCGGGTGGTGAGAGATTTGGTGGATCATGTTTTCAGTGGACTTTAATGTTTAACATGAGCTCTTATAGTGGTGTTATAAATGTTGTGGAGAGTATTGTCATCTGTGGCGGGTTGTAAGTGTCCTGGCAGGTTTTGATTATTTTGGATGTTTTCCAGCTGGACTGAGCGGTTGGTTATTTTTGGTTTTTGTTGGTTATCCTTGAGGCTGAGGTTTAGTACATGTGATGGTGAAGGGGGCGAAAAGGTGGCTTCAGGGCTTTAGAGGCCGCTGGATATTGGGGAATGCAGAGTGTTGAGGAGTAGTTTTATTTCCACGGTGTTCAAGTGTGTAGAATGCTTTATTCATGCATTTTGTGTTGCAGTGGAGGTTGAATTCTCCAAGGAATATGAGGTGGATGTGTTTAAAGGAGGAAGAGGTGATGAGGTCTGAGATTTGGTCTTGGAAGTGCTAGTTCTGTCTGGATTTTCAGTAGGTCAGGTGGAAGAAGGCTGTTTTGGAGGTTGAGAGATGGAGCTTGCAAAACGTGGCTGTGGAAGAGTTGCTAGGAGTGCTGGGCCAGAGTTTTCAGCGCAAGACTGCAATTCCCCGTCCTGTTGATGTGCAGCATAGGGAACAAAAGAACCAAACCTATTGGCACCAGAATCCTAGAAATAGGACTCTTCTTGCTCCTGTTTGGTCTGCCATAAGTCTGCCATTGCATTTAGAAACACCTTCCCATCACTTATCTTAGCCATCACCAAATTACAGTCTCCTTCCAACACAATCATGTCACTCAGTGCCTCTAACATTAATGCTCCCATTTTCTCCAACACTTTGTTTCTGTATCCCCAGCAGCACATACAGAGCTTTACCAGTATTCTTTTTTCCTCATCTGCATACCATGGTTTCATAACACTCCTGTGTACCCATCAATGTATTTTCACTCACTAATGGTATTGTTCTAGTCACTAAAATTGCCACCGCTCGTAACCCTGTTGAAAATGCAGCACTTGCTACCATGGAATATTCCCCCCTCCCTGTAAATGCACATTTATTCCCTACCAGATGTTTCTTGTAAGATCACGTTGGACTTGTTTCTCAACATCATCTTAACCACCACTCCTTTTTACTTTATTGCCTAGCCCCTTAACATTCCATGTCAGGGATTGGAGTTCATTCTTCATTCCACTACTTTTTAAAATGTTTTAACTATCTGTCTGTATATATTTCCTACTTTCATAACTAGATAAGGAATTACTATACTAATAGCAACTGCTTCTGTAGTGGACCTCTGGACATTATTGCACAGCAGGCTTCTATCTGCCCACAGTCCCAATGCCTGACACACCTGTCATCCAGAGCTCCTACTCCAAACACATTACATGAGACCTAAATGGATCATTAACTGTAAAGATTAAACTCCAAATAACCTCATGTACTTTGTACAATCATTTTATATCTTTCAGAGTTCATCATGATTACAAACCATAGGAATTGGTAGGACCCAAAATTCTACGGTGAAACCAATTTCTGTCTTTTAATAACTCTGCTAACATTTGCTAACAGTTCTCTCTTTGTGTCTCAACTTCAGGGCATCAGCCATATATTAACTTTTTTATTTTTCAGTTTTAGTAATCCTTTCAGAGTCTGATCCATATTTTCTTGTGCATTCCATTTGGTTGTTTAGTTACAATTTTGGCATGTTTCTGTTCCACTTTGAATCCCTGTCAACATGTTGGGCATTCTGTCGACCTGATAATATTTCATCCTCCAATCTTTAGAGGTACTCCCCATTGTCTGTTCTTCCGATTTCAGTGTTAAATGAGGATTTAGCACTGGTGTATTAGCCTCTATTCTAACCAATCCCATGTGTTCTTTGCTCTAAAATGCCACACCTTTCCATCCACGCCACTTCTCTTTTCGTCAGAAATGTATTTCAGATAAGAACTCTGCAAAACCTTCTTTAACACATTGAAGCTGCATTTCTGCTTTTCGACAGCCTGTGTAAAGTCCAGGAACCTCAGTACCTTTGAGTTCTCATGAGATCAGCCCTTGTCTCCTAGCCCCCTGCAAGAGGGAATCCTGGTCCCCATAATTCAGAAAGGGGACCATTATGCCCCTCAGTGGTTCTCCACATGGGGTAGGAAGAAATGGCATCCTATGATCTTTTCACTGAAAATAAAGGACAACAAGCCTTTTGCTTTCAATACTGTTTTCATCCATTCTCCAAAAAATAGTTCCATACACTGCCCTTCTGATTTTTCTGGTATTCCATGAAAGTGCACATTATTGCGCCATGATCGACCTTCGTCATCCTCCAGTCTGTTGCATAACTTGAGCTTCACTTGTAATTTGTTCACACAACTCTTGATGTTTAATATACACCATTGTTTCATGGAGACCAGGCTTCGCAGCCCCAACTCTTTATTTTTTTTTTAAATTTTAATCTGTCTGTAGCAGATTTACCTTAATGTTAATGGTGTTCATTTTGTATGGTTCTGGAGTCTGTGACTACCTGGAACACATCTGTTAGGAAAGGGTTCATCTCTATTCTTTCTCATGTGCCTTTGCCACTCTTCCGCTTTAGGTGTAAGCATATTTTGTCTAATTTATTCATTATCAACTGTGGCTTTGACTGTTTAACCTTATCTTTTATTTTGAATGACTGGCATGGAAATTCCTAAACTTGTTTTGTCTACACATTGGTTATTTGAACATAATTTTAGTGCTTTTGCGTTCTTGACTTGTCTTTGATTGTTGAGCTGTTCTCTTGCTTCCTAATGCCTTCAGTTCAAAAAAGGTTGCTGCGCAAGTATGAAATTGAGAGGAGTACTGGTCACAGGCACCATCTTCTAACTACACTTGTTCTACAAGGCCTACTGTTTTTGAAGTCCTGAGATGAAGCATACCACATAGGGAGCTCGTAAAACCTGCTACAAAAGTATTCCACTGGCCGCCAATTTAAATCTAAATCTTTTGCACCTTGGACAATCCATTATCGAAAAAAGTCTTGGTGTACCTGCAAAAGCTGGCAACCATGAAGGTCTGAAGAAGTAACAGCCCAGGAACGGAATATTAAACCTCACAATTAGTCTTGTCCCTTGGAGTTCAAACCCCTGTGCTCTTCAGGAAGCTGTGTTTTGCTGTGTAAGGCCGGTAATCCCATCTGACTACCTTTCCAACACATCAGGATATACAAACTTTAGCCCACGATAGTGACGTGTTCGTCACAGCAGTGGATGTGATGGTGTCCTCTGAAGCCTCATGATGAAGGCCAATAAGGGTTAAAAATCTATCACATGACACTTACCGTAATCCCTTAATCAGATGGAATCCAGCAGTAGTGGCTGTCTAATTTTGATTTAGTTACTTGTGCATAGGAATAGTTTTTATCACTAACTTGGTTGAATCGATGAAACTGAAAGGCACTATGAAATATAAAGGCATGCATGTATGATCCTATGAAGTTGAAGTTTTAAGATCAATGTGTAGTTATGTTAGTAAGGTACATTTATTGCTGCCTGTAATAACAGCTTGTGACGTGTCAAGCTAGCATTTGTATTGAGTCTTAAATGCCATGCGTGTGTTGACATGCATCCTGTATGTCATCCTGCGACTATGCAAATATTACACTTTCTGATGGGGCGGTTGTCAGTTTCAATCTGAAGCTGACGATATCTGAAAGAGACACGTTAGTGACAGATTCCTTACCTTAGAATATCCCCAGGCTGGATCCGGAAAGTTTTGCGTAGCAGTACCCTTGCGCGTCAGTAGGCGGCGGCGTGCGGCTCCGCATCCGTCGTCGGCGCCGGGATGACGTCGCGGGCAGGTCTTAGACACCGCCCCTGCGCGCTGACGTCCGTTCTTCTTTTTCCGCGCCAGTAAGCGCAGATCCGGGAAGAGCAGTGCCCTAGTCATTTTTTGACTACGTTTTTGGTGAATTTTTCACTGTTTTCTCGAGTCGCTCGACTCCACAGGTGTCGGTAGGGATGCCCGGCTTCAAGCCATGCGACGTCTGTGGTCGTAGGATGTTGATCACGGACCCGCATACGGATTGTCTCTACTGCCTCGGGCGCGACCACGACCCCAAGTCGTGCCCCGACTGTCGGGCCTTGCAACCGAAGGCTTTGCGAGAGCGGTCTCGAAAGCTCCTCGAGGTCCGGCAGTCGGCTCCGCGCCGCACCAAGCCCCGGTCACGTGAGAGGTCGAGGGGCCGGTCGCGGAGTCCTCACCGGTCGTCGGGGTCCAAGTCTTCGCACTCCTCCGGTAAGTCGAAGCATAAGAAGTCTAAGAAGCGCCATCGCTCAACGACTTCGCCTCGCCGGTCTCGCGACTCGGCTGAGGGTCCTGTCTGCACCGTCCCCGCGGCTCCGGGAGTGCCTGTGGAGCCGCCCCCGCATTACCCGCACTTCCCGGGTTCGGGGCGACTCCGGCCGAGATACAGGAGTTCCTGTCGGCCATGGCCCGCCTCTTCGGGCCTCAAGGTCCCCCGGTGCGCCTTCGGGCCCCGCGGGCCCTGATGGGGTTTCCCCGGCGCCGCCGGCGACTCCGGTCCCGGCGCCGCCTGTCACACCAGCCTCGGTACCGGCCCCGGCCTCGACCCCCGGCTCCGGTGGTGCCTCAACCCCGATAGATGCCGGTTGACCTAATAACACCTCCACCGGCGCCGATGTCTCCGGTGCCGTTTCCGACGCCGCCCGGGGCTCCGGGCGGCGTCGTCCCCAGGTTCTCTCCGGATTCGCTCGACGCCGGCTCCGACGTCGATGGGACCTTGGGTCCTGCATGTCCCTCCTTCTCCTTATTTTGAACCAGAGGAGGACGAAGAGAACTGGGAGGGGTCGGATGACCCTCTCACACAGCAGTGTGAGTTCGATCAGGACTGGGCTGAGGAGCTTGGGGATGCCAGTGGTCTGGACACCTCCCCTGACTCTGGCATGCTGTCTCCTCCTTCCGTGGCAACGGAGGAGGGAGCAAATTTTGTAACAGTGTTGCGTAGAGCAGCTGGGGCCTTACACCTCCAATTGCCTACAGTGGCTGTCAGGACTAACCTCCTGACGGAAGTGCTTCAGCCGGCGGCTACCTCCTCGGAGCCACTGCTGCCGTTTAATGACGCGCTTTCCGACGTTCTTTTGGGCACCTGGTCCAAGCCGGCCACAGGGGCTCCTGTGGATAGGAACGTGGCCCGACGCCATCGCCCCGCTCCGGGCGACCCCCTGTTCCTCTCCCAACACCCCACTCCTGAGAGCTTGGTTGTCCAAGCCTCTGCTTCCCAAACCGCCTTCCCTACCGCTCCTCCGGATAGGGAATTCAAACGCCTGGATCAATTTGGGAAGAAGGTCTTTTCTTCCTCCAGTGCTGGCTTGCGGTCTGTCAACACCGCTTGCCTTTTGGGCCGATATTCCCACTCTCTGTGGGACTCGGTGGCGCAAGTTCTGCCCCAGTGTTCTGAGGAGGTCCAGACACTGCTTTCCCGCGCCATTGCGGACGGAAGAGATGCGGCTAAATACACCATTAGATGTGGCCTTGATACCGCCGACTCGCTAGGCAGATCGCTTGCGACGACGGTGGCGCTGCGCCGTCACGCCTGGCTGAGAACCACTGGTTTCTCGGGTGATGTCCAAAACACTCTTATGGACATGCCCTTTGATGGTGTCGGCCTTTTCGGCAACAAGGCAGACCATGCGCTGGAGCGTTTTAAGGACTCGCGGGCAACAGCCAAGTCCCTGGGCCTTTCTGCTGTGCGCCCTCCAACAGTCTGCTTTTCGCCCCTTTCGTGGCCACGGAAGGGGCGCCCAGTCACGTCCGCTGCCCAGCCACCGGCCCGCGCAGCAAGCGTCTTCGCGTGGCTGTGGACTTGGCTCCCGCCGTGGCGGGTCAGGCCACCAACCCCGCCCCGTCCGCGGCCTCCAAGCCCTCCTAGTCCTTCCTTTCAGGTGCACAGCACGCCAGTAGGGGGCAGGGTCCGCCATCACCTTCACCACTGGCGTGCCATCACCTCGGACAAGTGGGTCTTGGACATTGTCCGAAGGGGCTACTCCCTCCCCTTCGAGACCATCTCCCCAGCCATGCCACCTCAATTCCACCGCATGTCAGGGGATCACTTGGTGCTTCTTCAGAAGGAAGTTGCGGCCCTCTTTGCCAAGAGGGCCATCGAGCGCGTTCCGACCCCAGAAGTAGGTCGTGGTTGCTACTCCCACTACTTTCTGGTGCCCAAAAAGGACAAGGAGGACATGCGTCCTATCTTGGACCTCCGGAACGTCAATCGCTTCCTCCGGAAGGAGAAGTTCAAGATGCTCACCTTAGCTCAGGTCTTGACTGCCCTCGACCCTGGAGACTGGATGGTAGCTTTGGACTTGCAGGACGCTTATTTCCACATCCCCGTCCTGCCGGCCCACCGGCGTTACCTGCGGTTCATGGTGGGCCTCGAGCATTTTCAATTCACCGTGCTCCCTTTGGCCTCACAAGTGCCCCTCGGGTGTTCACGAAAGTGATGGCGGTGGTCGCAGCTCATCTGCGCCGGGCAGGGGTTCCAGTCTTCCCCTACCTCGACGACTGGCTGCTGAAGGCGGGCTCGTCCCAGGCAGTCGTCTCCCACCTCCAGACTACGGCCGAACTCCTGCACTCGCTGGGGTTCTCCATCAATGTGCCGAAGTCGCACCTGATTCCTTCTCCACAGCTCCTTTTCATCGGAGCAGTTCTGGACACGACGCAGTTTCGGGCCTATCCTCCCGAACGGCGAGTCCGGGATATTCAGGCTATGATTCCGATCTTTCAGCCTCTATCCTGGGTTTCGGTATGGATGACCCTGAGGCTGCTGGGCCTCATGGCCTCCTGCATCCTGCTGGTCGATCATGCCAGATGGCATATGCGGGCTCTGCAGTGGGACCTGAAGTTCCAGTGGGCGCAGCACCAGGGCAACCTGTCCGATCACGTCCAGATCTCGGAGGGGACTGCAAAACAGTTGCAGTGGTGGCTCTCGAACCGGCAATGGGTCAGGGGCAGATCCCTCTCCCTTCCCCAGCCAGAGCACACATTCGTGACGGACGCGTCCCTTCTGGGATGGGGCGGTCACATGGGAGAGGCGGAGATCAGAGGCCTCTGGTCTCCGGCGGAGTCCCGGCTCCATATCAACCTTCTGGAGCTCCGGGCGATCCGGCTTGCACTCGAGGCATTCCTTCCCTCTGTCAAAGGGAAGGTAGTGCAGGTGTTCAGACAACACCACCGCCATGTGGTACTGCAACAAACAGGGCGGGGTGGGGTCGTGGACCCTATGTCAGGAGGCTCTGCGCCTCTGGACATGGCTGGAACATCAGGGCATTTTCCTGATGGTTCAACACCTGGCTGGTTCCCTGAACGCCAGGGCGGACGAACTCAGCCGCAGGTGCATGATGGATCACGAATGGCGTCTTCACTCGGAGGTGGCGCAAGGTCTCTTTCAGCAGTGGGGAGAGCCTTGGTTAGATCTGTTCGCCACCGAAGAGAACGCGCAATGTCAGCAGTTCTGCGCGTTGGAATTTCCAAGGCGGCACTCGCTCGGCGACGCTTTTCGTCGCGAGTGGAGTTGCGGTCTATTGTACGCCTTTCCGCCTATACCACTTCTACCCAGAGTGTTGAAGAAGATTCGGCGCGACCAGGCCCAAGTCATCCTTGTGGCTCCGGACTGGGCTCGAAGAGTTTGGTATCCCGAGCTACTCAGTATGAGCGTCGATCCCCGATCCGTCTGCCTCTTCGGGAGGATCTTCTGTCGCAGCAGCAGGGGACGGTCCTCCACCCGAACCTGTCCAGTCTACACCTGCTTGCGTGGAGATTGAGCGGCGGCAGTTGATTCCTTTCGACTTGCCTCCCGAAGTTTGTGATGTGATTCTGGCAGCCAGGCGTCCTTCCACTAAGGTGGTATACGCCTGCAGGTCGAACAAGTTTGTGGCATGGTGCACAGCAAAGGCTGTGAATCCCCTCTCTGCCCCTCTTTCTGAGGTTCTTCTGTTCCTTCTTTCTCTGGCCCAACAGGGTTCTGCCCTGGGTACCATCAAGGGCTATCTTTGTGCAATCTCGGCCTTCCTCAGGCTTCCTGATCAGCCCTCTCTTTTAAGTCCCCTGTTGTTAACAGGTTTCTTAAAGGCATTACACACCTCTTTCCTCCTGTTCCGTTTATAATGCCTCAGTGGGACTTAAACTTGGTTCTTACTTTTTTAATGTGCGCTCCTTTTGAGCCTCTGCAGAACTGTCCTCTTCATCTTCTTACTCTGAAGACAGCCTTTCTGGTAGCCATCACCTCCGCTCGGCGGGTGAGTGAGCTCCAGGCTCTTTCATGCAAACCTCCCTTTCTGTCTGTTCATCCAGACAAGGTTGTTCTTCGGACGCGTCCGTCCTTCTTGCCAAAGGTGGTTACTGCCTTCCACATTGGGCAGACCATCACTTTGCCCACCTTCTTTCCGCCTCCACATCCTTCCAGAGAGGAAGAGAGGCTCCACCGTCTGGACCCAAAATGTGCGCTTGCCTTTTACATCAACCGCACACAACAGTTCCGGGTGGATGACCAGCTCTTTGTTGGCTATGTGGGCGCCAAAAGAGGTCGGGCGGTACACAAGAGGACCATCTCCCGCTGGGTCATTTTGTGTATCAAGGCCTGTTATTCTTTGGCTAAGAAGGAGCCTCCTGTTGGGCTGCGTGCCCATTCCACCAGGGCTACGGCTGCTACCACGGCTTTAGGCCGCGGTGTTCCGTTGCAGGATATTTGTCCGGCAGCTACGTGGGCCTCGCTGCACACGTTTACCAAACATTACTGCCTTGACAGCCAGGTCCGGAGGGACGGCTTCTTTGGCCGTTCTGTCCTCCGGGACTTCCTTGTCTGAATCTGTTCGCAGACCCACCACCGGGGTTGGTATTGCTGGGGTATCTATTCTAAGGTAAGGAATCTGTCACTAACGTGTCTCTTTCAGATGCACAAGTTACTAACTTGTGTAACGATATATCTGTAAGAGACAGTAGTTAGTGACAGATTCCTTACCACCCCACCCATCCTCCCCGTTCTGCGAACTGATTTCTAGGGTTAAGGACATCCCTTTCAGGGCCCTAGTATTTTTCAGACACCTATGTCAGCTTCTTGCATGGCTCTGCGTTCCTGGCGCGGAATGTCGTGTACAGAACGGACGTCAGCGCGCAGGGGCGGCGTCTAAGTACTGCCCGCGACGTCATCCCGGCGATCCCGACGACTGACGCGGAGCCGCACGACGCCGCCGCCTACCGACGCGCAAGGGTACTGCTACGCAAAACTTTCCGGTTCCAGCCTGACGCCTGGGGATGTTCTAAGGTAAGGAATCTGTCACTAACTACTGTCTCTTACAGATATATCGTTACACAAGTTAGTAACTTGTGCTTTGGGCACGTGTGTGTGTGTATGCATGTCTATCCCCTCACCTAAAACATATTACTACTTTTTGATTGGTCTCCCATCATTACATAATTGTTCCCAAAACTTGTGTTTCCGATTTTGGATTTCCATAACTTGGACAAAAGGTAGTGTTTGTTCTAACTCTATTCTTTCTTAGTGTGATTTAGCTATTCAGCTCTATTTGTGAAATGTCATGAGAACCGTTCAGTTCAAGGTTTTTATTGGTGTGGAAGTTTAGCATATAATTACTTGTTCATTGTTTTTAGGACACAACTTCAGAGTCTAATATAAAAGAACATGTGACGAAACATGCATTGCCCTTGGTTGGACACCAAAAGCCTTCCAATGATGCTAAAAGATACACAAAGCGGCCTTTGGTGACAGTTTATTACACTGTTGACTTCAGCTTTGACTACCGTGTTGGTATGTTCATTCCTTTTGATTACTAAAAATTACATTTAAGCGTATAGCCAAAGTTGGACTACATGAATGGAGTAAGCAGTACTTACTTAAAATATTCAATATTTAAGTTGGCAGTTCTTTAAAGGGTATTTCTTTTTGGCTTGGGGCTATGCAATTTGAACAAGCATTCTGAGCTATTTCAGTAATAAAAAAAACGTCTCTGGGAAGGGGCATTTGAAAAGTTACATTGTCCATGACATACACACCACATAAATTATGCCTCTTGCCTGCTGGCCATTGCTGAATGAATGTGTTATTTGTAGAGCGCAAACTTTCGCTCAGAGCATCCTGGTGCTATGCTTAAAGAACTATGGATTCCCAAAAGTAACAAAGTTAGATTAGTGAAATCAAGAAGGAATTAGGGGGCCTGAAATAAGCAGGTTTTAAGTTCTTTTTTTTAAGCGATGCTTCAGATTCCATGGTGCACATATTGCTGGGAAGTAAATTCCAAGCTTTAGAGCCTAAGACTGCAAAAGACTTTCCACCACGGGATTTTAGTCGAAACGGAGGTGGTTTCAAAAGATTCTCAAAAGAGGATCTTAACATTCATTGGGGCAAATAATGGCAAAACCGGTCATTAAGGTATTTTGGACCACAATGATTGAAAGCTCTGTGGGCAAACAGAAGTAGTTTGAAAAGGATCCTTGTTATGGATTGGGAGCCAGTGCAGCTGATGCAGAGCTTCTCCTGGGGGGTTATGGGACCAGTCCAGCAGCTGAATTCTGTACTATTTGAAGTTTGTGGATGATACGTTTTGAACAACCTGCATACAGACTGTTGCAGTACTCTAATCTTGATTATTGCAAAGGCAACTGTTTTCCTAGTAGCCAGAGGCCAGAGATTTAAAAAAAATGTCAATGACTTTGTAAGATTGAAACACATGCTGGCAACAGCCGATGCTTGTAGGAGAAAGGATAGGTTTTGTCCACTTTTTAACCCCAAGATTCTTCGCGACTGACGTAGCGGTGGGGGAGGGAGGGTACAGAGTCCTATCACCATTTCATAGGGGAAAAACAGTTGGATTTTCCAAAAAAGACTATTTCTGTCTTGCCGGGATTATATTTGAGATGGTTATCATGCATCCATTGAATAGGGTCAGTCAAGCAGTTCTTAAAATTAGTTTCTGACTGAAATGAGTTTTTGTCCCGTGACCGGATCAGTTGGGTATTGTCCGCATAGAATGTAGTGGCGATCCCGTATGATGAAATTAGTAAGATATGGGGAGCCTTATAGACATTAAAAAGAGCCGGGCTCACAGAAGAGCCCTGTGGTACTGCCATAGTGGATTTTCTTTTTGGTTACACAAATTGTCCGAGGGCGACCCTTTGCCTTCTATTAGTCAGAAAGGATTTTAGCCAGGCTAAAGCTGTGTGCTAAATTTCGATTGTTATGGATCCACTTCATTAAAATGGCATCGGAAATGGTGTCAAATGCCGCAGATGGGTCCAACAGAATCCGCACTGCATTATTTCTTCAGTCTTAAGTCCGTTTTAATTGTATCTGAGACGTCAAGGAGTGCTTATTCTGTGGGATGTTTGGGCCTGATTGCTGTGTATGAAGTAGATCGGAATTCTCTAGACAGGTCGACAGTTATCCGTTGACAACTTGTTCCAAGACCTTACTAAGCATTGGGAGGAGAGAAATGGGTCTTCGGTTAGAGGATGGTCTGATCTGCCAAGGGTTTCCTTTGTAATGGCTTGACAATTGCCAGTTTCCACTCAGCAGGGATTGTCGCTTCTTCTAGTGAGGTGCTTATTATGTGGTTGATGACCGGATTAACCACTTGAATGGCTGCATGTAGTATGGAAGGGGGACAGGGGTCAAGAGGCGATCCTGATTTGCATGTCAGGACAGATTACCGAGTGAGTGCTAAAGAGACCTTCTGAAACTGGGGTAATCCCGCCTTTAGGGTAGATGTACTGTTAGGTGCAGGCAGATCAGTTGATGAGATGGTACTTGGAGTTGGGCTAAACCCTCCTGAATAGTGGATTTTATCTTCAAAAAAGTCTTAGATTTGGTTACAAAGAGGCTGGGAGGGCATAATATCCTGAGTGAGAGCTTTAGGTTGGAGAAAGGATTTAGTCACATTGAGATTCACAGAGCAAGTTTCGATTTTAGAGGTGTAGTGGCATTTTTTTTCTTCTAAGATACATTTGTGGTATGTCTTTTGGACCATCCTGAACTGGACAAGATTGTGTCGTTTGTAAGCTTGACGACATTGGCATTCACATTTTTTACTGTTAAGTTTTAACTGAGCTAAAGCATGGGAGAACCAGGAAGCTCTAACTCTTAAAAAGAGATGAGCTTCTATGAAGAGAACCATCAGTATTTAAATTGCTTCCCACTGGCCCATCGGAGTGTATAATTTTACATTGTTTGCCTTTGACTCTTTAATCATTACTCCGTGCTGTGTAGGAAGAGAAAGAGGCGGACATGTTGTCAAAAAGAGCACACTGCCTGCAGTGCTGCTTGTCTCGGGAGAAAAAAAAGTTTCTGAGCCCCTCGATCCAACTACCAATTTGCGAATTTGTTTGGTGGGGGGTGACATCTAAACCCAGCAGGTGGAGCACTGCTGCATCAACCTTTCCTTTGATTTTAATATAGAAGTGTGGAGTAAGCCTACACCCTTGGGATGTGTTTTCCAGTGGAGGTGTTTAATCCTTACTCGTTATTGAACACCATGGTTCCTTTGAGATATGCTGTCAAAGAGGAGTTCACCCCTTGCAGTTTTGTGATTTGTTCACGGATTGTTGCAGGACAGGATTTGTGAATGGTGTTTTGTATTTTCAGCCACTCAGTATTGGCGAAGCAAGGTTTTGGAGGTAGCCAAGGACTTTCCAGAATACACCTTTGCCATTGCCAACGAGGAGGACTATTCCAGTGAGCTGAATGACCTGGGTCTGAGTGATAGCGGCGAAGAGGTTAATGTTGGTCTCTTAGATGCAAGCGGCAAGAAATATGCCATGGAGCCGGAGGAATTCGATTCTGATGTTCTAAGAGAGTTCATTTTGTCATTCAAAAAAGGTAAGCATATTTCAATCTTCTGTGGATGCTATTCCGGTTATGCATTGAGTGTTTCATTCGGTGTCTGCTTGCACCTGAAAACCAACTAGTGAATATGACCGAGTTTACCTTTCTGTTGTCGTAGAACAGTTGGTTTTCTGACCAAATTGTGTTCTTTGTATTTAAGGAAGTGTCTGCCAGGTTTCCTCATTGTAAGGGTTATTTAGTTAAAATGTAATCTAGCATACCTTTTTATTTGTATTCTTTTTTGCACTTATAATGTAAAAACGTGTATGTAACAGGCACATTGATGGTAATTACTAAGTAATCAGTACATTAGTCCATGCTTAATTTGAGCTGCTCAGCACCGGCACTTAATTCTCAACCCCAACATTAATGATCACATGGTGGCGCTGTCTGTCTAATTTTGAGATAAACACAAAAACAGCGTTTTAATAATTTAAGGCACATTAAAAATAAATAATACCTGCCACTCACGCCAACCTTATAACTTTGTGTGGCCTGCAATGGCCTGAATTGTCACCCTTGTAAGAGTGCGATGTCACCGACCGCCCTGCCAGGGCAATGGGTGGCGCATGCTGCACTGGCCTCTTGAGAAGGGCCCTGGCATTTATGATTTTTACAAATTAAGCACTGATTACAGTAATATACTTAAATAACATGTTCATGCTGTGTAGATTCTTTGTACATATATAAACGTTACTGCATACTCCTATACAAAATGGGCTATGTAAGCATCGGAAAAAATGTAATAGGTGTTCAATAATCCAGTATTCATTTACAGTAATCTTGTGGCATTACTTAAATAATCTGTACCCAGTTATAAAGATGAAGACAAATGTGAGCAGTAACAAGTTCAAAATGAATGGAAACAGTTATTCATGAGAGCCATCCACGGATAATACAATCATGAAAGGTCATGGGCTAACACAAATTAACAAACTATCCATAATGCCAGAATTGGTTGGGTTCTGGAAATTAATACTGTAAGTACAGCTGCTTGATTTGAAGTATTGAAACAATAGGTGCAGAACTCTCAGGAAGAATAAGATTTCTTGACAGCATTCCTAGTCAAATACCTTTCCACCAAAGTTTCTATTACCTATGTCCAACACCAGAAACATGTTTTTGTTTATTTTTACCTTTTTGTGGCACCTTGACTTTACAGCACTTTAAAACTAGTCAGTTTACTACTAGATTGTGGGATGAGGAGAGTGTTTTTAACTATATCTTACAAAGCTCCTTCTGAATTGTCAATGATGGTTATAACTTCATGTTATTGTTTGTACTTGCACTTTCATGAATTATTTGGTAATTTCTTTGGAGGTTTATAACTGTTTCATAGTGTTTTGTTTTTCATGCTACTCCTTCCAACAAATTCCTTATTTTTTGAAATATCACCAAGTTTCTGACTATATCTGTAGATTTCCATAAATATACGCACACTGACCTAAGAATGCTCCACGCTGGCAGAGATGTGTAAGTGTCACAACCGGCAATAGCACTGTGGCCCCATAAAGGTAATGCTTCAGTGGTATCACCTAAGTCATGTTTTCTGCGTGCCACAGACTCGTATTCTATTGCTGCCTGACTTCTCAAAGATTTTATTTATTATTTTCCCCCTCATATTTTAAAAACCTCACCACCTCCATTGGGATTTTAAATCCGGCTCAACATGCTAGCATTAATCAGTCTCTGATCTCCATCAGAGCTCCATATGGTGCTTGAGGTGGTGTCACAACACAAGCCTATCTCCAAAGGGAATTGGGAGAAATGAAGGTTATGTAGACAGCCGGAGGTCCCTGCTTTTCCAGGGATGAAATGAAAAGCCTAAAAGTTATTCTTCTGTTGCAGCTAATGAGTCCTCTAAACAAAAGACTCACTACAGCAGAAAATCTTCCTCCTCCAGACAGTGTTTCAGAGTCAAATTGGCACCAATTAAATCTTTGTTCTCTTTTTTTAAATCCGTGTTAGAAGGTGGTTCTGACCATCTGAGCCGCCCGGATTTTTCGCTTTTTGAGCACCTAATTGTTGAGCTTTTACTGTGGGAGAGCCTCATAAGTTGGGACTCGCCCACAGTGAACTCATGATGAAAGAGACTGCATGTGGATTTTACTGGTGTCCCCCTAGCTTGACTAGGCCGCTGAAATGCAGCTGGAGTAAGGGGCACCGGGCTGGTTACATGCAGACACAGGTGTACATGCGTGTGCACACGTGTAGGGGCTGCGCAGGGGAGATTCCTGGCATGCACAGCCAAGGAGCAGGTGCAGATAGACTGGTGTGGCAGGACGTAAGCAGAATTTGGTGGTGACATGGAATAGGCTTTATACAGTGGGAAGAAACATGCCAGGGAAAGTCAGTGTGTTTTACTGTTTTTCACTTCATTATTCTCCTATGGGGATGTGGAGCCCATGGGCTAGTTTCACTTTCCTAAGGCCTACAAATTCCAGACACTCACTAAAGTCCACTGTAACTGGTGTGAGAAGAAGTATTCTGCAGTACAAAGTCATATTTGTACTGCTTTTGGGTCATCCAGAAATGTCATATTTCTCTGAGTCAGCTCATAACCAGGGCCTGGCTGGGGGCTGACCCTGGCAGGCTGGATTAATGACCTTTCTTCCAAGAGCGAAGGCCTCCTCTCCAAGGAAGAGAAGATGGGTGGAGCTACAGGCTCATCCATCAACAGCTATCACTGGGTGCCAGGCACCAGGCTGCACCAGGGAGAAGGCAGCGTGGGGGGAAGGGGCTTTCAGGGTCCATGTGGCAGGAGACCCCTGGACGACGCCATCTTGAACCAACCCCGAGGCCTGGGCAGGAAGGAGGGAGCAGTGGCAGTGAAGTGATGTGTCGCTGTTTGATAGGACAAACAGAGACTTCCTGCCAGCCCCCTCCCCATTCTTTAAAAAGTGTTTGCACAGGAAGAGAAGCTCTCTCTGGGGTTTGGTCTGCTGAGGACGACTGGTGCTGGAGCCTGGCACCATGGGCAGCTGGAAGGAAGAACCTCCAGACTGGCCCAGGACCAGTGAGCTGAAGCCTGGGCCTCTGTGCAAGGAGAAGAGAGGCCCAGGAGAAGAGCCAGGTGAGAGGCTGGCGCAGGGAGCCAGTGAAGACAGCTCCCTGCTGAATCCACCCTCTGTGAGACCCAGAAGGCGAAGGAGAGTGCTTCCAGTGGCTGGGGAGCACCACCAGGAGCAAGAGGAGGCAAAAATGGCGCAGATCGGTACCCTGGGGGCTGAGATATGCCCCCCAGAAGGTAGGCGACCTTTGACCTCCAAGAAGACCGACGATTAAGCGCGTGGGGCTCCGCCGCTGGTCTTGAATGTGCCCCCGGGGTGGGTCAGGTCCCGGAGGCTGCCCCCAACAGAAGCTAAGATGGGGAGCGTCGTCGCGCTCCCCGTGAAGGTGGTGAAAAGGGGCCCGGGATTTCAACTCCGGGCCCCGCTAAAGTCGGGGAGCGCCGTCGCGCTCCCCGTGAAGAGGCCCCCGCGGGGTGCCAGGAGCCCACCCTGGCCCCCGCCGAAAATGAAGCCGGGGAGCACCGTCGCACTCCCCGTGAAGATTGAGGGGAGGGGCCCGGGATCCCAACTCCGGGCCCCGTGTGAGGAGGCGGGGAGCGCCGTCGCGCCCCCCCGCGAAGAGGTCTCTGGGGGCCCGAGACCCCATCTCCGGGCCCCGAAGCAAAGCCGGGGAGCGCCGCCACGCTCCCCGTGAAGATGTCCCCCCACGGGGTGCCAGGAGCCCATCCTGGACCCCGGCGAAGAAGCGCAAGACGGGGAGCGCCAGCGCGCTCCCCGCAAAGGTGGGAAGAGGGGCCCGGGCCTCGAGGAAGCGCAAGTCGGGGAGCGCCGGCGCGCTCCCCGTGAAGAGGGGCCCAGGACCCCATCTTTGGGCCCCGAAGTAGAAGAAGGCGGGTGGGGAGTGCCGTTGCACTCCCTCCGAGGGCCGGAGGAGCCGGCGAAGGCCTGCGCGTCTGTCCGCCGGAGCGGGCAGACCAGAACTGCAATGCCGGCTCCCGCGGCAGCACGCGAGGATGCTGGCCGGGCGGGGAGCCGGCGGGGGCAGCCGGGGGTAGCCGGGGGTGGGCTCCCCGGGCTGCCCTCCAACAAATAAGCAGACAGGGGTTCCGGGTGGGACTGGGACCCCGAAACCAAGGGAGGAGCTGCGAGGGGCCCGGGTGGGACCGGGCCCCCGAAAACCAGCGAGCGGCCGAGGGTGGGCTCCCCGAGCCGCATACACTCACCTGGGGGTGCGGGGTGGGACCAGGCCCCCCCAACAGTAGGAGGACGCGGCGGGAGGCACCCAGAGCGGCTCTCCCAGTCACAGCGGGAGTGCAGCTCCTCTGATATTCATGGAGAATGAGGACTTGCCCCAGAATGCCTTGCAGGCCTGGCCCGGCCTGCAAGGGGAAACCCGCTTTTTCTCTTGTTGTGGCCCCAGGAGAACGGGGTCACCACCAAGTGAGTGCCCAGGTGCAGGGGGAGCTGCTGGAGCAACGGAGTCTCCCCCAGCACAACGAGAAGAAGTCCCTCCCTAAGTCTCATGGGGACTCAAAAGAATCACCCCTCGAGGGCTCAGCCAGGCGCTATCCGCATCCCTATGGCTGGAACTTTTGTTCTACAGCTGGGGGTGCCTTAGAGACTGCCTCAAGGTGTAATGGGCTGAGTTGGTGATGTCTGGAGAAGGGCATCCCCTGGAGGTGAAGAGGTGTAATTGCACCACAAATGCAGTTAACCACGTTATTTCTTTTCAGAGGGACTGAAAGGCACATGTGTAATGTGAAGTACTTGCAGAGGTAGAATCATAAGCAAAACTGGGTTATGTTGCTGGACATTCCTGCTAGGGTGTCTGGCTGTATATGCTTAATCCTGTGATTTCATCTGTGATGCCTTTAGGGGCTGTAATTGCAATGCATTATAATGATCAACAAAGGTGATGAGTACTGTCGTTCTAAAGTGATGCTTATACATGTATTCTTGCTGCTGCGCTTAGGTGAAGAACAACCCAGAGTGTTAGCCTGTAAAGGTGTATACGGTATCGTCAGTATGACCTGTTTAGTCAGGGTTATGTGTCACCAAGGCAGGGTTACCCATTTTCAAGGCTTGTTGAGATAATGGGGTGGGTCGCCACTGGGATGGTGCCAGTGCGCAGTTCCCTCGCTCCAGGTTATGTTCAACTAACGGCATTAGGGTGCCAGATGATGTGCATACATGGGAGTGGTGGTACTAGGCCCCACCCCCCCTGTGGGAGGGGTGTAGATGTTATGCAATGTCACAAAGTAATTCCAACCGCTAATGTATATTTGTAAATTGGTGCATAGTATTGAGTAGTGTGTGTGTTTAATAAATGTACTCTTACTTTTACAAAGCAAAGGACAGACTGGACAATCAATTATTGAGTGTTATTTCTGCGTACCTGTAAGTGGCGATTACTAGCCCACACCACCTCCCTTGAGTAAGCCTTAGACTGCTCTGCAACGCTACCCTCCGAGTCAGGCGCTACACTAGGGTGTTTGGTTCCCAGTGAAGGACAAATGTGACATGTTATTTGTGCAGGCCTCACAGATACTGCCTCGTTTTCCAACAATCAGTCTCTTCGTCAACAGATGCATGGAGGCCCTCTGCTTCATCAGACCTAAAACATGAGACTTCTTTTAAAGAAGTCATGCGTAAGATTTTTCAAGTCATGTCATGCCTAACTCCTGTGACCATGGGTGCTTCCTGTGATCTCTGAGCTAAGTAGAGGGTCCAGAAAAAAGTGTTTCAAATCGTTTAAAAAGGGTTATGAAAATTCCGATACTCCTTGCTGCCCCTTCTGCATCGTCGATTGGAAAGAGTATGATAACTGAGCGCACTATTTCCGGCAGTTGAGGCAGATGCCCATTTCGTAGTAGATGTGCAAATTACAAGTGCCTTTATAATGTTCCAAAGGTACTTATTCCTACACCAGCAATAGTGTACATTTGGAGGCGAGTTTCACCCCTCCTTCACAAAAGCAAAGACTGCATACTCTGCTACAACTTCTGCAGCACATTCCAGTATAGGGTTGCCACTAGTATTTTGTATTCTTTGAGGTTGGAGGAGAACATTTCCCTGTTTGGCCTTTCACATCTGCCTCACATCAGTGCTATACACTTCTCTAAGATGTATGTAAACGCCCATGTAGTGACCAGTAGAGAACAACCTATGGTCTGGTTAGGTTTTTATGCAACTATGGCCCTAAGTCACTTGTAAGAAGTTTTTCTCATGGGTTTAAATGTAAATTTAGGTTGGGGGGTGGGGGTGGGTCTTCTGTCAGCTGGCTATGAAGTAAGCAATTAAGAGAATATGCACCACATTACCCACTTGTGGTCATCAAGTCTTCAACCCGTGTTCTTCAGACCATCTTCCTATTATCAAGTTTTCTCACAAAAATAACTCTGCTTCAGTAATTGTTTTTCTAATTAGCTACGGATTCATTATTTACTTTTCTGGTCTTTTTTGTGTGTTCAGTAATGGTATTTTTGAGTGTGTACTTGTTTAGCTCTAAATTTGTCTAACTTCTTTGGAGAGGAAAATTGGGTGGCGCTAGCGTCATAGCTGCTAGGTGACCTCTTTGTAGGTCTCTTCTAGTTGTGAAGATCTTATTGTTCCACAGTTAAAGCTGTTTTGTTCCCCCTTGCCACGAAATTGTGGATACTTATAATTATACAGTCAAATGTCTGAGGATATTTCAAAAGTCGAGGAGCAAAAAAACTTTCCTGGAAGCGTTTTTTTTCACGTGCTATTATAACCCATGAGTCCGAGAATAGCAGGGAGTCAGAATAGTAGTCTTGCGTAACGAAATCCTGACACTACACTCTTGAATCTTGCTTCATTTGCTACCTTCTTGCCCCGCCTCCCAATTCTGAGACTCCTCTGGTAATTACTCGATTGTCAAAAGGATTCTGGATTGAATCATTAATAATTGTAATCTGAACCATTAATAATTCTACTCTGAACTTTCACTGACTCTAGAGGCAACATTTACAGATAAGATATATTTCAGTCTCTATTTATGTTTACAGAAAAAATGTTTGGCATGTGTGGCTGTAGATACACATGCTTAGCAGAAATCCTCCATTTAGTGTTGAGCTCAGAAGTGTGCAAGTTGTTTTTCTTCAAAGAAGTCTTTCGATTCACAAGGTGTAGTGACTCCTCCTCTTGCTTGCAATATGCATGGTCCGCGACTCCATTGGTAGATTGTTTTTTCCACCATCAGGTTCCATTGTGTACTCCTGTGCTCCGGCTCAACATCATCGAAAAACTAGCATATGGGCCTCTAACATTGGTATTGTTCTCGATTGTGGTTACTTATAGTATACATCGGTTGCCTATCGATGCTGACGCGCTCCAGCCAACCAAGGTCCGGGGATCTTTCGGATTTTTCTCTTCCGGGTTCCATTCACGTTATGCCCAGCTGTTGATGGAGTGGACACCTTTTCGTTTTTGCCCATGCTGCTACACCAAGTTTCCACACACTGACCAACATCTGGTTTGTAACTTGTGCTTGTCACCAGATCCTCAGGAATCCATCTGTGAAGCGTGTAAGTGCTTCTAATCAAAAAAGATGCTGCAAGATCGGCGTTCAAGACGACTCAATGTCCAGACAAACAGTTGATGACACTCCGGACATTTTTGGATCCGAAGAGTAACACCACGAGGCACAAGCTCAGGCCTCCTCAGCGGACGAGGGATCCTACTCTCATGGTGACAGTTCGGAATCCGAACTTTAAATCGAGGACATTTCACCGGGTCAAACCGTGAGTAATCCCGTCCAGTCTGAACAAGCTATCCCAAAGTGTCGGCAGTCTGGCTTAGACCGAGTGAAGCCTTTGCACCGGCCAACACTGCCTTCGGTCATGGTCTGCACCGAACAGCTGTACTGGAAATGCCTAACCCTGGCTCGGCACCCAAGCAACAGCATAAGGCCTATGCCCACCAGTCATCAGCTTCGAGTTAAGACTCTGAATCGAAAGCCCCGGGACCGAAACCTAGGGGCGCCTCGGCACTGTAAAGTACTTCGGAACTGAGAAAATCTGCATCGAAACTGCTTTGGAATCGAAGTCACATGCTTAAGTCAAACAAAAGACCAGCTCCGAAACTGTGAAACCAGTACTTGGAAGGTAACAAGAACGTCTTGATGCCAGACAAATTGCTGATTCACCTAGACGCAGAGAATTGTGACTGTGCCTCCTCAAACCAAAGAAAAGCCAGCAAAGAGACAGTTTACTTTTAAGGAATCATTGGACAGCGTCTGCCCACCAAAGCACAAGAAAAGGGTGGATAAGGCCACCAGTCCACAACCCATTAGCCCACCACCACCAGTGACGCCAAGAGCATACACTCCACCACATTCACCTCTTTTAGACTCGCACTACTCCCCAGGGGGTTCTATTAATTCCTTTCAAGAACTTGGGGACTAATACTCTACTCCCCCTCAAGACTATCTGTGGGACACATACGACACAGACCCACCTGCAGACACTGCCCTGATTTTGTATCCCGCTAAACCTTACCTTCCAGTTGATATTTAACATACATGACATCATAGGTAGAGCAGCTAGTTATCATAAGGTAAACCTCCACACAACCATTGGAGGATGTTTTTTTTTTTTTATTTGAAACACTTTCATCCACTCAACGGTCTGCACAATATCCGCCCATGCTTAAAGATGCGCTGAGATATACCACAGACCTTTTTAGACCTAGTAAAAGCACGGGTCATTACACCACGAGTGGATAAACTATAAGTCGTCCCCTTCAGATCCAACATATATAAAGGGTCCACTACTGCCAGATTCCCTAGTGGTTACTACAGCAAGAGAGGGGGCAGACTCCAACATCTTGCGACCACCGCCACCAGACAAAGAGGCAAGAAAAATAGATGCTGCAGTTAAGAGTGGCAGCACAATCAGCCAACCAATGGAGGATAACAAACTCCTTTGGTCTGCCTGCCCGTTATGATGGGGCACATTAGATGAAAAGAGGGGCTCCTCCGACATCTCCAAGAACAATATAAAAAAAAGGGCACTTGAAACTGCTTCAGAGGTTAAACTAATAGTGAACAACTCCGTCCGCTGTGTACTGGATGCAGCTGATACAGCTGCAAGAGATATTAACACCAGTGTCCTCATACGAAGACATGGCTGGCTCAAAGTTTCAGGCTTCTAACCAGAGGTGCAAAAAAATATTCTGACACTTCCTTTTGATGAAGTGAATCTCTTTGGCCCTCAAGTAGACGCCTTACTTGAGAAAATCAAAAAAGATTAAGAAACGACCAAAGCCATGGGGGCGTTGCAAGCATCTACCCAAAGAGGGAATTTAAAACTACATCTGCAGACACCTCCTCTACATATCAGCATCCCCAGTTTCACAATGCATCCCCCAGGGGATATTATAGAGTACCTTACAGAGGGAACAATCCCAAAGGCAGATTCAACAAACCAGCAGCTACCGCCACAAAACCTTCACTTGCCTGCCTTTCCCCCGATCATATTACACCTGTCGGAATACTTCAACAGTTCTTTCCCACATGGCGGACTATCACCTCCGACCAGTGGGTGTTGGATATTATCCTACATGGTTATTACCTGGAGCTCAGTTTCACACCTCCAAACATTCCACCACGCACACATAGGCTGTCAGCAGGTCATCAACAGCTGCTCAAAGAGGAAGTAACAGCTCTTCTAAAGGGAGCAATAGAACCTGTACCATTACACCAACAGGGCACAGACGTCTACTCAATTTACTTTCTCATTATCCAAATGGACGGGTCCCTCAGGCCAATTCTAGACCTCTGACCACTAAACAAATACATTCTCTCAGAGCACTTACAAATCGTCACTCTACAAGATGTCATTCCCGTACTACAACAAGGCGACTTCATGTCCGCGTTGGACCTAAAGGACGCCTACTTTCATATTCCAATTCACCCAGCACATCAACAGTACCTCAGTTTTGTATTGAACAGAAAGCACTTTCAAGTCAAGGTACTTCCATTTGGGGTCACTACAGCACCCAGTGTGTTCACCAAATGTCTAGCAGTAGTAGCAGCTCATCTATGCAGACAAAACCTACATGTTTTCCCATACCTGGATGATTGGTTCATCAAACGTTCAAACTCTCAATACTGTTTTCAACACACTCAAACTACTATAAACCTACTTCACCATCTAGGTGTCCTAGTCCATGCAGTCAAGTCCCATCTGCAACCTGTTCAAATACAACTGTATCTCGGAGTCATTCTCAAACAAGGATGGCTTACCCAAATTTTGCAAGAATTTAATCCTTTCAAAACCTTATCCCACAGTTTCGGCCTCATCAGCAAATACCGGTTAAAACAGTAATGCGTCTCCTAGGCATCATGGAATCATGCATAGTTATAGTACCATATGCCAAACTGAATATGCACCCGTTGCACGAATGCTTAGCGCATCAGTGGTCTGAACCGAACGGTCAGATGGAAGATCTAATGTTGATCAGCCGTCAAGCTTGCCACTCTGCAGTGGTGGAATTTCAATAATCTTCTAAAAGGACAGCCTTTCCTAGACCCAGTTCAGCAGAGGACCATAACAGAATTTTCACTCACAGGTTGGGGAGCACATTCACATGAGTTAACTGTTCAGGGTCAGTGGACAACCAGTCAAACTCTTCTCCATATCAATCGCCTAGAGCTGCTAGCTGTCATCTAGTGCTGAAAGCATTCCTTCTACACCTCATAGGCAAGGTAATTCTCATCAAAACCGACATCATGACTACCATGTATTATCTGCAAAAACAGGGGGGCAGCAGGTCACCTCAATTATCTCACTTAGCACAGACCATCTAGAGGTATGCTCTTCGATACAACTTTCACCTACTAGCGGAGTACATACCAGGTGTGGACAACTACTTTGTGTATCTCCTCAGCAGGAGACAACAAGTTCACGAATGGGAGCTCAACCCACAGGTTCTCTTCCCATTCTTCCAACAATGGGGTCCTTGAGACATAGACCTATTCACAACAGCAAAAAATGCCAAATGCCCAAACTTCGCCCCCAGGTTCCAGCACCCACAGTCCATAGGCAATGCACTGTGGATGAATTGGTCAGGGATATTTGCTTTACGCTTTTCCACCTCTCCCACTGCTTCCATTTGTGATTCACAAACTGCGACGGACCTCTCTGACTCTCATCCTAGTGGCTCCCACATGGGCCAGACAACCATGGTTCACCACACTACTAGAACTCTTACTAGCCCCACACCAGGTACTACCCAATTGGCAGGACCTACTAACCCAAAACTAGAGAGCGATAAGGCACCCAAACCCCAGATCTCTCAATCTTGCAATCTGGCTTCTGAAGTCTTAGAGTTCAGATACTTGAATTTACCTCAACAGTGTATGGATATTCTTAGAGGCAAGAAGACCCACTACTAGGGCATGTTATGCGGCAAAGTGGAAACTATTTGTTCACTATTGCCATTCAAAGGATATTAACCCATTAACAGCAAAGCCTCAATACATTGTATGTTGCATTCTGCATTTACAAACCTCGGGATTAGAGTTCACTTCCACAAGACTACACCTAGCTGCATATCTACAAAACAAAGAACAAGCTTCTATATTCAAAATTAAAGGCACTAAAACTTTTCTAGAGGGTCTCAAAAGAGTTATCCCGCCTAAAGTTCCTCCAACACCAGTGTGGAACCTCAGTGTTGTGTTAAGGTTAATGGATCTGCCATTTGAACATTTACACTCCTGTCCTCTACTGTTCTTGTCTTGGAATGTTACTTTTTCTCATTGCAATCACTTCACTCAGATGTGTAAGTGAGCTTCAGGTATTGACTCTAGAAGAACCATTCTTTCAACTTCATAGAGACAAGGTGGTATTGCGTACCGACCCTAAATTTCTACCAAACGTGGTCTCACAGTTCCACTTAAAACAAGCTATTAAATTGCTAGTATTCTTTCCAAAGCCGGATTTAGTCGCGGAAAGAGCTTTGCACACACAAGACGTTACAAGAATTCTCATGCATTATATTGACGGAACTCAATCATTCAGGAAAGCACAACAACTCTTTGTTGCATTCTCAAAACCACATAAAGGGAAGGCTATATCTAAGGCAACCATTTCACGTTAGATTGTAAAATGCATCCAAACTTGTTACGCCAAAGAATTCTACCTATCCCTCAAAGCTCACTCTACTCGAAAAAAGTGGGCTTCCGTGGCCTTTTTAGGCAATATACCGATGGTTGACGTGTAAAGCAGCTACATGGAATGCACCTCGTACATTTACAAAACATTACTGTGTAGATGTTATGGCCAGTCAACAAGCCAATGTGGGTCAAGCAGTCCTAAGAAGATTATTTCTAACAAGCGCAACACACACAGGTTAGCCATCTCTTTGGGAGGAAAACTGCTTTACAGTCAATGCTAAGCATGTGCATCTACAACCCTACATGCCATCAAACGGAAAATGTTACTTGCCCAGTAAGCATCTGTTTGTGGCAAGTAGTGTAATCTCTGCAACTTTCCTACCAGAAGAGGCACCTTCAGTGGATAGGGATGGTCTGCAATTGCACAATGTGCCTGATCTGGTAGAGTCGTCCGAAGAGGATACCATGGTCTCCAGATCACCATGCTACCTCTAAAAGCTCCCAGGCCTTGTCCTGTTTGATTTTGTGGAATACGCTGGCAATCAATGGAATTGGTGGGAATACATATAGAAGTTCCCCCGTCTACCTGAATGACATTGCATCCATCTTCCACGCCGCTGGACTAAGAATAATTGTACAGAAGCGTGAAAGGAGGGCATTTTCCCTGCCTGCAAACCGATCCCCAGTCGGACACCCAAACGTCGTCTGTAACAGTTGGAACACCTCCTTTCTCAATGAAATCACACTCCTCTGGGGGGAAAAAAACCCTGCTCAGGTTGTCTGCTGCCCAATTCTCTCTCCCCGGGAGATACACCACCTTCAGCGACAACAGATTGCTCTTCGCCGATGACAGTATCTCCTGAGTCAGAAGCCACAGGGGCTGCACCCTGCAAACCCCCCCCCCCCCCCTGGTGTTTCAAATACCCATCACCACCTGGTTGTCCATCCAGACCTGAACTTGATGGCCCCTGAGGTACAATACAAACTCCAGACAGGCCAACTGGACTGCCTTCACCTCCCTGTAGTTCAAGGAGCAACCAGTCTGCATACAGTCCCATTTCCCCTGTACGGACCAAGAATCCAAGGTTGCTACCCACCCCAACTTGCTGGCATCCGTAGTAACCACTCGAGATGAAGTCACATGAAATGGAGGTCCCCTGGATAGGTGATTGTTGTCCAACCACCACTCCAAGGAACCCCTGATCTGAGGAGACTCCCACAAGGGTAGGTCGTAAATCTCAGAGCGTGTGGACTAGTGCGCCAGCAGATGGTTGATCGGGGGGGCGGCACATGTGCAAACGTGCCTATGTTAAAACCTTGAACCTTGATCGCTGCTTCCATCAATCCCTGTAACCTCATACTGCAACAGATTCCTGACTGAGCAGACTCCCCATTTCCTTCTTCATATTTTCTCTTCTCTCCACTGGAAGAAAGACCTGTCCCATGACTATGTCCAGGTGACCCCCCGGTGAATACCATATCCTGCGTGGGGACTAGACAAGATTTCCTGGAGTTCATGAGGAAACCGTGAAGCTTCAGGATCCTGCATACCTCTTGGACGTGGCTAATCAGCCAGTCATCCAGATAGGGCAAAACCTGTATTTCCATCTTATGAATTACCAAAGGTGCCAATATTTTCGGAAAAACCCTAGGAGAAGATAACCCAAATGGAGTACCTGGAATTGGTAGTGCTGTGAACCCACGCAGAACCTGAAACCTTTTTGGGAGGAGGGATGGATCAGCACATGGAGATGTGCATCCAATAGATCTAACGATGCCACCACCTCCCAACATTTTGAACTTAATATGAGGAATAAAAGGTTGACCCTCTTTAAGCCCAACAAAGGTCTGAAATCTCCTAACTGTTTCCTTATGAAGAGAATGGAATACACTCCATGACCCTTCTGAAGATGAGGAACCAGCTTTATCGCTTGTTTTGAAAGCAGGTCTTGAATGCCAGTCACAAGGGTTACCCTCGTCACTATATTGGATTGGAAGGGGTGTGCACCAAAAACTCTGGGGGTGGCAAATTAAACTACAGAGTAGCCTTCCTCTGATCCTCAACACCCACTGGCCTGCAGTTGACTTCTTCCAACTCTCCAAAAACCTCTTCAATCTTTCTCCAACCGGAATCTGTATGTTGGAGCTGCCCAGATAGTCAGGACTTTGCTTGCTATTATGCCCCACCATCTGACTACTGAGACCGGTATTTATCTGAGAAAGAAACTCCCCGGCCGTATCCCCTTCCACGATAGTTGGCTGGCCAAAAGCTCTCTTGCCTCCAAAGAACCTACCCTTCAATGGCCTAGCCCGGGGCCAACACTTTCTTGTCCTCAACCCACTTCACCATTTCCTCCAATGTTCTCCAAACAATTTAACCCCTGAAAAATGGATCTTCATCAGCAACACTTTCTGCGCAGCGTCCGCTTTCCAGTTCCAGTCTCCTGGCCTGAAAAGCAGCGCCTGCAAATGCCGCAGCTTCCCCAAGGTAAGAAAAGATATGTCCGACAACATCCTGGTCTGTTGCTCCATGATTGCGAAAGTTGTCATAATATCCACCCCTTGCTCCATCAGTTCTGCCAGATTCGGATAGTCCTTCAAAAATGACTGAATCGTGTAAGACAAATATGAAGAAGCTCTAATGGAGAAATTGGCGGCAAGATCACTTAGCTGCTGCCTCAACCCTTTTGTCCACAGGATTTGACTGGGAGGCATCCTCTGATAAAATAGCCTCTTCGGACAATAACCCTGCCATTAATTAATCCACTTTTATTGATAGAGTAAGTTCTTTTGCAAACTCGTGTATAGCATATCTTTCATCTGCATCTGCGCTGCCTCTTAGGAGAGGATGGCCCCTCTCGCTCTTGAAATGCTGCAGCTAGAATCATCCGCTAAATGGCCAGCAACGTAGGTGTCTCAGGCTAATTCTGCACCTCTCTGCTAGGACTGAGTTCATCCTGCCCGCTACAATCAGATCCACTTGCCTCAATCACTACACCAGCAATTTCCTCTGAAAAACAGATTTCTGGTTGCAAGTTTATATAGTTGCTCAGCAATGAGGGCAGCAGGAATATCTCCAGTGTCCTCGCTGTCCAGCAACCATAAAAGCATGCCTACGGCGTGTGTGCGCTGACTCTCTGCCTACGGCGCTGACGCTTAGCCTTCTGCAGCTCTCTTCCACATTCCCTACATCGCGGTGATCTGATTTCAATGCGGGCCTGCGACACTGCCGCTCAGTCATCTGCAGTGCTGCTTACCTTTGATCCTGCGCTCACTGCTTTCCACTGGAAGCGCTCCACACTCGTTGCGCCTCATGCCACCAGTAAGTGCTCTCTATCGCAGGTCCTTTTTCATATCATCAATGCTTTCCACATCAATAAAAGTTAGACCCCAATGCTGGACTTCAAACTGGGTTTCTAGGGCCCACTAAAGCGTGACCGTACCCCACTGACCTGAATCTTGCTTGAAGATTCTGCAAAGCCGAACAAAAATAAAAAACAGGAAGTGGGGTGGGTTGAGCCTTCTTTTATGGTAAAGGTCCGAGGTAAAGGAAGTTGGCCATATTAGGGATGGATGGGGAAGACTAGAGCCCTAAATTTGCTTGGAGGGTTCTGCGGGGTGAGATAAAGCTCACTGCGTGATTCTTGTGGCGAAGAATATTGACGAGGAAGTAATGATTTCGTGCAGGCAAGTAGCAGTAGAACATGATATTTTGAAGGCTTTACCCCAATGTGTTACCATTGCATGCCTGCTATACATGGATAGTGGCAATAATCTTCTCGAACAGTCATATCAGTGTTCTGATTGGTGAGCCATTTACTTTGATTTCAAGGTACATTTGCAGTGGACCAGCATAAGTATTGTTTATGCACGAATGCTCATATAGCCTGCGTGCATCTTGATATGTTTTGTTTGTGTGGTGTTAACCTGATCATTGTTTGGTATCCGTTTGGCCTGAGACAGTCCCTTAACCCTCTCTATTATATGATGTCACCAGTAAAAATTATGGCTCCCAGTTAGCAATGCGTTTTGCAGTAAACCCCTAAACATTACATTATATTGTCTATAGCTATTTCATTCAAATCCTGTAATGCAAATGTCTCTTATCAGCTTGGCCTTCACAATAATATGTCTTATTAATTAATTTAACAGGAAAATTGACCCCTATTGTGAAGTCCCAGCCAGTGCCAAAGAACAACAAAGCACCGGTCAAAGTCGTAGTTGGGAAGACTTTTGATCAAATTGTCATGGATCCAAAGAAAGATGTGCTTCTAGAATTTTACGCCCCATGGTGTGGCCATTGCAAGTCCTTGGAACCCATCTACACAGACCTGGCGAAAAAATACAAAAATGAAGAAAGCCTGATCATTGCCAAAATGGATGCTACTGCCAACGATATTACCAATGACCGATACAAAGCTGAAGGGTTTCCCACAATTTATTTTTCCCCGAGAAACAAGAAGGAAAATCCTATTAAGTTTGAAGGCGGCCAGCGAGATCTTGAGTCTTTGAGTAAATTTGTGGAGGAGCATGCCACCAAACTCAGCAGACGCAAAGAGGAGCTTTGAGGGAATACAGGGATTTATTTCTAGTTGATGCACATTGCTAAGGAGATTATTGGGACTGATTTGTGCAATTCTGGCCAAATGTGAGGGCTTTGCTGTACTTTGTTATGAAGTTGCAGTATCCAATGCTTCTGACCTGATATCTTCATGGACCTTGATGAATGTCTCACTGTTACCAATGTTTTGATCTATTAAGGAAAAAATTAATGATTTTTCTCTAGTTTTTTTGTCCTTGTTTTGAAAGTTTCATGTTATTGATTTTCCAAAGGTTACACTGCTTACCACAGAGGTATATTTTGGTAACCATCGTTTTTTTAAGTAAAAGGAAAAAAAGGAAAGTACATTTGTGTCTCGTTTGCTTCTGTCGTTCAGCTTATCTTGATTTGTTTGTGGTGGCGTTGCCTCCATGTATTAGTCTGTTTTCTTTTGTTTCAGTTCATAATTTATTTTACGTTCATAATTCATAGAACACAATACATTATGCAAGTAAGATAAATAATTTTTGAATATCCCTTTTTTATTAACCAACCAGAAGGGAAAAAATGAACTGGAATAAAGTCGCAAAGAGTTAAGCCTTACCACGAAAAGAAAAACCCACTCTGTGGTTCTATGGCATGCTTACTGTGAAGCAATATTTCTCAAACACTCCTTTTGATTCCATCTCGTCTGCCCCATTTGGGTCTCTCTGCCTATAAAGCTTAAAAAAAGCAGTTATGAGGTTCGTTGGGCATAAAGTAGATTTCTGTGCACTGGAAAAGTAAACTGCAAGACTCTGACTCTTCAGTACGAGCCAGCCTCGTGATTCAAATCACAGGTTGATTGTTGATTTTTCCAGTGCTAGGAACTGCTGTTGCTTTGAACTCGCTAAACAGCCTGTTGGCAGTCCTTTTATTTTTTTGCGCTGCTGTTAACATTTTGGCCGCATCTGCATTTTAAGTGGTAAAATGCCAAAGGCCTTTGGCATATTCCCGATCTACGGTCTCTCAAACCCAGGCTACCACTCTTGGGTTGTCCACGATCAGGTATCCCAATGTGATCTTCATTTGGTTAATTACTTTTTCCAAATAGCAGAGAATGACCATCCTATATGTACCCTTGTTACTTTTTCCATCCCACCCCCCCAGCAAATCCTACTGATTTCATGTAAAATATTTTGAAGCAGTATGGTGAGATGCAGGTAAAGCAAAATTACGTAGTCCAATTGTCTGCTTAATACTTCACAGACCTGTTTGGATATCAACCCAAAAAACATTTCCATTCTCCCTGCCTATCGTACTAGCCCATTTGTCTGAACATGATCATCTCCTTCCTAATGACCTTGTCCAAAAAAATCATTCAGTTGACACACGAGTCCCTTGGTGCCCATGGCCTCCCTCTTGAACTTCCCTAAAGCTGTTAATGGTTTAGAGGCTGCATCTCTACTGGAATTATGCAACACCCAGGGCTGGATCTGGAGGTATCTCGATCTCGCCAGCTACTAGTAGCTCCAATTTTTGTACTGGTCACATGTTCAATGTGTCTTCCTTGAAACATGGCTGCCAATATTCAGATGTCTTCTCCAGGCTCTCAAATATTTCAATGTCTCCCTGCCCTTTGCAGGAGAGGTATGTGGGTTGAAGGTAGCGAGTCTGGTTTTACCTGCAATCCTAATGCAACTCTCCATCACCATTTTGTGACTTAGTTAATGTACAGATGTTTAGTTCTCACCCCCTTGGGAAGCCACACAAGGTCCCTCAAAGCCATCCAACCATTGCCTGGTCTATGTGGACTCGCCTCCTTTCCTATTTCATAAGGCACTGTTCCTTAAGTATTTGTAACTCTGCCACTTCGGATGTTTCATCATATTTGTGCACTCCAAGCTTTCTCTGTGTTTTGAATACATCAGGGAAGCCTGATATCTTTTTAAAAAATATATTTTTATTAAAGATTTTACATTATAAACAGCCTCATAATACATATATAATTCATTCACAAATGAGGGTAATAATTTCCATATTTAGCTTCTGGAGTTTGAAGAAAGGTCTAACAATAAAGAAGGAAAAGAAAGGGAGGAGACAGTCAAGAGAGAAGAAAAAAAAAAGTAGTGGGGAAACAGGGAGGCAAATCACAACAACCCTGGTAACAGTCCGAATATATTTATCCAATATCAAACGCTTTTTAAAACTCAAGCCCTGAGTTAATTCTGAAGTTCTTTCCAATTATAAATCGGGTCCCAGATACGTTTCCCCAAGATTCTCCCTCTTTTTCCCCGCCGCTCATAAATACCCCGCTCGAGGTTAAACATCGCTAGTAATCTGGCTAACCACACTTGAAGCGTTGGAGCGGTTTGGTCTAACCAGACTGCGGCAATACAAATACGAAACACTGCCATGGTTAAAAAGATAAATCGAAAATGCGGGACATGCTCTTGGGAGTTATCAATCCCAAGAAGAATTAAGGTTGGGGTCAGTTTAATTTTAATATCCAGAGTATTTTCAAAGAAAGATGCAATGGAGGATTTTATTACATCAAGGCACTGGCACGTGGAAAACATATGGACTAGGTCCGCTTTTAAAGCATTACACCGGGGGCAGCTAATTCCCGCCTGTCCTCCCCATTGAGCTATCTTTGCCGGTGTATAATAAAGTGAAAATAACATCTTAAAATGCTGTGCCTGCAACCCAGCCGAACATAACACTGTCTGCCCCAGCTCTAAAGAATCAAAGAAATTATCTGGTTCCGTGCCCAGCCTGTCTTTCCACTTTTCACCATGCTTACCCAAATCATCCTGCTTCAGTGAAATAAGTTCACTGTAAATTCCTTTTAATTTACAACCCTTGCTACTTCTAATAGCATCTATAACTTTGTTATTACTGAAGTGACTACCACCTCCCGTCTTTTTACCCAGAAAGCTTCTAATCTGGAGGTATTTAAAAAAATTCCTTGAGCTGATATTAAATTTATCCTGAATATCTCCAAATTGAAGCAAACCCTCTGAGCCCATTAAATCCCCAACTTTCACGAGACCAAGCCCTGCCCACGTTGCCATAGTCTGATCTGAAAAGATTTCCGGAGCGTAGGGTTACCATACATCTGAGTATAAAAGTTCATTCTGCCCAAACCAACCTTTTTTTTAAGGGCAGCCCATATTTTAAAGGCGGCCAATAGAGTCTTAAATTTCGTTCTTTTATAATAACTTGGTTCAGCTAAATTTAAGAAAGCAGCTCACGGCATCCTTCCCCACCAATAACTGGTATACATCAGGCAAGAAAACCCCAGCCCTTGATTCTTCTGAATATCCACCAAACAGGATCGACATATACTGGAGGGCCGCGGCCCAATAATAAAATCTAAAATCTGGGAGTGCCCAACCCCTCTATCCAAGGAAGCGTCATATATCGAAGTGCTCTCCTTGTTTTGCCATGAGCCCAAACGAAGCGATTTACCACACTTTCTAAAACCGAAAACCATTGCTTTCCAAATTCAAGAGGGATAGCTCTAAATAAGTAAAGTATTTTGGGCAAAAATACCATTTTGACCACGTTACAGCGACCAACTAAAGATAAATGCAAGTTATGAAAATTATCGAAGTCCTTCTTAGCCTTCCGGATTATAGGGTCGGTATTGATTGCGACCAATGAATTCAAATCCGCAGTGATAGAGATACCCAGATAGACCGCTGATTCTATTACCCGTGGGTCAGAGAAACTGATTCCCCGGTTGACTATCTGGGTCTTCTGTTTATTCAGGGCATATCCAGAAATCCTACCAAAAGTTAAAGCGATCTGCTCAGCTGCCGCTATTGCAGCTAAGGGATCAGGAGTAACGAAGGCCACATCGTCCGCATAAGCGAGGACTTTTGTTGGAATGTCCTGATAAATCACCGGCTTGATTTCCTGACAATCTTCCAAGAGCCGGATTAAGGGGTCAATATAAATAGCAAATAAAAGGGGTGAGCAGGGGCAGCCCTGCCGGGTGCCCCGTTTAATCCCGAAAGGTGCTGTGTATTTCCCATTAATTCTTAGTCGAGCTGTTGGTGCGTTGTACAAAGCACCGATAGCAGTAATAAACCGCTGCCCAACTCCAAACCACTTCATAGCTTCCCATAGAAAGTCCCAGGAGACCCGATCAAAGGCCTTTTCTGCATCAAGGAGCAGCAAAGCCATAGGGTCCCCTGAGACTTCTGCTGCGTCAAACAACGTTATTACACGCCGAGTATGCTGAGTAGTACCCCTCCCGGGGATAAATCCATGTTGACATGGGTGGATAGATCTAGCTATGATTGTATTCAGTCTAGATGCTAAGGCTTTCGAGAAAAGTTTTGAATCACTATTTAGAAGTGTAATGGGCCTATAAGACCCAGGCTCCAGAGGTGGCTTGCCTTTTTTAAAAAAATATTATGATGTCAGCGCCTGCCCAAGATGCTGGGATTGAGCTCCCGGATTGGGCGCCGTGTATCGTTTCTACAAGGACCGGTCCGATTTCCTCTAGGAAGATCTTATAAAATTCCAAGGGGATCTGATCCGGTCCTGTGGCCTTACCAGTGGAAGATTTCTCACTGCATCAAATATCTCATCCTGAGTCAGAGTTACCTCTAGGTTTTCTCTATCTCCAGGTTCAATACTTTGAAGAGGTATACTATTGAGAAGATCCTGAGTTAAAGTTTGCAAATCCTGTGGTTCTTCCCCATATAATTGATGATAAAATGACCGAAATACTTCCTGAATCCCATGTGGGTCAGTAACTAAATTTCCACGCTCATCCTGGACCGTATTAATCTCGCTTGCAGCGCATCTTTGTCGAAGTCTCACTGCCAAAGTGTGACCTACCCGCTCACTAAATTCGTAGCATTGTTCTCTTTTGGCTAAAAAGCTTGCTGAGGCCTTAGCAGCTGCCCTTTCGCCTATTCCTGCTTTAGCCCAGGCAAGTCGATACAAAATGTCAGTGATAGGTGAGCCGGCTTTAACCGCAGAAGGCAAGCGCCTCTTCAATTTTAGCTAAATTATTGTGGAGCATCTCTTCGTGATGCGCCTCCTTCTTTGCCGAGAAAAGCTAAAACTGAGAGTCTCACCTCTTACCCCGGCCTTAAAGGTATCCCAGACAACTCCGGTGCTAGCACTATGTCTATTTATATCGAAGAAGGCCGTGATCCACCCCTTCATATGAGAAACATACTCTGAGTCTGTTAAAAGCCCTCTTTCGAAGGACCATGTCCGTTCAGCCCGCTCTCCTTTAAAAAAAACTCAGAGTAAGGGCAAGAGGATTATGGTCTGATAATAACCGGGGAAGCGTCTCAATTATGACTCGATGTATTAATGAATGTGAAACAAAAAATAATCGAGTCGAAAAATCGCATTGTGCGGGGCAGAGTAAAGGTATTACCATCATCATTGATTTTTAGATGATTCCATACATCTATTATCCCATGATTTTTAGTCCGGTTAGAAAGTGCTTTAAAAACCTTTCTTTTGCGCCCAGAATGTTTATTGCCAGTTTTGCCCCATAGTCCACCTAACCCATTAATATTAAAATCACCACATACTATGAGTGGAGTAGGCCAATGGGCAAATTCATTATCCAAGAACTCCAATACCTCGGGATCATCTGCCGTTGAATCATAAAGCGAGCAAATAGTAAATAATTCTCCTAAAAATCCACATTCTGCAATTGCCCAGCGTCCCCACCTATCCGATAATATCCTTTTAAGAATTAAATCTTTCCTACAGTGAGGATAGCTACCCCTCTGGTTTTGGTACCTTGTTTGGAAGCCACCAACAGTCTAAAACCCAATTGTTCAAGAATCCCTGCTCTAGTATATTCTATATGGGTCTCCTGTATACACAGTATGTCAGCACGCAGGGCTTTCAAAATTACTGCTGACCTTTGTCGCTTAGCTTGATCATTAAGCCCACAGATATTAATAGAAATAATTTTAAGATTCACATGAGCCATTGATTAGTATTCAGTGATTGCCCTTCTGCTTTGAGTTTCAATTTGATTTTGCGCTCCCTTCTCCCAGCTAACTTCGCCTCAATCCCTTCTTCTTTACAAAAAAATGTAATTCTGAAATCAATAAACCTTTTACCTAACCCTTCCCTCATATATAGTGCTGTGCTATGCTGTGAAAAAACCCCTACCCCACCCCAAGCCCAACCACCCCTCCAACCCCCCCACCCCCCCCCCAACAACCCTTACAGGCAAATAGGTCAAACATGACCTATGTGTGGCAACCGATCTCACATCTCCAGTTGCCCCACTCCCTCTCCCCCACCCATCTCTAACAACCACCGCCTTCCACCCCTCCCCCCGCTCAGCTTTATTTAACACACCAAGGTTAAAAAAATAAAGTGAAATACGTGAACCATTATCCATACTCTAAATAGACCGTTACCCAGCCCAGAATATTTTAACGGATATCCGCCCTTCCTTTAGCTTCTTTAAGCTCCGTTAGGAATTCTTGTGCCTTCACCTCCGAGGAAAACATACGAACTTGTCCATTCGTTATGACTTTAAGACGAGAAGGGAATAGCAGATATGCTTCACTGCCCACCCCCTGAAATGCTGTAATCAGTTGCCGAAGGCGCCATCTACGCTCTACAGTGGCGTGGCAAAAATCAGGACGAGCGAAAAAAGTATGCCCTTCAAAAGTCCTCTTGGCGTCTGGGCGAGCTTTATCAATAATGGCTTGTCTCAAGAGAAAGTTCCCAACATAAATCAGGATTGCTCTTGGATACGCGTCTTGCCTGGATGAAGCATTCCTCCTCTGCACCATTGGGAAACGGTGAGCCCGTTGGACCTCCATATCCCAGTTCCATTGGGCAAGGTCCGGAAAGGCCCCCTTTAATAAGGACACCACGAAGGGGACTATATTAGCCCCCTCCGCTTTTTCAGCAACCCCCAATAAGCGAAACGTTGTTCCGCCGCTGGCGGTTCTCGAAATCTTCGAGTTTCCAGCAGACATCCAGTGCTTGTTTTCCTGTTGCACCTTGAATTCCTGTAGCCTGTTAACTTCCTCTTCCAGAGCCACAGTTCTGTCCTCCACATGAGTAACCCGCTCGGCCATTTCTGTGCAGAGTTTATTAACTTTGCGAATAGAGGTTTGTAATTTCTTGGTGGCTTGTAGCGATCTTCTGTTTTCATTTCTGGCCTCTCCCTGCATTTGTTTAAGAGTGGAATACACTAAGTCCAGAGTGGGTGGGGCGGGGCGGGGGGTCCTGAAGATACACCTAAGCCATCTAAATCTGCTTGCTCATTAACCTCATAAACCATACTGGTGGCCGAGTAATCCCATTCCAATTTCCTCGCTGTTTCCACATTATTCTGATCAATGCCACCCCTAGATCTATTCCTGCGCCGTTGAGGTGCGGCTTTACCACGGGGACCTTTTTGCACAGTTGCAGATTCTTCAGAGTCAGTTTCTTCCGTGATGTTAAGATCGCTAAGTGCAGAGGATTCAGAATCATCATTAAGAGAGAAAAATTGGTCCCCCTCTGGGGACCCATGAGTTGTCTCGTGATGCTGCCGCAATGCTTGGCCTTTTGATATAGTGGCAGGGGCCCCGTTGATTAATTCAGAGCTTGAGCAAATATTATTTTCGCAGTTTAATTTTTCAGCCGCCATCCCATTTCCTGCCACCAAAGCAGGTAGCTCTGTATGTTCTGATATGTTATCACTTTCCTGGACAGATACCGCATTATAGCCTGGCTTAGTGCTGTAATCCTGCTCATCACCCTGCTCTCCACTATCGCACTGCTCATCCTGTGTCTCCACACAAACGGCTTCCAAAGTGACATGTTCTAAAGTTTCAGCCATTGAGGAAATACAAGCGCCTAGTGATTCTTCCACCAGTTGAAGCTGAGCACAGTCTGATCCCGATCCCTGCTCCAATCCGGTTTTTGCCTGTGGTCCGTTCACAAGGCTCGATTGTGTAGGCTGTTTCAAACCCTCTGCTCCGGTAACTCCCGCCGTCTCATTTTCTGAGGGACTCACAGATCCCCCCTGGAAACCGGTGGGTGATGGAGACATCAAGAAAGCCTCTGCCACCGTAGTCTGCCTCATCGCTCCCGCTGTTATCACCGCCGCTACCCTATGCCGGGTCCCACCAGCCGCTCCGATGTCTCCTCCGGCGGCCTCCATTCTCTTTGGCAGCAGTCCTCCTCGGAGAACTTGGCCCCCTCCACGACCCAAACCGGAGCCGGCCTTGGGATTGCCGATATTGGAGGCACCGGCCCTCGCCGTATCAGCAGGAATATTGATGTCCTCTTTATTCTTGTTGGCCATTTTAGCCGTTTTTTCGGCTTTGTTCGATTTTGGGGCCATATTCCCAGCGAAGCAGTGACTCCCACAGCGGTAAGCCGATACACCGCCTTGCACTCGGTGACAGCAGGAGCACAACTGTAGCAAAACACCTTGCCTTCAGCTGACCATCAATGCCCAGCAGCCGCATGATCCACATAAAGATAGTAAGTACGGGGGGGATGTTCGCAGATGGTTTTCAAATAGCCGGCATATCAAAATCTCCTAAAGGTCCAGATGGAGAGAAGCAGCAACTCTCATTGAAGTCAGTCGGTAGCCATCTTGCCTCCAGGGAAGCCTGATATCTGATCATATGAATGGTGTCATATGTTTATTTTGAATCCTGATACTGTTTTAAATCTCTATATTTCATGTAGGGGAGGGGGATATTCATGCTGCTGTGTCTGCTAAATATTTTCCTCCTACATAATGAAGCAACTTATCAAAGGGATCCCTTGATGGATTGCATTGAACTAATTCCAACTGACAATGTTTCTGTAGATAGTGGATAGAAGGGTGATGCAGGAGAACCCGGTCTACTACCCCTCTCCAATGCAACCCTCTTAGGTCTCAGTCCATTTACCCTTATTCTAGGTGCTGGTGACTAATCAACAAGGTTCAGCTTTTCATGTGCAAATCCCTGGCTGTTCTAGTCTAGGTGGTCCTTAAGAAGCCCTAGCTCACTCTGTCAAACACCTTTTCAGCCTTGAGCATTACTACAAGGGTTGGGACTTTTTTCAAATGTGCTGTCTGAGTCACGTTTCTGACATTGTCCCGCGCCTTTCCATTCATTGTCCATCCTGCTCATCCACATCTGTTAGCATGCATAACCCTGTCCAGACTGACTGTACCTTGTTGAACAATTACGTATCTGTATATGTTACGCTTATAGGGCGGTAAAAAGAGGGAAGTATCCACTTCCTTCATTGTGCCTGTGAGGCTGTTACAGTAAACGACAAATTGAACATTCTGGCGCTAATTTGAGCATGGGCACTTTAACTGCCTTGTGTAAGACCGCCATATCACCACCAGACCCGTTGTTTTGAGGTTTAGCGAGCTCCCTGCTAAGATCACATACTTCTCTATCGCCCTTATAAGATCAGGGTGTGAAGCTTCCATTGGTGCGGCAGGTACTGTGGCACCAGAGCCTGTGAGGCCCACTGAACCCTGATTTTAGCTGTATTTTATTATTCAAACAGCAGCCAGCCCATTTCTTTCCTTGCACTACAGCCCATGACACCTTGGCTACTCTACTGTAAAAGTTCAGTTGCTAGTGAGTCAGATAATTCTGGCATTTTTTGTTGGGTAATTCTTGCTAGAGCGGTTTATCTGTCCTATGCTGTATGGTTCTTGGTAGAATGAGTGGATGGTTCATTCAGAAAGATTTATCGTCCTAATTTTCTGTCCCCCATTTTGTGTGCCCATATTGTAAGTGCCAGCAAATTACTGGTCTTTTTTTCTCATAAAAAGTAATGTTTAGCCCAGTGTTTCCCAAACTAAGATAGCTGATTTTTGGTGGGTCATGAAAGTCCAAGCAATAAATAAATACGCCTTTAAATTCTGTATTTATCTTGTCATATTTGTTAAGTTTCAGTGATAGAGGTCAAATGTCAGGGAATGTCTTCTGGCAAATTGCTGCTTATGTTTTTTAATATGGGTACTGGTTTTTACAACACTTCTCACTTTGCAGTCCGAGAAAGAAAAGTAAAATGAATTAGGTTAGTCTTTCTTGGGTACAGAGACTTAAAGGAAAGGATGTCCTTTTTTGTAACATACAACAAACTAAATGAACTGTACACATTCAGAAGGTCGGAAAGCAAGAATTACAAAAAATGTGCTTCATTTTTAAGTGTGATGGAAGCAAAAAATGTAATAGGATCAAAACAAATCAAGACTCTTTCTTGGTGATGTGCAAATGATAGTCACTGAAATTCAATTTCCACACATTTGTGTGCAATATAATTTTATATAGTTTTATCAGTAAAACTGTATGTCTGTGCAAAATTAAGTTGACGTTTCAATGGAACATGTGCAGTCTGTAAATGATAGTACGCTACCACACGATGCTTTAGTTACTTTAAAACATCGCCTGCTTCATGTTCAGTAAAGCTAGGTGGGTCGCAAAACGTTTGTCATGCTAAAAAGAGGGTCATGGTTCTAAAACGTTTGTTCTACATGCGGCAGGTGAGGTAGGCTCTCCCCGCCCTGCTGGTGGCCCTGGAGAAGTTTGGGGAGGTGTCGGGCCTTGCAGCCAATTAGGGCCTGTTCCCCATGAGGCTGGTTCCTGAACTGCAACGGAGGCGGGACTAAGCACTAGGCTGGCCTGGCATTATACCTCGGTCAAATACCTAGGTGTGCAAATATACCATGCGTAGGTGGACATCATAGATGGTAACAGCGCACTGTCTGACATGATATGAGGTGGTGCAGGAAGCGGGCTGTGCTCTACAAAATCCAGTGCCCACTGCAGGAACGCAGCCTGGTAACTGCACACTATGAACTGTACTACTCTTCTGCACAGCTCCAGTAGATGATGCGCAGGCTTGCGACTGAGCCCAGAGCTAACAGAAGAGAAGGAAGTCCTAAGAGGCGACTCATTCCGGGTGTGGCTGCCACACCATGCCTGACCCGAGGGGTCAGGCATGGTGAGTCCTCACTCATGACTGTGGTGAGACACTGCTGGAGTAAGTACCGTCCCCCGCGTGGACTACCACCTCTCTATGCCCCAACACGACTTGTGGGCATACCCCGAGTTACGTGCCGTTGGATGACTGCGTTAGCTGGAGGCCTGAAGATGGCCCGGGGTGACCCATGTCGGGGACCAGTATTCGTATGGGATGCTGCATGCATTCCAGTGCGGTCGGGATACGTACAGTGAAACGGGGGGACTACTTTTAATGTATGAGGCCATAGCACATGCGGTCAGGCAGTGGCGGCTGGTGACATTTGAAAGTGGTGAGGCTTGAACGTTGTGCATGACTTTTATATAGCGAGCAATGTGAACAAGTTCAATGGACAAAACTGGGGTCCAAGGTGAGTCCCTCTCCCAAGAAAGAAATGAAAAACAATTCGCAAATCGTGCATTTTAAAGCAAATGAATGTAGCGATAAAGCAAGGCTTATAAAGCAGTATGAACGTATAGTCTTGAAATATTAAACACATTAAAAACTACCCCATATCTTCCTGCATTAATATGTTCAACAGTTACTGTAATGTGTATATTGTACAGCATGAGAATTTAGCCCTTTAAAATATATGCTTGCCCAGTGTCTTGCACTGCATGCAGCATTAACTTTGGAAAAATATGCTCTAACCAGACTTCGAGAAGCACCCACAGCTGCTGGCTGCAACCAGTCATATAGAAATATGTGCAGACAGGTCTTTAAGTGGGATGAAAAAAGTGGGGGCTCTCTATAAAGGAACATGTAAAATACATTTCTGTGATTCCCATAGTGTGCCACCTGACTGGTATTTTGATTTCTCTCTGAGAAGTAATTGTATCCAGATAAATGACACAACAACTGACATACACCTAAAGCCTGTCAGTATGATTGGCTTTGTCAGTGGGTGTTAGCTGTTCAAGATAAATGAGGAACAACATTTTGTTATAAATTAACATTGGAAATGTTTCAATTCTGAAACTGTGAATCTGTGAATTAAATAGCATTGAGGCCTGTGGAAGGCCTTCAGTTATGTGTGCTTTGTTAGATATGTATTCTCTTTTATTCTGCATATGTTGTCTATCTGCACATCTTCAACCACCTCTTTCCTCTTCAGCATCCTCTTTTCACTCTTTCCAAATGCACTTCCTCGCATCTGTCACTTCACCACCTCCAAACAAACACTGCACTCCCTCAAATTTAAGCACTTTAATGTCTCTTACTTTTGCCTTGCAAATATTTTGACCTCTGTGTACCCCCTTCACACAGATAGTTTCAGTTGCAAATGGAATACATAAACATTGTTCTGTGTGCTATGCAGAGAGGCCAACCAACTGACATGCACTTGTTTTAGCTTCAGCCTTAGCGCCGGCGCACACTATCAAAGCCCCTTATAAACACCTGGCATGGCTCAAGCCTCAAAGTATGCACAGAAAAAAATACAGAAACAACAAAATTATAAAATAGCTAACTCCTGGGGAATGCAAGATTAAGTAAACTATGTGAAAAAAGAAAGGAACTAAATCGCTGAAATGCATTCCCTTAACGTTTTTAATATTCATTGTTTGCAATTCAATCCATGTTTTTGGCATCAGTGTTAACTTAGGGGCATGAAGACACGGCCAGGTTAATGTCCTACATCGGAGAACTGTCGGCTGTAAGCACATATTTCTCGCCTTGCTTGACTCGAATATTTGGATCAACATCGATAGGGAACAAGAACCCTGCTTGTTATTTGGATGCATTTTGTGGGGGGAACAAATACAGCAGCTCCACTTCTAACGGAGACAGCAATCTGCAGCGAGGCCCTGGGGTGTCACAGTGGGGGAGATTAGCGTGATGACGGGTCTCAGCACAATATACATAACACAACATTAGCTTGCAAACACTTACCATTACCGAGAACAAGGCACCAGATCAGATGTGCTTGCATCCACTCTCCCGTATGACGCAAGGGTGGGATCTATGCCTTTGAATGACGAATGTCTGAAATAACGCAGGGATGAAGTCTCCGACGCCCGAAACCGTGACGCTGATTGCGTCATTGGTCTACAGAGTGCATACAACCATAGACCACAATGGCAATGAAGGGCTTTAAAACAGAAAGCCCTGTGTCTTGCATCACAGTTCGAAAAGTTTATTTACTGCCTGGCTTCCGTCTCCTGCTTCAGAGCGAGGCGGGACATGCAGCCTGAAACAGACCGCTCAGCCCAGACTTAAATACATCGATTTATATAGAGATACGATTGTATCTCTAAATAAATCGATCTATTTCATATGTTTTTATGGAAATGTGTAAGAATTTCAGTGGGGCGCAGCCCCTGAGCCCAAATGGAGAAACCGACCCTGCGGTCAGGGCCCGGAGGAGACGAGGACAGGAGGAGCCGTAGATGTCAGCACTCCTCCAGGGGATCCCATCACAAGGCACAGACCGCAGGGCCATAACCGCTTTATACAGCCTTAGCAACACACGTGTTTGCCACTCACCCGCTGCGCGGGGTAGCTTGGGACGGGAACCTAGGGAGGGAGATCCCTGACAAACTGGCAAAACATTATATGGCAGGTCAAGCGAGTTTCGAGGAACCAGAGTTTCCAATACACGCAGTTTAAGTTTCTCCACCAGACATATCTCACCATGAAACATACACAACGCATGTACGAGGGTGCCTCCTTGCAGTGTTCCAGGTATCGCCATATGGAAGCGGACTTCTATCACATGGTTTGGACATGCCCCCAAATTATCCGGATGTGGGAGGCTATGGCTGAGAGCGTATGACTTGGTGGGATGGGCGGTGCTGACCTCCCCTGAGCTCTGCCTGCTTGGACTGATGCCAAGAGCAAAGTGCGTAGGTTTATTGACTTGGCCCTCTTGCTCTATAAGAGGTGGATAGCGATGGCATAGAAGGCCGTCCAGCCACTGGACAAAGACTGCTGGCTATGGGACTAATATAAATGAACTAGGACGCAGGCGGACACTAACACAGCATTGGCAAAGAGGGGGAAGGGACCTGATGGCTCTATCTCTAAATTGGAGGTGAAGAACTACTCTCGACTGCACTGAACACTTGGCTGCATTGTTCTCCCCCTGCCACCCCAAATGCTGTTGATGGTACCTATGTGATATGAAAAAACTTGGTCCTTGACTAACCTTGGAGATAAAACCCAAATATTGAGGAAAAGTTTTACCATGCGGCGGTTGCCTAACCGGTCAACCACTTGTAGTTAATACAATTCACTGTAGTTTTAAGCCAAATGTACACCCTGAAAAGAAAATTTCTTAGATATTTAGTCCGTATACACAAAATACATCCACAAACGTTAGTTGAGTGAAATTCATTTTTTATATTTTCAAAATTCAATATAAACATAGATCAAAACGGTAAAGACATTACCACACAGATGCAATAAAAGGTTGCTCAAGAGAGAGGGAAAGGGAAGTGCTCGTGTTGGAGGAGAGAAAGGTGAAAATCACAAGATTTCTAGAGTTGCAAAGTATTCCTTTGTTTAAAGATGATGCTGGTTTATGAAAAATCCAGTCAATATGGCCTGTCCACGACCGTTATATACAACATATTTTGTCCCTTTGGAACTTGATGGAGCAGCTTCAATCGAGGCCTGACGCAATCGCATTTCCACAGGAACTTGGATTAATCACCGTTCCTGTGTTGATATCATTCTGTTGCTAATATTAATCGATTGGGGTCTTCTATACCCCTGTGGACATCACACTGCTGTGAATCTCCCCAGCGCGTCTTACCGCATTTTTGCGGACTATTCACCTTTGGGAATAGCATCCTGGGACGCCCTTCTCTGGCACCAGGTCTTGGTTGCCCCTCCCAACCTTCTGTCCTGAAGAAGACCCGCCAGCTGAGGTAGTAAATTACCCTCAACGCACAAGTTTGGTTGAAACGACGTATTCCCCCATCAAGGGCCTGTACCTGATCCCTTCCTCTCCATCAGGATGTTGCATTGAAGCACTTGCTGAATAAAACAAAATATGTTGTAAATAACTGTCGTGGACAGGCCATATTGTACTGTTTTTTTCATAAACCAGCATCTTTAAACAAAGGAATACTTTGCAACTCTAGAACTCTTGTGATTTTCACCTTTCTCTCCTCCAACACGAGCACTTCCCTTTCCCTCTCTCTTGAGCAACCGTTTATTGCATCTGTGTGGTAATGTCTTTACCATTTTGATCTGTTTATATTGAATTTTGAAAATATAAAAAATGAATTTCACTCAACTAACTTTTGTGGATGTATTTTGTGTATACGGACTATATATCTAAGAAATTTTCTTTTCAGGGTGTACATTTGGCTTAAAACTACAGTGAATTGTATTAATTACAAGTGGTTGACCGGTTCGGCAACCGCCGCATGGTAAAACCTTCCCTCAATATTTGGGTTTTCTCTCCAAGGTTAGTCAAGGACCACGTTTTTTCATATCACATTGTACCCAGGTCCTGTGGCGATGATCGGGTTACCCCATTAATTTGTAATGGTTGATGGTACCTATGCCTGTGATATGCCCACCCCATAGACACCAGCTCTACTCCCTGGCGGAGTGAGCTTTCCCCACAGTAATAGTCAAGACACCCCTCTAGGCGTCCTTTGGATAAACCCCGGGGCTCTTTCTCACTTGGGGTCCCCTGCTCACCATCCAAATATTATCCTTGTACTACTCACGAAGTGGCGTGGATCACAGCAGACTGACTCACAAGCGATGTATACAGATGTTTGTGGTGTACTCATTTTATTTTTTCACTGTATGTACTGTAGTAGGTCGGGTAGTGACCCGCCTTTGCTGACCTGCATTAAGTTCAAAATTAAAACCAAATAAAGAGATTTTAAAAATGGTTCTAAAAAGTTTGCGAAGCACTAGGCTTAGCTTGTAACTCTGCTGTGTCTTTTGTGAGTTAGTGCTACACTAGCTTTCACTCAACTCATTCTTGCCTCATACCCTATTAGTTTTTTCCCCTCCGGTTTTCTGTGTGTGTTTAAATTCATGAACATAAAGGTATTACCATTCATGTAAACGTCTTAGTACTCCTGCAATGCTATAGTTATTCCTATCCTGTATGTTTGCGCCCAGGGAAGTGCTCCATACAGGTAGCAATTTCAAGAATTCTAAATTTTTCCCTCACCCCCTTCTATTCTCTTCCCACTTTTTCATGATCCGACATCGTTATGGTAGATACCTTGCCCCCAATAGTTCCCCCACATGTACAGCACTATGAAGAGCTGGTCTATTATTTTGTGAACCCTGTGCACATGAGAGAAGAGACCTCTCCCTTCAGGATTGAGGTATCTCCAAGCCTCTACTAACCTAAGTTTGTTAATCGAACTTCTCCAGTTGTTTTTTTTTTGTGCGAGCAATTTTTATTGTAGGCTTTGTAGTGCTGAAGCGGGCAAGAGCCTGATCCCACACCAGGTTGAGTTTGACACCCAATATGGGGGCTCGCCCTCCTCTCCTGTTAAGTCCATAAGAAGGTGATTATAAGTGGATCCTGGGGTTAGAGGTGTAGACATTGCTCGGTGTCATCCTTGTCTCCTGTATGTCAGGAGTTGCCAGGTCCCTTCTTCCCTTAGAGTGTTTCCTGTAGGTTGGGCTTGCTAACTATTCTTACTCTTGGCATATTAGCTCTATTTCTTATTTACAATCAGTCCACTTATTCGAGGTAGGTTCCCTGAAGGGACTGCAAATGGTGCCCTTTTTTATGATTTATATTCGGGGAGCTGAGACCCTCTATATTAACTGAATCTAAGTCATCACATCCTATGTCACCTTTTGAAGCTTTCTTTAAAGACTCATCCCCTTCCAGAGTGCCCCCACTTTTCTCTGCTTCAACAAACTGATCAGAATTTGCTTTTGCCACTGAGACAATGGAGCTTGAATAGAACTGTTTCGTTGATGGTAAACCTCTTTCAGAGCTGTGCAAACTTACAATACTTCCATAGGTGAAATTTAACCATTCATAAAGATAGTGAAAACTAATTGCCTGCATTTAACCCTCAGGGTCTTCCCTCTCCAGCCCAGCTACCGGAGGCAGGAGTGAGTGACATAGATGGCCTCCATCTGGTCTAAAATGGTGTTTTGCATGAAAATGTGGCAAAACTAAACCACATTATTAAACCGGTTTGTACATGTCATATGCAATGTTTCAATTATGTCAATACACTCCATATGTATATATTCATGTGTAAAAAGAAAATATTAGCATTCATTATTAGTGCACACAAAAAAAAACGAAAAACAATCTAACAATACCACCCCCACATCTGATTTTTGCCTAATTTGCTCACTTTCATTCACGCCCCATTATGGTGCCTTCAACTTTATCATTATTTGCAGCTCTGGCTCCAGAGCACCCTGTTGGTCTCATCGTAGTAAAGACTTTCTAGAAAGAAAATTAGAACATTGGAATGTTGAGCGCTCCATTGAAAACAATGGAGTTCTCCGGGCTTTTAATGGCCGGTAGATGCCGGGAGCATCAACATTCCAATGTTTGTTCAAAGCAACAGGTGTGAACAAAGGCCTCGCAGAGCTCGAGGGGAATTATAACCCCCTCGGGCTCCGTGAGGCCTTTGTTTTACAAATTAGAACATTCAGCCCTCTAGGGGCGGAATGCTCTAATAGCCTTAAGCCCTCCGTAGCGGGCTCTACTGGCCTTCGGCTCGAGCCTTTAACACTTGAGCAGGCCTTTAATGGCTGGTAGAACCCGCTACGGCGGGCTCTAAGGCTATATTGTAAGTTGGCATGTAGGGAAGGTATGTCTCCCATATCTGCCGAAATTAAGAAGGTTGAAGACTGACCAGAGTCCGTACCATGACAACCATGAAGAGAAAAGTAACATTTTCAGGGACATTCTAAAATTATTGGGTTTTTAAGTCTTTTTGAAATGGCTATAGATTTGCGCTGAAGTAATCTTGGTTCTTTGTATGAGAATGGCTATTTAAGCATCTTTTTTATAGGCCCAATAACAACATACATATAGTGGGCCTTGGTTCCGCCCCTTTGAACCATTAGCTTACTTCGACCAGCCTCTGCACATTTTTGGATCACAATCAATTGAGTATTCATCTCTCATCTAATGCTATTGGCGGTTTGGATGTATACTTCCAGCTCCACTTGAGTGGTTGCAGTATACTGCATGAGGGGGAACTTTACATTCTGTAGCCTTCTCTCTCCACTTCTGCTGCCTAGCTCCAGTGTGTTCTGTCCATTCCTAGAATTTTGTATATGCTTCACAGTCCCCCCCTCTCCCCCCCTTAAACTTAACGCCCCCAGAGGAAAGGTTGAGATGGGTCACGTGCAATAATGGGCAGATGCAGTGATGGTTGCAAACTTCCTGTATGCCACTGCCATGTGTCCTAGTAACTGTCTGTGGAGTACAGGATCTAGGGATATTAGACATTCTCTGCAGTGATGAGAAGTATGTCCTTACTTGTGGATACTGACATGCAAGGTGTAGAAAGTCTGGGTCCTCTACCAGATATCTTTTGCACTTGACACCCCTCCTGTCCCCTGGTCTTGGACATATATTTAGGGGGGTATAGTAAAGGCAGTGTAGGATTTTGAGATGTATTAGTTTGTCTATAGTTGAATATAGCTCTCCTCACCATTGCACAGCAGTAGTCCTAGCGCTCTTCAGTTCTGCAGCCAGGTCCACCTCCCATCACTTCCAAACAGCAGGGTCTCTACTTTTCACAGTTTATTGGCTTCAGCTTGGGTATTGGATACAGCCCTTCTAGCAGCTTTCTATTCAGTGTCTTGGTAAGGCAGTGTGCCTCAGCCTATATAAAAATATTGCCGAAGGATTGTTGGCAAACATCTCTTTAAGCATCAGTAAAGTCAAACTATTTACCCTGGAATAAGTCTTAATATCCAGAGCCTAAAGGATCTGCTTAGGACTCTTCTCAAGAAAGGGCAGTAAGCTAGGATTATCTGATCCCGGGAGAAGAGACGGATATAGATGTTGATGCCCTGTTAATTGTGCCAAGGACCACCAAGTCAAAGCAAACACAATAAGATGATGGACGGAGATCTGAAACTTTTCAGACACTCACCCCAGTCACTATTAGATCTGGGTTAAATCCATCATTCTTCTGCTCACTTCGCCACCCCAGTTCAGACCCAGCCATATGCAAATCAGTCTTTACCCTATTCTCCATGGGAACAGTCCAGCGTGAACTGCCAAGCCAGGTCCTCCCTGGACCGGAAACAAGCATCCTGGGACGGGTTTCGGGGTAACGCCCCATCAGGCAGGCTTGTTTAAATCCAGTGGCAAAGTCAGCAAGGGACCTACTTCTGAGCATTCCCAGCCAACTTAGGGCGAATAAAGCAAACACAAGCCAGGCATGTGACATTGACTGCCTATCTCAGTTTAGGTAGGTCTCAGGTTTATTCTCAGAACACACCAGGAGGCCCGGCTCAAACAATCTATGCTCCATTAGCAAGTTTTGACAATGTGATGGGAATGAAACTAGAACAATGCAAATTGACCTTTGCCACAGGGTAATACATACAGAAATCTAGTACAGCGAGACCTCCCCTCTTCGTTGGCATTGTCCAGGTCTACCACTGAGTTCTGCCCTGTCCCACGATCCATACCAGATTAAGCAGGTTATGGAAGAATTCCTGATCCAATGTGATTGGTATAGTTATGAATAGGTAAAGGAACTGAGGCAGACCCATAATTTTAATTGTGGTTATTCACCCCATCATAGACACTGAAAGAGTGCTGGATCTATTTACTTGAATTGTTAATTTATTAATAGCGTAGTTAATTTATTAATAGTGTAGTTCATGCAAATCATTTTGGGCTAGTCTCTGCTTACATGAACTACCAGGTATTTGATAGTCTGTTTTCTGTTTTAGAGGAAATTCATTTCTCGTATATACAACAGCAATAGATACCGAGAAAATTTCTAACTTAATCAGTTGATTTGTAACCCAGAGTGCACTCCAAATCTAATAATTTCTCTTATTATAGGTGTGAGAAAATTCCCCTTTTTTGTGATCAGTCCCCCTTTTTTGCCTCATTTTACTGATAGTTGTTGGATTGCACACTGGGACATTGCTGTTCAGTGTTTAGTGTATGTGCTCTGACCTCTAAAACATGAAGAAATCAGCTAATTCATGATTGACTTAATTAACTTTTATATAAAGCTAGAGTGTATGGAATAGAAATATACCAATCGCATGAAAATTTCAATGTCACCTGTGGACTGCAACACTTATTGTGCCATCCACTAGTATGGCAAGGAAAACATGGTGTCAGGCCTAGAATTGTAGCCTGACTGCTGCAGCGAAAACCCTGCCGTGCAACCTGTTAAAATAACAATTTTTAACAAGTAAAATCCTCCCTTTTCAATTTTAGTCACCCCTATGTAACCCTTGTAGCTTACAAGGTAGGGTGCATGGTATTTATAGTGGGACATTTAGAAAATTATTACCATGTCCCTAAAATCTATTTCAGCTGTGGCAGGCCTACCTGTCATAAGTAGAAAACACGAGGATAGATTAAAATACTAATACTGTATCTCTCGAATTGGACCAACTAGACAAAGTCAGATTTTAAATAAATATGAAGGGAAAGTAACTTTTAAAATGTTACCTACCTGAACTATTTAGCATAAGCCTTTGCCAACGCTCAGTTGTGCTCAAGCCCAGAAATAGGTGTGAAATGCCTCCCAGGAGCAAACCATCTGACCTTAATGGGCAGAGAGGACTCCCCTGAACTACACAAACTTTTTAGAGTGGGGGTTGTGGGCATCGTGTTGACACCACGCTGTCAAATCCTGCTTTGCAGATCTGTTGAGCCACACGTAACACTTTAGTGCACTTGAAAGATAGAAAACAGGATGCTGAGACAATTCTTGTGTATTCTCGGTCTAGTTGCTGAAGGACCCTGCTTTTGTCATACCAGACTTCTGTTTCTGGGTTTGTTGTGAGGACAGTGCATGCTTCAAGTTAGATTTTAATGTTATATGTGGCAGGATACTACTAGTAGTAAATTTGGTTTATTGTATTAATCAAAAGATTACAATAAAAAATATAAAACATCACAATCGGTGCAATTATCAGGTGATTGTTAAAAGTTCTAGACACATACAAGTTAAAATGATGTTTAAAAGCAGTTTGCTAAAGTCACGAAATTAATACTTTATAAGCTTGTTCCAAGAATTTTGATTAGCCTTATTATTGCACTATTTTCTCTGACACTAAAACAGCATCTAACAGCCTCCACACTAGATCTTATTTTTGCCTTATTAATAATTGATCGTATGTACTTGTTTTGTTAAATACTGGAATTTGGGAAAAATACATAAAATGTGCTAAAAGGGTTTCTATTGTGAGCCCAAAGAGTCGACAAACAGTTTTTCCTTTGAGTGCTGGGTTCCATTTCCCCTCAAATACATAAATCGGGATATAACACAATCTGAATATTAGAAAAGTCATTTTAACATAGCCTGGCAGGTTTGACTCTAGATATTCTTGACTCTGTAAGTAAAAAGTGTAAAAAAACGAAATCCATGTGATTATATTGTTTTGGCGTTGCCAAGTCGGTGTCCCTATGTCAGCAAGTTAAAATCCCAGGCCTGGTGATTTAACTTTGCCAACGACTATATCGGGTAATTTGTGTGTTTCTGGAGCCATGTTTGAGAATAAAACATACAGCTCCAAATCATTATATGTTGTTTTTCTTAGTTCCTGATGGATTAATAATTTTAAAGTCGATGGATCTGCTCGTGCACAATCACAAGAATAATTCAGAGTGCTTCTGTGATGAATTGACATTAAAGATTTTAGGTTTAGTTCAAGCCTGATAACAGTGTGGAGTAGCTGTGCGGAGATGGAAGAGATTACGTACACGTTGCATAAATGTTTTATCCGGACTGACTATAGCCTTGTGGTTCAACACAGGAACAGGAGATGCATAAAGCAGTTAGGAAATAAGTTTCATGTTTAGTGCTTTCAATGATGCAGCCAAACAGGTTGGCAAATCTTATAACAGATGTTATGATTGTGGCTGACTTGAGCTTTCTGGTGGCTAGTTGGTTGGTCTATGATATCTTGCTGTCAAATGTAGCCCCCAGAGAATCGTATTGTTTGACTGTGTCGATCAAAGCATCTCCTAAGACCCCGACACAGGCTTAGGTTTCTTTCCAAAGATCATAATTTTCGTTTTTGACAGATTAGCGATTAGTCCATTCTCCTAGTTGAATTTATTTAAGTGATTTAATAAGTGATGTTGACCTTTTGGGGTTTGCGACAAAATCAACAAATAGTCAGCCAAATGTGATATTCTTTACCTCTCAGCTTAGATGGAATACCAAGATCGGAATCCAGCAACTCCGTTAAATCAGCAGTATACAAGGGAAATAATAAGGGGGCCAGAATACACCCTTGTTTCAGGCCATCCTCAGTGTGAAATTTAGATGTCAAGACCTTGTCTGTGGATAACCTTACCTGCAGCCATGTGTCAGTGTGTAATTCGACATTAAATGCCATAACGGGGGTCAATTTCTTCACTTCTTGAGCTTTGACCATAGTCTTTGCTCGTTCACTCTGCCAAACCCAATGGAATAATCTACAAAGCAGGCACACAACGTTGTTTTGTTTTTTAATGATTTTTTGCAAGAAGAGTCAGAGCCATAATGTTATCAAAAGTTGAACAGCCAGAGTAGAATCCAGTTTGTGTTAGTGGTATAAACCGTTGTTCCGCATCCCAGTTAGTCCTTTTATTTAATAAGTGCTTGGTGAATAGCTTACCTTCAAACTCTAGGAGGGCTATTGATCTATAACTAGTTTGTTCTTATTTAGGGCCCTTTTTATAACTAGGATACTCTACTGCATCTTTCAATGAGGATGAAACCTGCCCGGACCTGGTTACATAGGAAAATAGCTGTTCCAGTAGTAAATTCAGAAAGGAACATCTAATTTGACCAGGTCCATAGGTATACCGTTTGGACCAGCAGCTTTGGAAAGGCAAGAACGTCTTATTAATTTTAGTATTTCCTCCTTAGTGATGGCAGGATAGGATGCAAAGTCTGAAAGTTTGAATGAGCCATTAATAGCAGATTTATATGGGGACTTTATATGTGTTTCCCACTTGTCATTTTATATAAACAGGTCATCGGGCAACTGATAGGACCCAGAGCCTTCACAGACCAGAGTCCAAAAGGCCCTTTCGTTTCGCGATGAGATGGCATGTAACTGTTTGGCCCAGGCCTTTTCTTGTCTGTCCTGTTTTATGTGTGTATTTTTCCTCTTGAACGCAATCTTCAGGCTTCTGATTCTTGCTCCACGGTCCTTAGAAGGAGCTAGTTTTAGGGTGTGTCATAGTGTCTTGCGGTAGACCCTTTTTGCCTCGTTTGGTTCTTGAGCTCTGGATGAGAGAAAAATACTTCTCCATACAGTTGCTAACTTTGTAATCAAGACGGACAGTAAGGAGTCTAGAGTATACTGCCAGATACTAATCCAGTCAGAAGATACTAGATTTACTATAGAACACTCCCCACTTGCATCCCCAGCCTATAAACCCAAGTTTAATGTGGCCAAAGACCTTTTCCATCTTGGATTTGCCCCAACACATTGCATTTTGGGATGTTTGCAGAAAAGCAGGAACTGCTGCAAAAGCAGGTAGGTCAGGGCCTGGGAGCCTTTACTCCATTAGTCAGAGAGGAACTAGGAGTTCCTTAGAGTGTTCCCACCCACACGCTGGTGAACTTTACAAAGCAGGACCCTCACCCAGCCACACAACACTGCTAAACTTGCGAAAGCATACCAAGTGGACTGAATCTGCTGCATTGGACATGTCACCTGCGAGAAGGAGCTAAGGAGGTTGGACCCACCTTCTATTTTAAATCCAAGGACAAGAAGAGCTCCAAGGATCATAAGGCTGATCCCCTGGGTGAACCCAGGAACACAAAGAGGATATTCCTCTGAAAAATCCTAGCTGAGCAGTGGGAACTGGACTGGACTTTAGTGTTGCCCTCTTCCCGACTCCCTGAGAGTCTCAAAGTGCTCATTCTGGGGTCCTTGAGCCTTAGATGTGTACTCATGTGGTTGTTTGGGCACCGAAAGAAGTGTGGGAACTTTTTCAAAACTTTTGCACCAGAACTACAGAGCATCAAGAGGACAGACGATGAGAAGTATCTGACTGGCAGTTACACAGCGTTGTATTGCATTTCAGGATTTTCCTGAACGGAGAAGAGCTCATCTTCAAGAAAACGACAAAGTGCCTTTTCAGAGTGGAGCTTAAATTTTTTTCTAACTTCCCAATTAGAACACTTAAAGCAAAGGAATTGCACCAAATTTGACAGAAAGCTAGATATTTACCCAGAAAACGTATGATTTGGTGTAAATCCTTCGGCAGTTTTTGAGAAATGAATGGTCAAAATTTATAAAGTTTTATAAATATCTGTCCTAGAGGTACTACTGCTGGACCATCAAATGAACAGATAACATCTGATGTCAACATCAACAAAGATGTTTGACAGCCATTTTATGACTTGGAGACTCATTCCCTGTGTGGTGAAGAAAATAAATTGCATTTAGGGGAACAAGGATACCCTGGCTACCTAGGCCTTGTTGTGGCTCCCCCTTCAGAGGCCAAAATAAATGCATTATTTTTTTGGTGGTACTACCACAGGAATTGTTATTATTATTTTTTTAAGTGTAGAACGCCCTGTTTCAATAAAATATCCCCAGGGTGGGCCAGGACATGGGGGTTGGCGCATTTAAAAAAAATAAAATTGTTGTGGGTTGTGTGGGATACCTCCATGCCCCACCCCCGTCGTACCTGCCTCCAGGGGGAACCCTACGTCCCTGAGCCGGGACCTTGCAGAACATAAAATGAGGTGGGAGGTGGGACCCCTCACATTGCAGTGTACCCTCTCGCTCCCCATGACTTGTAGAGTGGATCACACACCACAGATGCACTACCTGTTGCATGGAGCGGGCAGCAAGAAGAAAGCTGCCGGCTCCCGTCACCAGCAAGGTATGTGCTGGCAGGTGGGGAGTCAGCTCAGCAGCGTGGTAGTGGGCTCCCCGCGCTGCAGTAATTTAAAAAAAAAAAAAAGGTAGGCTGTGGGACCGAAACACCCAGGATATGAAATAAAAGATTTTTAAAAATAGTTGCGCCCTGGCCGCTTCAGTATTGAGGTGGCATGGCAGCTTCTTTAATAATCACTGCACTCACCTGGAGTGCCCCAGAATGGCCTGCGTGAGCTTTCTTATAAATATTATAGTTCTTGTGGTGCCCCAAGGAGGGGCATGGCATCATCAACTATTAATGTAAGTTGTTTTAGGGGGCTGCAGGGAGCCCAGCAGCCCTCCAGGAATGTTTTTTTAAAAATCACAGTAAATCAAGTAAGGAGAGCTTACCATTATTTTCAAAGCACTCCAAGCTAGAGATGTATACTCTTCAGCTGGAGTATGCATACTACTCCTTGTGGTTGGTCCAATGGCTGCATTTTGTGGCCTGAAGGATGTTAAAATAAGACTCAGACACATTGTTTATGATTGTTTTTTTAATTAAAAGTGCCTTATTTAAAATATTTTTATTATAATAATTCTTATTGAGAAGTGGCGTGTGTGCATTAATAGTGAATGTACTGGATTGTGGTTATTGGTAAATTATTGTAGTGATTTTTTGACAAACCTCATAGGTCTGCTTTATCTATATTGATGTGCTGATCCCCTGATCAAGCCAATAGACCTGCCTTTTATGTTTGGATGTTCTGACTCTTTGACAAAGCCAGTAGTTTTGCCTTTGTTTAAGTGACACCCCTTTAAATTGTAATGGCCAGGCCCTGCAGGCAACTGGATTGGACGCAGGGCATTGTTACAGTCCTTACTTTACATTTTTTTTAAACCCTCAAATACACTGAAAAAAACCAAATGGTAAAGTGATATTATAGTTGGGTATGGTAATAATATGCCACTTTAAATTAAATAAATAAATAAAGGGCACCCCTCTCCAGTGCCAGCTCTACATTGGGGAGTTGTAACAACAATCAGGATTTCAGTCTTTCTCTGGTTATGTGCTTAATTTTTAAATTAATAAGAACAGGTGCCTAAGGTTTTTCTCAGAAGACCTCTGCTGATGTTCACTGCATAATCTTGATTCCATCTCATGCCTCTTTCCTCGACCACCATACATTGCACACTCTTTTTCATCACTATTTTCTCTCTTGGTCAATATTTTTCTGGGGTTTTTTTCTTTCTCTTTACCTCCTTTTGTGTTTTTCTCTCTCTTGTTATGGGTCAAAACCTGATGAGGAAAAGTAAGTGACAGTGGGCCCCACCTGCACCCACTGGTTCAAATTAAGCACTTCTCTACTTGGACTCCACTTCCCAGATGGGCTTCAATCCACCAATATTATAAATCCTAGACCCTTATGTTTCTAGCACTTTCTTAGCTCCACACAGCTATTGTGACTTCAGCAGGGTCTAATGGCCATTTCCCTAGCAAGTCAGCATCTCCATGACAGTAAGAGCGCTGCAGCTCCCACCGTTCATTTCAGGAACTCTTACGCCACCTGAAGCATTCCAGCATCAGTGGTAGTAGGGCCTTTCTACTGTGCATCCCCAGGACTCTGGCAACCATCTCACTTAGTACCACGGCATGGGCAGTGTGGGCAGCTGCCCAGTGCCCTGCACTCTGCCCCCCAATATGGGGCCTCTTCACCAGAGCCAGGCCATGGCTTCTCACATTTTACCACCACAACACTGATTCGCTTGAGCCTCCTGTCCCCATCCATTTGAGAGCGAGAAGTCTTGTTGTAATTGGGCCCCCGTGCCATTGGGTTACCATGCCTAGTGAAGTGGGCCCTCTCTTCTGGCCCCAGTGCAACAAGACACATTCTGCAGGTTTGTTGTGCAATCTAGGGAATCCTATCCCACTACCCACAAGACACTGGGGGCATACTTATCAAATATTCATTCAACGTAGTAACCCACCTTGCTGCACTGCATTAAAGGAAGAGGGCAGGAATGTGCCATATATAAAATTATACGGTCTATTCCTGCTCTCTGCCTGCGCTGGCGCACAAGCTGCTGCTTAGCGCCAGCGCAGTTACACTTGCACCATTGTGCTATGGTGCCTGCGTTTCATGCAGGATTTTTTTGTGCAGGAAGGAATACCTTCCTGCATAAAAAAAATCCTCTAAGGCCTTTTCCTCTTTCTACATGTGCTGCAGAATGCACCAATCCTCCCTGGGAAGAGGTAGAATTTTGACGCATTCCCAGGTCTACTACTAATGGTAAATCTGGGAATGTGTCAAAATCCATGGGTGGATGCGAGAATACCCATGCTCCACCCAGGGAATGCCTTAATGTGGCAGAGTAACGCAAAGCAGCGGCTTGCACTGCCTTGCGTTACTCCACACTTACCAAGCCACACAGGGCCATGCAAGGTGGCCTTGTGTGGCTTGGTAAATATCATTCTAGCTTTTACGTCACCCTTGTGCTCCCTTGCATAAAGTAAGGACGATGCAAAATCATGATAAATATGGCCCCCATTGTTCTGCATTTTGGTGTCCCACTACTTTTAACCCTCTCAAGCAAGCAATGCTTGTAGGTGGCTGGGAGAAAGGGGCTGCAGCACAGGAGGGTTCCTACAAATGCAGCTTCATTCACATTCATCTAATAAGATGCGGGCAGCCATAAATGTGTGAAAAAAATCCTGCTGGGGACCTGTCCTGGGAGAGAGAGACTTATGACCCTAGAACATGAGAAAGCAGAGTCATACCCACACATGAAGGCAATCTTTGTTGAATTGTACGGTCTTACCCCAAAGGAGTACAGACAAATGTTTAGGGACACACACAAGGGGGCACAATAGACATGAATAGCTGTTGTAGATGATTCAGTCATGGCGCTGGAAGGCTACATAAAAGGTAGCAAAGTAGACCCTTATGAAGGGCTCTACAATTGGGTGGTGAAAGAGCATCTTAACTAATTGTCCTACAGAGAACTTACACCAGCATCTACTAGACTCTAAGCTATCCAGCCCCAGAGGCCTGGGTATGGCAGCAGATGAGTGTGTACGTACATGGTTATCTAAGAAATCCCAGGGGGTGAGGGCAAGAAGGGGGGGCTCCGCCAACAGAAATGAAAGGAGGGTAGTAATAAGCCTACAAGAGAGACCTCCTTAGAGCCCCAGATCCCTAAATAATGGATAAAGACGCAACACACTTCTGGCAAGCAGAGTAGTGAGTACCCATGGGTAAAGAAGCCCTTTCAGAAGGGTAGCTGTTTTTATTGGCTGAAGTTGGGAAGTGGGAACAAGTGGTAAGCTGGTGATCCCCGAGGGTGGTAGCAGTCACTGCCACAAGGTCACATTTAATGGGGTCCCAGTGACTGCTCTAAGGGATGCGGGTGCCAGCCACAAAATAGTGGTGGACAGGCTGTTTTCCTAAGACCAGTATTTGCCGGGAGAGGTTATAAGGGTGAAGACAGTCCAGCGGTAGGGCACTGCCCACCCTGTGACTTTAGTGTCCCTAGAAAGGAAGGGCACACTTACTCTGAGTAGGGTGGTACTCATTCCTGACTGTCCCTAGACTGTATCTTAGGCAATGCGCTCCCAGAGGTGAGGACAGAAAGTTGGAGGGGGGTGTGGAAACTGCTGCACAGGGTGCCCAGGGCTCAACGATTCTGGGGATACTGTCCCCAAGTGCAGAAGACAGATGCCTCAGAGAGACAGTAAGGGGAGGAAGAGGGTGGCCACTCTTAGAGAGGAGACCAGAGAGCCAGGTGCAACCTAGTAGGTAGGAAAGGGCCCTAAGTCTGGCACTGCTGGGGCCACTTCTGCCCTTATGGGAGACTATTTGTCATCCCTAGAAGTCCTACATTACCAGGCACCTGTTCAGCCCAGCCCTGAGCTGACTTAAGAAAGAGGGAAAGGAGGGTGTCTGACACTTAAGGTAGTAAACCGCCAGTCCAGGAAAAAAAGGGGATAGAGGAATCTAAAGAGACAGAGGGTGACTCCTTGCCAGACCCGAGGCTGGAAGTGAGACCTACAGCTGATCTGATCAGTAGAGAGCTAGAGGTGTGGTTGTGGACACTGACAGCTGTCAGTGGCCTTTGCTGGTTCCTTGCTTTTGGAGCAGCTGTGGCCCTGTCATGGGTATCAGGTCTTGCCCTGGGAGCAAGATGGGCACATTGACCTTGTTGGTCATGGTGGGGCTACTCTAGCATGGATGGCCTTAGTGGTTAAGTTAAGTGTGGCGCTAGCTAAACTAGGGGCAGGTAAAGCCAGTGCCCCACAGTCCCAAGTATTAGGGAGAAAAGGAATGAACAGAGACACAGTACTGTCCAAGGTGCAATTTAGGTTTGGGCCTGTCATTTGTAAGGTGGATCAACTACCTATAGAGAATGGTCTAACCAGAATGATGGGAGGCTAGATTAACCATGCAAGTGCAAAAGGCTTTACACATCCTTTCCAGTGAAACTTCAAGGAGAGCTACAAAGGTTATGGCTGCTGCTCCTTGACTTTGAGGTGGGTGGGGCGTGTGTGAGGAAATGCCCTTTTTGCAGGCTCAGTCCCCATTGTTTTGCCCTAGTGTTGCTGCATTTAGTACTGGTGTAATGACTCTCTAGAGTGTGCTCTAACAGTTAAAAGTATATTCTGGGAGAGGTAAAAGTATATGCGTAATTATAGTATATGCATAATTGGCTTACCCACAACGCAATTGGCATAAGTTAACTTACTTTTAAGACCCTAGTATATGATACCAGATGTACCTGGGGCCTGTGCGTTATATATACTCATGGTTTGAAGCATCTATTATGCCACCACAAGCATGACAGAGCAAAGCATGACTCCCAGGCTGCCTTTGCAGACTGGCAGAGCGGCTTTTAAACTGATACCTCAGCTTGGCCAAATAAATCCTTGGCAAAGTCCAAACCTTTATTTTTAATATTACTAAGTTACCCCTAAGGTAGACCCTAAAGGCAGGGTGCATTATATTAAAAAGAAGGGCATGTGTTTATGATGATGACTTTACATGTCCTGACTGTAAAAACCCTGCATTGTTGTATTTACTGTACTAAGGCTAGTAGCCCCATTTACTAGTGTGAAGTTATGCACTAACAACTCAGGAGTGCTAACTTCCAGATAGGACTACTAAATCTGATACTTCAAGCTATCAAAACAATTGCTGCTTTGTTTTAGAAATACCAACTTTAGAAAGTTGCCACTTTGTTGCTCAAGTTTTCCAATAGCCGTTTTCTGTTGCAAACACCTTCTGCCCTTGAGACAGGCAGCTGCCCTCCTGGGGAAAAAGTGAGAACGACTCTCAGGAAGAGAAACAAAGGACCTGCTGAGAGAAGAGGTGCAACCTTCTGGCAGGATGGCTAAAGTGGGTATGAGCCCAGGCAGTGAGCTTCAAAGAAGAAGCTGGCTTTGTAGGGGGTAGGACTTGGCCTTTTTGACTAAAGTTCCCTAAAACATTTTGCTTTCCCCCTAGACCGTTTTCCTGACATAGAGTTGCCAATTTAGATGCTTTGGGTACTTTGCCACTGCTGATCAGTGTCAAAGTACAAGTGTTCCCTGTGTAAAGTGTAATGGTAATTGGTTGGCCATGATTGGTATGTTTGCCTTACTAGTAGAGTCCCTAGTGATGTGCACTGTGTGCGCCAGGGCTAGTAATGCAAAGGTGCGCGGAGAAGGGAACTCAGGCCTGCAGTGTAGGCCCTGCGCGCAGTTTGCTAAGTTAGCATGTTGTCCTGACAAGTGCAACCACTTGTCAGGCCTTACTTTCCCTTTTGCGTACACAGTGGGCACCCCTGTGGTAGGTCCCAGGTAACCCCTGGGCAGGGTGCCGTGTAAGTAAAAGGCAGGACATATACTGAGGTGTGTGTTATGTCCTGACAGTGAAAAACACTCCATTTCGTTTTTCACTGGTGAAAGGCCATCCTGCCCAAAGGACAGAATGGGGGAGGCTGGGTATTGTTTGTTAGCCTAGTTTCCCATAAGTTTAAAATGGAGAGGTGAAGTTTAGTATGTATGAACTCACAGCGTCATAACACATCTTTCTATGAAAGTGGTTTTGTCACTGTGTGTTCAGAAACCACTCTTATAGAAAGTGGCTGAGTTTTGTGCTTTAAGCATTTCTGTTTTTTTTTTTATAACTTTTTTTATTTATTTGATCGTTAACAAATGTCATGGCAAATAACATACAAAGAGATTCATTAGGAAAAGAGACAATAATACAAAAACATAACCAAAAACATAACATAAACTTTGAGATCCGTCGTGGAGCCTAAAAAACAAAAATGAAGAGCACGATAGGACATATACCTATATACCTATGCAACCAACAATCGGCCGATCCCACCTGTAACAGTTATCATTGAGACCATTCCTTGATAGGGGCCCACATTTTAGTACCCATCTCCCGCCTCCTTTTCCCCCTTAAGAGGTACACAGACGACTCCATATTATACAGTGCCAACATCCTAGATCTCCAATTAGAAAAAGTAGGAGCTTCCGGGCCTATCCATTGTGACGTAATGCACAACCGAGCCATCGCCAGTGCTATAAACAAAAAGGCGGCAGTGTATCTGGGTCTTCCGACCATCCCGGTATCCTCATAACCCATTATGACCAACTCTGGGGAAATTACGACTGTGATTTTTAGAGCTGTATTTATAAAATACTCAATTTCATGAAAAAATTCCCCCAGGCTTGGGCATAGATAAAACATATGGATCGCATCAGCCGCTTGAAACCCACACCTGCCACATCTATCGCCCTTCCGCCCCCCCCACTTAGCAATCTTTGCGGGTGTGTAATACAAATCAAACACCGCCATATAACATTGAGTCCGAAGGCTGCCAGAGGTTAAGATCTGGCTTGCTAGTTCTAAGATGTAACCAATATCGACCCCCTTCTTACCAAGTTTTCTCTCCCACTTGATATTCTGATCATCGATATCATCCGGGAAACGAGACAGAAGATATTGATAAATTATGCCTATTCTCACTTTCCTTCGGCCCAATTCAACTATAGAAATCTTTTCAAACACAGAAGTAGCCCCACTTCGATGTCTATCAAAAAAACTCCTAATCTGAAGATATTTAAAAAAGTCGTAGTTATTTAGCTGAAACTTCTCCCTTAAAAAAGAAAAGGATGCCATTTGCCCTTCCTGACACAAATCACCAATAACCTTCAAACCCACCCGCTGCCATCTGAAGATAACCTGATCCTGAAAAATCGATGGCAAAATACCAGCAGCCGAAAACGGTGTATAAGCATTAATATTCGGGATTTTCCATTTACGCCGAATTTTCCGCCAAATCGAGTACGCAGCGCTGATTACTTTAAACCTCGTTTTCTTAAAATAACTCGGTTCCAATATCCAAACTAGAATGCCCTTTGCCGCCTCCCCCAGACCTATTTCATAAATAGTCGGTCTGTTAGCCAACGGGACCTCAGCCCTATCCCCTACTAAAAGTACTTCAAAATGTTGCAGCATGGATGACCAGTAGTACAGCAAAATATTGGGAACCGCCCAGCCACCCCGGTCCCTAGGGAGACACATCCATTTGGCAGCCCTGCGCGATCGATGATAGCCCCAAAGAAATCTAGAGCATATCCTCTCAGCCCTAACCAGGCATTCTTGAGAAAACTCTAGGGGATGGTTCTGAATAAATACATAAACTTTGGAAGAACCAGCATTTTAAGTATATTACAACGGCCGTATAGCGAAAGATGCAGATGGTCTAGTCTTTCTAGTTTAGTATTTATAGATTCGACCACTGGTAAAATGTTCAGGTCGGGGATACTATCAACTGAGGCAGTGATTTTAACCCCCAAATACGTTGCTTCAGTAATAACAGGGACATCGGCAGGACACAGAAACGCTGAATGTAAGTAAAAGGCAGGACATATACTGAGGTGTGTATTATGTCCTGACAGTGAAAAACACTCCATTTCGTTTTGCACTGGTGAAAGGCCATCCTGCCCATAGGACAGAATGGGGGAGGCTGGGTATTGCGACTCTTAGCCTAGTTTCCCATAAGTTTAAAATGGAGAGGTGAAGTTTAGTATGTATGAACTCAGCGTCATAACACATCTTTCTATGAAAGTGGTTTTGTCACTGTGTGTTCAGAAACCACTCTTTTAGAAAGTGGCTGAGTTTTGTGCTTTAAGCATTTCTGTGTGTCTCTGCTGAATGTGGATTGACTGTCTGGATCTGAGAGGGGAGGGGGTGAGATGGCACCAGGCTGACCTGCATCTGGAGAGTATGCGAGGAGAAACCCGGGAGATGAAGAGGCCTGGGTTGCGGCTATAAAACAATTGACCCATCTCCTGCTGAGTGATTAAGGATCCAGACCCCCAGTATCAAAGGGAGAAAGGTGACACTGGGAGGGAGACACCCAGACCTGATTTAGGCAGGGGTCAGGGACCCCTGAGCACAACGAACTTCAAAGACATTGAGGGGTATAACTATGAGAGCTGGAAACCCCTGAACGTTGGAATAGAAATGGATTGAGACTGAAAAGGCTTGGACCCATTTCGTGGTCAAGAGGAACCTCTGCTAAGGAAGGAACAACTGAAGAGACTGCTGGGAAGGACCAACCCTTGCTTCGTGATCTGGGGCTGGTCTGCAGTTTGCTGTTTTAACCAAGGAAGAGGCTGTTGGGACTGTGCTGTGTGCGCTGGGTCCCCCTGCTTGAAGAAGACTGTGCTTTGTGCTGTGTATTGTTACCCCAAGGGCCCGAAGTGAGCTGGCTCCCTGTTTGGAAACACAGGGACATAAAAGTTTCCGGAGAAGTTTCAAGCGACGCGGTGGGCGCGTGTTGTGGCAGCTTGAGACCCTCGGAAGGTGTGCCTTGTGATCTTGGACACACGGAGGAGAAGTGAGACTCGGATGCGCTGGGTGCGTGTCGTGGTGCACAGGAGGCGTTGGTGAAGAGCACCTGGTCAACGTGTGCATCGAAGGTGAAGTGAGTCTCGGACGCACAGGGTGCGGGTCGTGGTGCACCGCAGGCGTTGGTGAAGAGCGCCTGGTCAGCCTGTGCATCGGAGGTGAAGTGAGACTCGGACACGCAGGGTGCGTGTCGTGGTGTACCGCAGGCGCTGGTGAAGAGCGCCTGGTCAGCGGGTGCATCGGAGGTGAAGAGAGTCTCGGACGCGCAGGGTGCGTGTCGTGGTGCACAGGAGGCGTTGGCGAGGAGCGCCTGGTCAACGTGTGCATCGGAAGTGGAGTGAGTCTCGGACGCGCAAGGTGCGTGTCGGGGTGCACTGGAGGCGCTGGTGAAGAGCGCCTGGTGATCGAGTGCACCGGAGGAGAAGTGAGGCTCGGACACGGTGAGCGTGTCGAGGTGCGGCCGAAGGCGTTGGTGAAGAGCGCCTGGATATCGGGGCACCGGAATTGGAGTAAGTCTCAGTGAAGCAGTGTGCGTGCTTTGGTGCAACCTGGGACTGTGGAGGTGATCGGCTGATCATCGTGTGCACCGGAAGAATGTGAGTCTCTGCAGCGCGGTGTGCGTGTCTTGGTGCCAACTGAGACCGCAGGAAGGAGTGCCTGGTGAACGTGCACTCTGAGTCGACGTGAAGTCCCATCAGCGTTGTGTGTGTGGCTTCTTGCCAGAGGAGACCCGGAGGGTGCTGTGGTGAACGTGCACCCGGAGTAACGTAATCTCAGGGGCGTGGGGTACGTGTGCCCTGCGGCCGCCTGAGACCTTCCTAACAGTCGCGGCCCGGACCGGCAGCCCCGGAGGAGCTGAGCTACCAGGCCGAGCCGCTGAGGCCCATTGAGAAAGTTCTGCACGGAAGGCCTAGTTCATTGAAGGAGGCGAGGAGAGTGGGGTCGCGCCCCCAGGTAACGTCGATCACTGCCTGGGCGGGGTGTGGGCTCGGAGGGACACACTCTCGGCCTCTCAGTCCTTCTGGCGACGTGAGCCTTTGCTTCGGCTCAGATTGGGGCCTGTACTGACCAAAGGAGTGGCGGTACTGGGGCCCGAGTGAGAAGCTGTACTTTGTCATCGTGTATACGTGTGGGGGGCAACTGTTATCGAAGAGGCTGACTGTCGTAATACACATTGCCAATATTGCTGCTAACGAACTGCCGGACTGTCTTATGATGCCTGACATTATTTCTGCATAACGAAGTACACGATTGTAGCGCTACGCATTGCATTATTTCACCCTTGCAAAGTACAGGATTGTAGCGTCCCGCATTGCATTATTTCTTCATTGCAAAGTACATGATTGTAGCTACGCGTTGCATTATTCCTTAATTGCAAAGTACATCATTGTAGCGGTGCGCATTGCATTATTTCTTCATTGCAAAGTATATGATTGGGGTGTGACGCATTGCATTATTCCTTCATTGCGCAGTACATGATTGTAGCGGTACGCATTGCATTATTTCTCCCATTGCAGGTACCGGGGTGTATCGTTACGCATTGTATTATTTCTCCTATGCCCAGCACAGGATTGTATCGTTACGCAGCACACTATTGTTTGTCCATTGCAACGTTTGTGATTCTAGCATTACGACCAGCATAGCATTTTGAAAGCGGTGGTTGGGATTTGAACCTACCAGCCAGCTGGAACGAATATTACCCTTTATTATATGCTGGCTTTTGTATTGTGTGGTCTGATCGTATATCTTTCTATATAAAGCTTATACTCGTTTTTATCAAACTCGTGTGGAGTCACCAGGGGTTGCTGTGGGTGTGGTTGCACATACTGTACACTCGTGCCTTGGAGATAGGCCTGGCTGCTCGTGCCAAGCTACTAAGGGGGTGAGCAGGGCTATCTCAAACGGTGTCCTTACTTGGCCTAACGTTGAGTGGGGAGTCCCGGGTCTCGCATTTGTGACAGTGGCGCGTGACTGGGACTCCGGCTTCCAACAAAGGGCAAATGTTAGTCCCTGCTCTTTTGTTTAGGCTTGCATCTCAGGCAGAGGGTAAACCTGTTGTCAAAACAGTTTTCCAATGGGACTGTAGCCCCAAGTAGCCACGCCTATGGGTTGACGTAGGGAGCTCCACACACCAACAGAAGGTTCTCGCCATGTTGAGGGAGGGCATAATAGTGCATATTGGGATAGCTAGATTCCACATTTCACAGTAAGTAGTCCTCAAGCGGGAGGAGACCTTATAGCCCATTGGCTAGTTAGTCGCTACCACTCCCTAAGCTCGTAGCAGGCATAAAAGTGGCACCCCTGGGCCCCAGACCTCAGAGCACTACTGTCCTGGAAAGAAGACTGAAGAAGTACTGTCCTGCTGCTCCCGGGACCCAGCTAAGAGAGTCTGCAGCAAAGGTTGGACTGCACCTGCTGTATCGGAGTACTGGCAAACAGAGGACTGTGTCTGCAGTACCCCACTCATGGAAAAGTTGCCCACGGGTGTCAGACAGAAGAAGTCAGCTGGCTGACTCCTTCTTACAGCCACAGTATCATAAATGCTGAGAAGCCTGCAACTTTTTGAGCCAGTGCTAAGACCCGTGATCACTGCTGGATGCAGAGGTGTAGCCTGGGAGACCAAGTCCAGACTCTCACGGGGTACCCCCAGTTCGCTGAACTCGTAAAGGCCATCAGACTGTCCACTCATCGCCCTGCAAGAAAGTTATCACCAGTTAAAGGAAACTGCTGAGTTTGCTGTAACCGGAAACCAATTGGCCAGTGGCAACTGCACCTGCGCTGAACCCCATATGGACCCCATTGGAGATCCCATCGGAAATCAACCTCTGAGCCAAAAGCGTTCCCCCCCCCCCCAACTCAAAGACCAAGAGGTGGCCTCAGGAAGGCCCAATGCACCAGCCCAGCATCCTTCAGCTTCCTGTATCCCTTGCATCAGAACCACTCTGTTGATTTCAATAGCGGTCCTGCCGCTAAAGATTTGAAACTGGATTGGAGACTGCTAAAAGTGACAGGTAACTGTCTCCCTGCACCTGTTTGGTCCCTGTGACTGGTTCCAGGGCCGGACTGGTCCCCTCAGGCACAGACATTTCCCTGGGAGGCTGGAAGTGCAGGGCTGGTTTTAGCATCGAGGAGACTGCTGCTGTCACCTACATATTGCGAGATTGATTCTATTCCTTGGAGACATTATACCTACATCGACGCTACACTTGAATAGCACAGGTGTGTATGTCCTCCCACACATTTATCTGTGCTCAAATTGGCCATATTATAAACGAACTGAGCACATCATCAACAGAACTTCTATCTTTTGTGGATAATGCGCTTCTATTTACTTACAGGAAACATATGCTGACAGCTAAATGATCACGTCTGCGGCACAGTAAAGACCATATAGAACATAAGTAAACAGGAGTGTGCCCGGTAAGGTCTATGAATAGTTAAACAACTTGATCCTGACCTTCATATATTTTGCAGTTTCCTAAATCATAAAAAAACCTTTTTCTCTATTTGCTTTATTCACAACTATAGTTCGCTCAGGTGGACAAGCGCTGTATTTGAAAGCATTACAGTAGTCTTACATTCCACATACAACTTACCAGCCCAGCTTTTTAACTTGATATCTACTGGAGAGCAATCCTTATATCAGTACTAACTGTAAGTATTTCAGATATTTCCACTAGTCACACACTGGGAGCTGGTACTTAGTCAGTAAGTCACTATTTGGACATACAATGGCCTTTTCTAGGTAATGAGTTCACCAAGTTTTACAGCATGACATGTACAGTTTTTATCTTTTGCATCCTGTGAATCACTCTCTTTCACTTTTGGCTCACTATATCCTGGTGGCGTGGTTTTTTTTTTTCTTCTTTTTTTTTTCCCTTTTTTTTTTCCCTCTTTTCTACATGGAACTTCCCACAGTGAGTATGGGAAGATTCGTGGACCTCACATTCGTGGACCTCACATTCAGACTCTTTATATTAAAGAGTCTTCCCTGGTCAATAATTTTAAGTCTTGGTTTCTTACTATCTGGTCTTTGTTGTAATATTGGGAATCTAACCCATTTTTCTTCTGTTATAAGATTTTGGTCCAATCAATTTTATATTTACATACATTGTATGGGTGACTAAAAATATATTGTTTATACTCTCTAGGTACCCCTTGTTGTTGTGTGAGTCAATACTATTTGGGAAGGTCCTGAGGAAGGTGGTTTTATATCTGTTATACCCCACCGAAACGCGCGTCGACCTTGTTTGAACAGACCTTGTTGAACACGTCCATCCAACTTGGTCGTGGAGACCTTGAATATCTATGTCTCCCTCTGACCCAGATGTGTATGTGTGTTCGGGTTATGTGTGAGTTTGTTTGGTTTGACTGAGTGAGATTGACAATTTTGTTTTTTTGTATATTTGATTCACTTCAGGGGTCCAGAGCATAGTGTTGTATTTAAATTGTATATGCCTATAATGCATTGGTTCATGTACAACAATGTATAAAAAGAAAAATTTATAAAAAGCAAATATGTACCTTTTTTTAAAAATTAACTTTGATGCAAATGTCATTAGAAAGGTAATCATGAATATTAAATTAAAAAAAAATAACAAAGTTTGAATATAACAATGGATTTGTATTGATGATGTATTTGTCTATATGAATGTTTAACCCATACTAGATTTAGTCTTTATGATAAAAGAAATATAGGTTGTGAGGGAGCTTCATTGTTTATTATATTTATGACTGCTGCTGTCACCACCAGCAGTAGGCCTCCACCAGGGGGCGGCCGGCACTGCTCGCGGGTGGCGGGGCGTGCGTGGGAGGGTCAGTCTCCTGGGCTGCTTTAAAAAAAATTGTAAGAAAAAAATAAAACTTACCTTGCCGCCAGGTCTTGTGTCTTCTCTCCTGCTTCCCTGTGTCCGACTCCAGGTCGGAACAGGAAGCAGGCAGCCTGGCTCCCACCCCTAAGCCAATCACAACGCTCCAATGGAGCGTTGTGATTGGTCTGAGCGCCGTAACACGGTGCTCAGGCAGGGGCTGTAGGGATGGGCATGTTCTCCATGAAGGCTGTAATGCAGCCTTCATGGAGAACAGGGGAGTGCGCATGACTGTTTTGGGCGGCCCGAAAGGCCATTGCTCACAGGAGTGTCTACACTCAGCTCCGCCCTACCCCCTCACGCACTGCCGCAGCAGGAGGTAAAAAAAATTATAACATTGCGTTAATATCATTTTATTTTTTCCTTTCTTTGCTGCTCCTGGCAGTGGGGCAACACTCCTCCGCCTTAACGGAGGAGCCGCCACTAGCCTCCACACTCCCTACAGCCTCTAGGGTTTTGTGTCGGTGTGCGCCTGTGCCTTCCACATTGGTGGAGGCTGGGCTCAATACACTGTCTGGCTACGGGGCCGCAGGACTGGTCCTCGGGGCTAGCTGCTTCAGACATGCAGTCCTGAAGGCATCGCACATAGCAGTCCTACCTTTTGGGGCAGGGGTATGCGCCCTCTCCCCAAAGGCCTTCAATACGACAAACATTGGCAAACCCAACAGGTCTCGCCTATGCGCTTTGGCAATGTATTTTAGCCATTATGTACACCAGTGTGACTGATGCTCAGCATGACTAAAAGTTAGTGGCCTGGAGTGGGGTAGATTAAGGTAGATTGGAATGGGGTAGATTGGAGTGGGGTAGATTGGAGTTGGCAAGTCTGGTGTAGAGTGGAGTGGGGAGAGAATGGAGTGGGGTGGATTGGGTTAGATTGGAGTGGGGTGGGGTAGATTGGGGTAGTGTGGAGTGGGGTAGACTGGTGTGGAGTAAGGGTAGAATGGAGTGGGGTAGATTAGATTAGATTCAATTGGTGTAGATTGGGGTCGAGTCAGGTGGATGGGAGTGTGGTAGATAGGGGTAGGGTAGCTCAGGTAGATTAGAGTGGAGTGTGATATATTGGGGTAGATTGGGGAAAAGTGGAGTGGGGTGTATTGGGGTAGAATGGAGTGGAGCTGGGTAGAGTAGAGTGGAGTGGGATAGATCGGGTTAGAGTGTTGGATTTAAGTGGGGTAGATTGGAGTGGGGTGGGTAAATTGTGGTGGGGTAAATTGGAGTGGGATAGATTGTAGTGGAGTGGGGTAAATCGGGTGAAGGGAGTGGGGTAGATTGGAGTGGAGTAGATTGGGGCAGATTGTAGTGGGATGGGGAAGATTGGGGTACATTGGAGTGGAGTGGGATAGATTGGAGTGGGGTAGAGTGGAATGGAATGGAATGGGGTAAGTGGTGTGGAGCGGAGGGGCGTAGAGTGAAGTGTTGTGTTGTGAGTGGCATAGATTGGAGTGGCATAGATTCGAGTGGCATGTCGTAGAGAGTCTTAGAGTGGAGGGGCGTAGAGTGGAATGGCATATCATAGAATGGAGTGGCGTGGCATAGAGTGGAAGGGCATAAAGTGGAGTAGGGTGGCGTAGTGTGGAGTATGCATGGTGTGGTAGGGCACTGCCATTACAGACAACACATTTTCAATTGAAATGACCATTACATTTGCACTGAAATACGGTTTTACTGCACACAAACGATAATGTGTGCAAATGTCATCACCTAGTGTATTTATGTATTTTGATCATAATCAAATATTTGTTTCCACCACACTTCAGCATTCCAAACAAAATGTGCTCCATTTGTACTAATTCTGATATCTTCAGAAACATCAGCAGAGTTCGTTTTTTTATGTATGCTCCGGAAAAAAATACATCCTACTTCATCTCCTCTTCCATGGATGCTCAGCAGGATTGTCACATAAATTATCTCACTTTTAAGTTGAGAAAGAAAAGTAAACACCAAGCTTCCTTGAAGAGAGAGCTTGACATTTGACCTCAGTCTTTTGAATGCACAGCAAATGTGACACGATAAGAACAAGATTTAAAGGCCTGTTTACAGAAAGCGAGTTCATAGAAGAATACAGTAAATAAGGTTTGGGCAATGGGAGGGACAAACTCAAGCTGGACAGCCTAAAGCAAATAGAAAGGCAGAAAATGTGAGTTACAAACCACAAAGCCAATGGTAAGCAATGGGCAGGATGCATTCCGAGGTCAACTTTCTGAATGTCCCCAGGATGTATTTAACAAACCAGACAGCTGTGCTGTCTGGTAGGTTTTGACCTATAAACAGCCTCCTGCCGTATGTGGACTAACGTCATGAAGATTCTTGGCTGGTGCCTTCTCAGGTCTTCCTTTGAAGCCGGAAGGACTGGGGCAGACTGCGGCAGACATTACCTTACCTGAGGTTGGTGCACCAGACAGTGACCGATGCCGGCCCACCAACTACAATTCCTGTCACGCTTTAAAACCGTTTACTTGTGCAAGTGGTTTTAAGCCTGGGAAGAGTGATAACTGTCACCAGGCACCCATCTTCTGCCTCCGCACCGAGAAAGATGATGAGCAGCGCTGGCCTATGCCCTTTGGCCTGAGTGGGATGAGGGCCTGCTGCTGGGGGGCCTGCCTCAGGAAGGCTGGACAGGGCGCCCGAATGACACAACAGTACTCATGAATGGATGTGGATTCAGATCTGAGGTCACGTCACATCCTGGCTGACCTCACCCGTGTCTGGGCCAGCCCAGTTAATCGCAATACAACAGGGAAAAGAGATCGTTTTGTTGTCATCCCATTGGGCACAATACCTCCTCCAGGCGTGCAGCTATCAATAGTGCAGCAGCTGCAGTGGCACAGGGGCCCATACGTCTGAGGGGCCCAATGTATCTCAGGCCCTTTTTTACTCTTGAAATTTTGGCCAAGGCCCGACTTTCTAGTTTGTATAAGGGACTATGGCACCCTTGCTATGTCACTGCGGCCTCTTGTGTGCTGTTTGGAGCATAAACACAACACTGGGAGTCCGAACACGCAGCATGTCAAAGATGGAGACTGCAGCTACTGGGAACTGAGGACGCCAGCCTGCCTTGTGATATTCCCTATCTTCTGGAACCCGGTAGGCAAATAAACTAAAATCCAATTGAAGCAATTAGCAATCCGTTCAGGTCAGTGTTTGCTGCCGCTAGTGGTCTTGTATGGGAGACTGTTGCTTGCCACTAAGCACCGCAGTGCCTCAAGAGACAGCGCGAGAGGGCATCAAGTAGGTCTCAATTGGGGTTTTGATCATCATTACTTCATTTCACCTGAAGCGATCCACACTCCTACAGGTTGGTACATCACTAGCAACATTGCAGTTCGCCTCCACTTTCTCAACCAAAAAGCGCTTAGAAGTTGCTCAATATGGGATACCTACAGTAACATGAAAAAATTAATAACAAGGTAATGTGGTGCTCCAGAAGCTCTTTGAAAACTCCCAGTAATATAACATGAGGCAAGTGTCTTAAATCATCTCACTCATTTACGTACTTGCATAATCATTCACTCCCTCCTCCACACTAGCTCAATCACTCCCTCAGGGCTTAGCACTACCATTTACTCGTTTTCATGGATTCACTCAGTAGCACGCTGCCGCCAAGCCACCTTTGACTGAATCAAGTAAGAGCTAATGTGCTTCCCGAAGGGAAACTTCGGGGTCCAAAGGTTAAGGGATCCGAAGACCGGTTGTGTCCCCCTTTCGTGCGTAACACGTGGATTTGGGAACTTTTAATTCATTCTACCCTTGACTGTGCACTCCCATCTTCATTTTTGACCACCCCAATGAACAAAGAGTGATCAAAGTGAGTCCAAGTTATTCTTGGCTACTTTAATGTGTTTTTAATAAATGTAACCTCTCATTCACGTTTGTTCCAGCTATTCTCACTTTTATCACTCACTTCCCATCCCTTTCAAGCCCTCTTAAGAAGCCTTTTGACGAATAAAGTCCTCCGAATCACTTATGTGTGATTGTAGAGTTCCTCAGTGGGATGAGAGCCCGCTGCAGCAATCTATGTCTATGCAGGTGTTTCTAAGCTCTCGTAACATTTGCTTGATAAGGTCCGATGGACATAACGTGGTTCAAGCAGGCTCACACGGGCCGTATTTATCAAAGGGCTGCGTTGCTGTTGCATCACGCAATTGAGTGCAAAAGCGATACAACCCTTAAGATGCGATTTATCAAGGCACGCAAGACCCCCTTGCATGGCCCTGAGTGGCTTGATATGTCCAGAGTAAAGCAACGCACCACAAATCGCTGCCTTGCATTATTTTGCCCCAGGGAGGTGTTCCATGGGTGGAGCGTGGGTGTTCCCAAACAAAATCCATCGTTTTTGACGCATTTCCAGATTTACCATAAGTGATAGACCTGGGAATGTGCCTGTTTATTTCTCCTTGTTTTTCCCTCTTTCTATGTCTGCTGCATTCTGCAGCAGACAAAAATGCCTCAGGAGATGGTTTTTGTGCAGGAAGGTGTCCCTTCCTTCACAAAAACTATCCTACCTGCAATGCAGGCACCCTTACACCATGGTGCAAGAGTGCCTGCCTTGGCACTAGGCAGCACATTGTGCGCCAGCTCTGGGAAAAGGAAGGAATGCACCACATTATGTTAAATATGGCGCATTCCTGCCCTTTCCCTGTCATGCAGAGCAGCGCAGCAAGTACCTTGCTGCGCTGCGTGACTTCTTAATAAATATGTTCCCCAATGTCCAAGGTAATGCATGTGGAATTGTGATGAAGCTTAGCTTGATGTGGGTTTGGGATCCCCGTCTTCAGATCTCTGTCTGCTTCCTTTTCAGAATGCTTAAGTTACTTTAAAAATCCCTAAACACTTGCAGACTTTTTTTTTTCTGCATAGAGCGCTACAGAAATATTTTGAATCTGAATGGGACCATTCGCAATTGTGACCCTCAATTTAAGTTGGTGGGGCTATGGAGACTAACTAAAAGGCAGATTGTACATTACTCCAAGGTGCGAGACTCTATCCACCATGTGAATTGGCGAGACAGCATTGCCATGTGTCACAATTGCAAAATAATGAAGTAATACTATAAAAAATAGCCGCAGTATGCCACATAATTTGCCTTCTCTTCTCAGAAATTGGTGCTCCCCTGCCGTATAATTTGGTGCTCCCCTGCCGCATAATTTGGTGCTCCCCTGCCGCATAATTCCAGTCCAGTGGCCCTGCCCATCGGTTTCTCTTAACGCTAGTAATTACCAAGACTGGAAGTAATGTGTCCGAGAGTACTCTAGGTGGCACCACAGCACTGTTGAATAACTGAGACATTCCACCTGATCCCTGTTAGTAAGGCATAGACGATAACCATTGAACACGATTCGCAGAGGCATTTGGAGCGCAGTCTTCATCCGATACAGATTTCGCTAACTAGTGGAGGTGAACGAGCCAACAAATTAACGGGCGAGCCGAGCCAGAGCTGAGCAGAACCTGTGCACGAGTCGAGCCCAAAAACTGTCATGTAAATTATACAACAAACATCAGGTAACTTATGTTAGTCTCTTCAATATCTAAACAGTGTATTTCTTCAACATGCGGCTGCTTTGCCATTAATACGTCTCACTATAGCACTGCTCGGTTTTTATTAAAAGTGACAGGGGCATATTCTCAAGCCCCTATCGCGATAGGGGCTTAGCCCTATTCACAAGGCAGCCTTAAGCCACGTTAAGTGGCTTAACGCAGCTTATCGCTGCCTTGTGAATAGGGCCCCGTTCACGCTGTTTTTAGCGTGAAGGGGCGTGCAGTGGGCGTTGCTGTGGGCATTCCACCGCAACACCCATTGAGTTTGACGCTACCTCCTATTCTCAAGGGCAGCGTAAATAGGAGGTAGCGCCAAACTTAAGACCAGGAAAAATCTGGTCTTAAGGTGGCGAAACGTGGAGAAATGCTTTATTTCTCCTCGTTTTTGCTTTTTCCATGTGTGCTGCCTTGTGCAGCACACATGGAAAAAGCAAATGCCATGGTTTGTTTATGTACAGGAAGATGTCCCTTCCTGTACATAAACAAACCTTTTTAAAATGCCATTTTGTAACTTTGATGTGTGCTGCATGAAGCAGCACACATGTAAGTTACAAATTGGCATTTTAGGTTTGTTTATATGCAGGAAGGGACACCTTCCTGTACATAAACAAACCTCCCTGCTTGCAGACACCCTTGCACTCTGGTGCAAGGGTGCCTGCATTGGCGCTAAGTTGTGAAACTTAGCGCCATCGCAGGGGAAACGCGAGGCTGCACCATATCCTTGAGAATACGGTGCAGCCTCGTGTTTCCGAAGTGGTGGAGAGAGGCGCCTCTCTCCACCACTTCATTGAGAATATGGCCCACAGTTTTTAAACATGAACCATTCTGCCCCCGCCCCACCCTGGCAACAGTTCGATTAGTGAACAACGAGGCATGTGAAACCTGTGTGTGGCCCAGATTCTTATAGATAGAGCAACATTATTGTCCTATAGGTTTTTGTACAGCTACTGTTTGGAACTCACGTATTTGAAGGTGCATTCATATGCTATAGTGAAGAAAGAGGAGACTCAGTAAAATAAAATATTTGCCTAAGATCACACAGTTTGGCTAAACAGGGAAGTTGTAATTAATACAGGTTTTCTGGTTTTACTTTATACAAATCAACCATTACATTGATATCTGTTCGTCTCTCTATTTTACCTCAACTGTTAATGCTTTGTTTTACCTCTTTGTGCAGGAGAGTAGAATGAAGGTTGCAGGCAGAAACCACACGAAAGCTCGGCTCGTTATGGGCTCGAGGTTCCAACTGGACCTCAAGCTGAGCCAGAGCCAGGATTCAGGCTCAAACTTTCAGCAGCTCGCCCTCCTTCACTAAGCAGTGCTCTGCCTATTTTCACTCTCTGGCACATAGCTGCTTTTCGTTTTTGCAGATGTGGAGCCTAAAAACATTATAATCTCGCTCTCCTAGTAATATGTTTGACAAGAATTGCCTGCAGTATAATCAGTGCTTTAAATGGGAAAAAATAAGTGCAGGTACTCTTAAAATGAGCTATGAGTGTAGCAAGTGGGCGGGGCCAGGGGCGGGCTAAGGACAAGACATGTAAGACACTTCTACTATGTGGCCGAATACTTATATATTCTTGAGTGCGCACTCACAGAAACAAGCAGCAATGCTCACACAAAGCATTCCAAGAATGTCCTTTAAAACACCTCCCTAGTGTCTGGATTCTCTCCCTCTTTCACTCGCTTTTCTCTCTCTCACACACACACACACACACACATGCGCACACAAGCAGGCAAACACCCAGACACAAGCAGATAGACACTCACACAAAAGACTCAGGTGGGATAAAGGCCATTTTACACTCCTTATCGCCCGCGGCTTTCTTAATTGCTGCTATTGCTGCTGTCAGCGGGATGCCTGGATTCGAGTGTGTGCACAAATGCACACCATGGTGTGAATGTGATTGACAGAACAGGGCGTGAATGGACCCTGCTCTGTCAAACACAGCGTGGTGGTGAACACCGGACATTATGCAGGTGAGCCCTGCTGAATTGTTTAGAGGTGGCTCTGCTTGGGCTAGAGGCGCTTTGGCTGTCGGACAGCCTCGTTCATGCTCGTGAGCCAAAGCAACAATGAGCCTACCTTTGATGAGTACCGGTACTCTCCTTGGCAGCAGAGAAGTGCTGGTACTCAGAGCGGTGAAAATGAGAAATGCCGGTACTCAGTACCGGCCCATTTAAAGCACTGAGTATAATTATCGAACATCTTGAATGCCGCAGTCTTCCATTGTCAATCCTGTCTACTGTCCGTATAGCTCGTGATTTTGGTATATTATCTCTGTACAATTGAATAATAAGAATATGTATATATTTACTCATAAAAACAAATGTTGAACTGAAGTTAGTTAGCTTTGGTTATAAAATTTAACAACTTACAAAAAAACCTTCAGAAATTCTCTGAAAACAAACAATTAAAATGCAGTTATGCTGACAAAATTAAACCTAAAAACCACTGAAATTCACGTGTTATAAAAACCCTACTTTCACAGGGAATCATCAAGTATGGAAAATATTTCACAGTTCCCTTTGAGCTGTGGATCTCAGCACCATAAGGACAGCCCTCAAACTCCTCTGCAGATCTCTATCATTGTGGGGGCTGCTATGATCATGCAGCTTGAAGGACCAAATCATGGGTCAAGGTGATCTGGATTAAGCAGCGAAAAGGGAAACCATGCAGCACATTCTCTGGCAGTATTATTGACATCCATTTTATCTAGAAACAATGTTATTCGTGAAATCTGCAAATGATGCAAACTATGTGGCAAATGTGGTAAATCAATAATTATGTGGTAATGTGTCTGGTCGCTTGGTGCAGCCTGAAGATGATCTTGGGAGAGGCACGCACCTGCCCAGCAAGTAGCTCCTTTAGGCCAAAATACTCCCTTCTGAGTATCGGGGGCGGGGAGGGGGTGAGTCCCGCCTCATAACGTGACCCATGGGCCTGCCTTGTACAGCTTGCACTCCCCTCCCCCCATCAGCCAAGGGTACCACTTCTTGGAGGCCTGGGCCTGGCAATGTTGGTGAATTGATATCATAATCCATTCCCTTCTGGGGGCCCTATATTGCGGATCTATGTAACCCATGGAGAACCAGCAAGCACAGCCCAGACACGCTGTCCACCGCCACCATCGCAACCATGGGGAGGGACTGTCCCGCATCATCGCAAGCACAACTAAAATAGATTCACCTCACCCCCAGTGGGTACACCCATGCCGATGGAAACTCCCCCACCAGCCTAATTTTCCCTGGATGCGGCAGGCACGGACTCTTTCCTGAAAGTCATGCAGGAGTCACAAGCAGCTCTTGAGAGCAAGATAGACGAGGAGAACATAGATGGTGCCCTGCTATAGCAAGATCTGCACAATGTGGTTGACAGTGTATCTGAAACAGAGGGGCACATTGTGGAACTCGAAGATACTTTGACTAAAATCAAATCCACAGTCCTGCACCTCTCCACATCCTACAAACTCCTGGACGAACTTGCCGAAGATGCGGAAAACGGAGCTGGAAGAAATAACCTGAGATTCCTCAGATTCCTCGAGGGAGTCGAAGGATCCTCTCAGGAGAAGTTCCTTGAATTGTGTGTCAGATCCTGGCTCCTATCAGACCAATTGTCACCCTGTTTTGTCCTGGAAAGTTCCCATAGAGCACTAACGCAACGACCCCTGCCAGGAGCTCCCCCCAGACCTATTATCTCCATGATCCTGAACTATAAAGACAGACGCAATCCTCAAAGGAGAAAGGGCCTTGGGGACTCTCCCTTTCCAATCCACTCATATTCTCATCTTTCCAGACTACATCCATCTAGTCCAGAAGCAAAGGAAAGCCTTTGATGCAGTCAAGCAAAAACTGAAAGCAATGAACCTCACATATCGGCTCATGTTCCCAGCCATATCAAAAGTTCTCCATAGTCCCCGCTCCTTTTTCTTTGACTCTCTGGAGGTGGCCTGGGTTGCAAAGAGAAGAGCACTGAGATGCCACCCCACTCCCTCCCACATAGAGAGAGCAACCTGCACTCTCTGCAGTAATAGACATGATGCTGGCACAATGGAAAGGCCCTCCATCCAGATCGCCGGAATTTTCAGAGACAGAGTAGAATTGTAAGCAGAATTACCAGAATGAGGTCCAGAGGGACGAACTCCTCCCTCCGCCTCCTCCTTCCCCACCCTGGTGTGGTCCTGTCAGCTCCAAGGGCCTTCACTCTGAGAAGACTCTAGACCTGGTCTAGACCTTGGTCTCCAAGATCTTCCTCTGCTCCCCCTCTTGACAAATGGGATACACTGGCAGATTTGTGTTTTGCTCCTGTTTTCTTGGTCAATCTATTTGCCACAAGCAGCCCAACCTGACCATCATACACTAAAGGATAGGTTCTTGGTCTTGTTGAGAGTGCCTTCACCATATTTTTCACGCTGTGCCCAAATGTATTATTTTGTTATATGTAGTAATTGTTATGTTTCAACTGTGGTGTGTTATATGTATAAAACACCTTTATTTCACTTCCCCTTTGTTTCACTTATGCAAAAAGTATAGTTGCATTATATCTTCATGTGTATATGTCCTGTTCCTTATCAAAATATGATTTTCTTCTTATAAACTTTAAACACAATTCAATTAGTGGAATTGGTTTGTTTTTCAAAAAACAGTGTTTAGACAGATCCTTGTGTTTAACAATTATTGAAATCCCACCATAAGAGGGGACAGAAGAAGAGTTCATTGTAGTTTGTGTTTTGTGGCAGAACCGCTGCTCGTTTAACGCATTGATCCCCAGGTTCTGCACGTAACTGGGTTACCCCATTGATTAATATCGACAAGCAGCACAGCATCCTTATATGATGTGCGATGTAGGGGTGGGTGTCACACCCACTACACTCTTCTTTTGACCTTCTTAAATGGGGAAAGTTAGAACAGCAGATACTTCTAGGGAGGAAGTTTGGGTTGGGGGCATTTGGGGGATTTTGGGTTAGAAGTGCGTAGGTTGTTTGGTTACCTCATTTATCATCACCGCACAGCGCTTAGCTTTTATGGGACATGAGTGCTACATACCCTCTATCCCGGGGCTTTGTATGCACTGTTATGGCACAGGATTTGAGAACCTACCCTCCACAACATACAATGTGTAGTAACATGGCTCCTACTGCTACGTTTACTGTGATCACTTGGAACATCATTGGCCTCAACAACCGCATAAAGAAGGGGGCCGTTCTTAGATTTGCCAAACACCCCTCCCCAGCTGTTCTGCTCCTCCCAGAGACACGCCACCTCGGAACACATTACACTGTCCTTGCCTGCTTTGGATACAACAGAGTCGTTCATGCAGGCCATACCAAAGGTTCCAGGGGCCCTGCCACCCTCTTACACAAAACTTGCCCCTTGTCCGTCACTCAACTTACCACAGATGCCTTTGGATGATAAGTGGTAGTGGCAGGCCTCCTGGAGAGTACCTACTATAACCTCTGTAGTGTATATTTTCCCTCATAGCTGGCAGAAACCTCTCTTAATGACCTGTGAGACATGGTCTTGGATCTTCCCCCGGCCAAGCCATTATAGTTAGAGACTTTAAAGAAGTGATAGACCCCAAACTAGATTCCACTGGGCTAAGGCCATGACACCACAGGAGAACTCCATGTTAGTGGACTGGATTACATCCCTGGGTCTATTCAACGCCTGGAGATCATAGCAGTCTTGGCCAGATGAATACACTCACATCTCAGCCACACATGGCTGCACGTCTAGAATTAATTACTTCTTCTATCCTGCTGCAGATATGTGCACCAATGCGGCGGACATCCTACCCCGTGGCATCTCAGACTACTCACCAGTCATGTTGGTATTTCTGGCAGGGGAGCTACCAGCCAATGTGGTGACCGAATTATTGTTGCTAAAGCGGCAATACAATTTTGTACTATGAAATCACAGAGGCAGGTTATTTTCTGCCTGAACTGGTCCTGGCTACCATTGTGGTCATACACAAAGCGCAATGCCCCCCACCCAGACTGAGGCTCATACTATTGCCCAATTTCCCTGATAAATACAGAAGTTATTCTCTACGCCCAACTCCTGGCCAGCTGGCTCCTTCAGGTGATATCCTCGCTTGCCCATCTAGCCCAGTGTGGCTTCATGCCCCATCGCTGTACCCGAGACTGTACCCAATGGGTGGCCTTCGCATTGACGCAGAGTCTTAAGCTTAGAGACCTCTCAGTACTCATGTTCATAGATTTTGAAAAAGCATTCAACTCTCTTGGTTCCTACCCAAGAGCACTCCCATTTGGGATTCTAACCTTGTTTTCTATCATTTGTCAAAGTGTTCCACACCTAATCCTGAGCACAGGTGAAAGTGAATGGTACCCTCTAATCAGCATTCTGGATCGGTAGGAGTACTAAGCAGGGATGTCCTCTCTCACCTCTTCTATTTGTGATAGTGATAGAGCCTCTGGTGGGGTGGATGCCATGTGATCCACAGGGAGGGGATTCAATGCAATGAGTGCCTTGAAGATTGAACTGCACTCTTTACTGATGACATACTTCTCTTCATGTGCTGCCCTTATGTCACAGGTTCCCAGTTTATCCAAATACTCGAATTCTATGGCCAGGTGTCCGGTTTTAAAATGTAAGTGGTCTAAATCACTGCTGGTCCCCTTCAAAAGAGATAGGGAGATAGTTTAGTGGCAGCCATGTTTTTCGATCCACAGACACACCCTGGAGCCCGGGTTGACATGGAGCCACAACCTTACTCTGCTGCTGGCTCAAACCCAGGGCTTGTCAATATCCTGTAAAATTTCCCCTACTAATTCCACAAGCCTGATTCACTGCCCTTTTGGGCAAGATACGCTCGTTTCGATGGGCGAACAAAACGCCGGGTTGTGTTTCAGAAATGTATGCAATGCACTTATGACGGGGTGATGGAGTCTGACCGCCACCGCTGCTACTGGGCTTCTCAGATTCAGGTGATCAATGACTGGCTGTTTGGAGGTCATTCGTCAACACATACTGGGCCTGCTAAATGGGGACCCCTTCCCGAAGTCACTCTCAGAGGCCAGGAAGGAGACCCTTCGGTGCGAGCGGCTGGCCCTTCGCTGAATTCAGTGGGACAAGGTGCCTATGAAGGAGTATCCCCTGTGGCATGGCAGACGGTCACTCGGTCCCCCAAGCCAACAGGGGACTAGTTGCCATTATGTATCTGCTCTGTTTGTCTCTCCACACTTATCTACTTGGAATGACAGGTATTTTGAAATAATCTAGCAATCCCCTTGATCCACTATTGAAACCGTCATGCTGGACAGTGGTGATCCATATCTCCACAAAAATTGCACTTCAGTCTCACTAAACTGTTTTCTTGTAACAATAGTGCTGTAGCCCCATATCTTTTGGCAACTTTTATGACTTCTATTTTTATTACTTTTAGCAGTTCGTTGATGATTCATGATAATATGATTTTGGACAGCCATCATTAATCAACTGTTCTAGGTGATGGGGCTTCTTAGAATGTAAATAATATTTAGTAAGCTGCACTATTGTAAGGTCGTAAACGCCATATTGCAAGTGTTTGTAACAACTAACTGACAGCCCCTGCCATCTTGTGTACACTTCTGAAGCAGGAAGTATCTTTTAATCAACAGTCCTGGACTAGTAGGTTCACCTGTCACTCCTCTAACTATAGGGGCCTCCTCAACAATTCCCGTCAATAAACTCTAGCAATCTATGCAAGTTGAGGGGTTCTATCTGCCCTTCCTTAACAATATTCTAAAGAACATTCAATTTCTAGGATGATGTAGGGTTCTTACAGAGGAGGAGTCTTCACATTGTCTTACTATTTCTTCTTCTCTTCTTCTCCCTGCCTTAAGCTTGAAATGACTGATTCTTAAGACCAGTTATTACTCCTTCTATGTACGATGCGTTGCCCGTCCTTGGTCTATCATTGGTTGTTGAAATCTCAGAATGTTTCACTGACAATAATCTTGTATTTAGTATCTTCTTAGACCGGTTTCTTCTAGGTAACAATGTCCCAGTGTTTAGTTGTTATGGCTGTCCACAACTGCTCTGTTGTTGTGTTCTGGGTTTTAGTGTTTTCTTTCTCTTATTCAATCCCATGCAATCTCCGAGTAGTTAAAGAAGTAAGTTTTGGAATCATATATTATCTGTAATTTAGTCAGATATACAACATCTATTGAAGGTTCATATCTTTGAATTTCTGTTAACTGTTTCAAAAGACACACACTTGTTGCACCTTTCGCATGTAGTCTGGAAAGTTTAGAATCTTCTTTGGGTCAAACATCTTTGGTTCCATTGTGTGTGATGACCTCAGGTTTTCATCTTGGTCCTGATAATTAAGTGTTTTGGCTATCATTGCCTGAGATGGGGCACCTGCTGGTCTATATGTGCACCCTATGCTCCCTCTATAGGAAGTAAGTAAAGAGTTGGTTCTCAAGCAGCACTATGCATATGCACTGTTCAAGGTAACCTATTTAGTTGCGAGAATTCTGTGCATTTCAGAACCCCTATAGGTCATAAAATGCTACTCTGGGCGCTACACTCTGTATCTTCAACTTCTTCAGAGAGATATGTTATGTAATGTTATGTTAATTTTATTTATATAGCGCATTAATGCCCTGGGGCTTCTAAGCGCTCTTTGTTTCAGTTGCGAGTGTGATCACGACTGCCGGCAGAGTTACCACGATTTAAACAACCAGGTCTTTACAGCTTTCCTAAATGAAAGAAGGCTGGGTTCATTTTTAATGTTTAAAGGGAGTGTATTCCATATTTTGTTTGCTTCCATCACAATGCTCTTTCCACCCCATCTAGTTTTTTTAAAATCTGGGCTGTATCAATAGATTAGCAGAGGCCGAGCGAAGTTTCCTAGCTGGAACATACTGCCTGAAACTATTGTTCAGAAAGGCTGGGCCCAAATTGTGGATTGCTTTGTAGGTTAAGCAGAGTACCTTAAAGGTTATTCTTTGTTTAATGGGAGCCAGTGTAGCTGTTTTAGTTTTTGAGCCACTGAGCAACATTTAGGGATTTTTAGTAGGAGTCTGGCCGCAGCGTTCTGTAATACCTGAAGTTTATTCAGATTATTTAAACTTCAGATTATATTTTGGAGTTGTCAGGAGCAGGCTGTTTCAATAATCTATTTTAGAGAGAACTAATGCTGTAACGAGGGTCTTTTGCAGGTTAGCCGGTATAAAAGGCAGGACTTTTTTGATTATTCTGAGGGTGTTAAAAGTGGAGGAAGTGACTGCATTTACTTGTTTTGTAAAATTGAGTTTTGAATCGATAATCACTCCTAGGTTTCGTGCTTTTTCTACTGGGGTGGGGGGGGACTGGACCCATAGTGGTTGGCCATACATCAGGGCCCCCAAAATGTAATTCAGGCCCAAACAGCAGTACCTCGGTTTTTTCCGAGTTCAGCTTAAGGCAGTTTTTCTCCATCCAACTGTGAACAGCTATTATGCAGTTCTGAAATCTGTTTCCAGTACTACCATCGTTTTTCTCTATGGAGACGACAATTTGAGTGTCGTCAGCATAGGACGTGAGTGAGAAACCAAACTTTCTTATCAGTGCTGCTAATGGGGAGACATAAATGTTAAAAAGAGTAGGGCTCAGTGATGATCCCTGTGGGACTTCACAAGGCAGGGAGAATGAGTGAGAAGTGAAGTTTTCTAATTTCACTACTTGTTCTCGATCTGCCAGGTAGAATTTCAGCAGGCTCCACGCCTGACCTGTGATTCCACATGTCTTTAGGCGGTTTAGTAGTAGTTGGTGGTTGACAGTGTCAAAAGCCGCCGAGAAATCAAGCAGGATCAGGGCAGCCCCTTTTCCCTGATCCAATACCTGCCTGATCTCTTTGGTTGCCTTGAGCAATGCTGTCTCTGTGCTGTGCCATTATAACATGATGGGGTAAACCAAGTAAATGTCCACGGACCTGGGTATCAATTGATATAGAAAACAGTCGGTCCTAGACTCATTTGTCATACAGTCAAGTTGTAGTGGCGCTTATAGTTCGAAAAACACATTAGATATGCATATGATTGGCATAAAGTCATAAGTACATACAAAATTCTCAAATATGCGCACCCTCAAATAACGATGGCACCCATTATTTATGCAAAAGTGACTGTTTTTATTTCTATTTCACAGACACTTTACGGTAAACAAATCACCATATTCAATAGCAGGATGAAAGGTTGCTCCAAGGGGGAGTGAAAAAGAAGTGTGCTCATGTGTAAGACAGATAAGATAAAAAAGGAAGGGAATCAAAGTCAGGGTACATCCAAAAGAGAGCTAATTGCAATTATTATACATAATGAAAAACTGGCTATAATTAACAGCGAAACCAGTTAATCCGGTACTGCCCCTCAAGGGTCATTCTTGTTGTCATTTATGATTTTTCAAAGAAAATGCACAGAGATATCATCTGTGGGTTGGGCTGGGTAGGGGTGGTACCGGGTACAGGCCCACTTGGAAAAAATGTCGACGTTTCGGCCCTGGTGCATGGAGGGTAAGTTACATCCTCAGCTCACAGGTATTCCTCAGGACAGGGGGAGAGGAGACAACCTGAGGGTATAATCATATAGTCGGTTTTAATGCCGCAATAATTTAATGATATGTAAAAGGCCGAACAGATTGCCTGTCTTACTGACCTATGTGTAGGTGTCAGTGGGTTAGCCAGGTCACAGCTCCCGAGTGGTGGGTAGTCTGTAAGAGGAAGGTGCACATAATGAACTACTAGTCCTGATTAGATGCGAAATTAATCCAATATAGTAGATCAAAAATCTATCTTACCCGCAGAATAGTTGCGGCGTAGTGCAAAGTATTCTTAGACCTTATTTAGTTGTGGCTGCCAAATTAACAGAGGAGATATTACTTCATCACGGGTGAGTCAATTGCCCAAAACGATCTGAAAACAAAGAACAAATAGGACTCTACATTAGTCCCAACACCTGCCGAGCGAACAATTCCCAAAGGGGAAAAGGCCCTTCAAAAGTGAGAATTACCTTGATTGTAAAAATTACGAGCAGCCTGGGGGATCCATGCCGTACTCGACTGGCCAAGGCATACAATACTTTAGTGGCTGTATTGAGTTATGGAGGCGCTATATAGACGATGTCATGATGATATGGCATGGCAATGAGCAACAACTCTCTGATTTTCACCTTTGGCTCAATGCACAATCACATGACATCCAATTTTCACTTGAGTTCAATAACAAAGTGATAAACGTTCTTGACATTTCGGTCAGGGAGGACGAGGGAAAACTACACAACACCCTATATAGAAAAACCAGCGAAAGGAACACCCTTCTGCGATACTCAAGTCACCATCCCCGTAACCTCAGAGATAATCTACCTTTTGGTCAGTTCCTGAGGTTACAGAGGAACTGCACTAAGAAACACGATTTCTTCGAGGAATCAGCCAATCTAATGACACGCCTCATCGAGAGGGGCTATCCTAGGAGTCTACTAAAAAAGGCCTGGAAACGGCTTGGTTTTGTCACAGAGAGTTTCTTCTTGAACCTAAGCAAAAGACAACTACTGAACAGGAACGTCTAGTATGTGCGACTACATTCTGCACTAAGAGTAACGAAATCAAAAGAATCGTCAACCGCCACTAGCACTTAGTGGCAGATGAGATAGGGGTCACGGAACCTCCCATGCATGCTTTTAAGAAAGGTAAACATGTGAGGGACTACGTGGTAAAATCCTTATTACCTGTTAAACCCAGGGACAACCAACAGACACTTTGGAACATTCCGCCCGTTAAGGGGCATGTGAGGAGGACCAGGGCGGCAGCCCGGCTGTAACCCCTACGGGTCCTCATAGGAAACTGGAAATGCCTAACGTTAGTCCGGTAACGGCACAGAAAGAGTTAATGTCCTTCGGCCCTTCTTCCATACAGGGCAAGGAACTCCCTCTTCAGGGTAACGGCCAATGGTATGACACTTCATGGAGACAAGGGGTGGAGTTATCAGCAGAAAGGGAGATCCCGGAAGACGCCGAGGAGAGCGTGTTTGGAAGGCGAGATTCGGAAGGAGAAGCTCAGAGTGCATGGAAGAGCGAGGACGAGAAGCAGACGAGACATTCCAGGAGCGAGGACGAGAAGCAGACAAGACATTCCAGGAGCGAGGACGAGAAGCAGACGAGGATCCCCAATGAAGCGTGGGGAGAGGCGGTGTCGAGTGGGAGGAGTGGTCCGAAGAGTGGTGGACACCCCCGGAGGATGCTGTAACGCCGCCGCAGCTCAGGAGAGTTGCGGCCCCTGCGGTACGTGAACCAGGGCAAGGGTCTCTGTAAATACAGGAAGGGGGGGGGTGAGTCTAAGAGACTCAGGGTACACGGGATAGTGTGGTGGTCACGCTTTATTCCAGTTTTCACTTACCCTCACTCCCCTGCTCACCTCCTGAAACTGACTTGTATAGCACTAGAAGCAATAAACCACGAAACCAGGACTAAAACGGCTTCATGTTAATCTCCTGATAAAAAGGGGTTCAGTGCACGTAAAAGACCTGAATAGAAAAAAGGTCATACTTTTCCTTTATTTCACGGTCCTTTCAGCCCCTACCAGGGCTGTACCTAGGTTTATTTTCCCTGAACCTTACCTCTCACTCATTCATGGTTTCTATTATTGTCACGGTGACGGAACGTTCTTCACATTACGTTAACTTTCCCTAAAGGGCTAGCCGCATTGACCGTCTTCTCTCCTTTGTTTTTCCCGGGGCTGTGCCACCGTCACCCTGTGAAGAGGACGAGAAGAGCCATAACCACGAGCATCCTGGGCTAAGACGACATCAGATTCCCATCCTGACTCCCTCACCTCTTGGATTATTTTTCTGTTCTTGACTTGTGTTAATAAATGAAGCCATCATTCAGCAGCCCATAAGACCTCCTCGTTTTACATTCCGCCCATCCCTCTCACAGGGCATTATAAGTGCGGGCAATGTAAAGCCTGTCCCATGACAAAGGAAATCAAACAATGCACCTATAATAACTACACACACACTACAGGATCACACTAATTGTAACTCTATGGGAGTAATATACGCCATAGTCTGCCCAAGCGACTTTATGTACATTGGCCAGACAATACAAAAAGTGAAGGCCTGTATACTGCAACATTGCAGTAGAATACGTTGCAAAGTGCAGGGAGCACCCCTTGTTGAGCACTTCAACACATTCGGACACTCGGCTGAGAGTCTGAAGTGGTGGATAATTGAAAAAGTAAGGACCAACCCTAAGGGGGGTAACTTTGCCAACACGATCAGTGTCCGTGAATGGATACACATTTTTGATACTGTTGTAAAGGGTCTAAACGAATATGAGGAAATTGCTAGACAGGTTGCAACACTAAACAACGGCTAGGAATTCTGTCATGTGCCCCGATCATCTGTACATATGGAAATTCAATTGTGAACATTACTTCACTATGTATAGTGCAGACTGCACGTGTACATTATGTTCACCAGGAAATTTTAACACTTGTATATATTATATAATACACTTGAGTCCTTTTGTTATCATTATTGATGTTTATTTCTATATCTTATAGATATATTTTGTTTTCATTATTGATGTTTGTTTTTAATACACTTTGTACTGTTTAAACGTGATGTTTTGTATTGTAATAGTTGAGAATTCTGTGACCTTCCATGCCCTTGGAGTAGATACTATGGGACTGTAAAGAACAACCCACCTCCCCTTTTGAGCTCTACCGGGCGACTGAGTCTGTCTTCCATTACCGCCCTCCGGTCCCCCGGGCGGGAGGTAGGCAGTCACGCGTGTGCCTGGAACAGCGCGTTTGACGGCAACGTGCACGTGCCACTCGGCGGCTTGCATTTCCTATAAATAGCTGCTGCAGTACACTTGTATGCCTTGGCCAGTCGAGTACGGCATGGATTCTCCGGGCTGCTCGTAATTTTTACAATCAAGGTAATTCTCACTTTTGAAGGGCCTTTTCCCCTTTGGGAATTGTTCGCTCGGCAGGTGTTGGGACTAATGTAGAGTCCTATTTGTTCTTTGTTTTCAGATCATTTTGGGCAATTGACTCACCCGTGATAAAGTAATATCTCCTCTGTTAATTTGGCAGCCACAACTAAATAAGGTCTAAGAATACTTTGCACTAAGCCGCAACTATTGTGCGGGTAAGATAGATTTTTGATCTACTATATTGAATTAATTTCGCATCTAATCAGGACTAGTAGTTCATTATGTGCATCTTTCTCTTACAGACTACCCACCATTCGGGAGCTGTGACCTGGCTAACCCACTGACACCTACACATAGGTCAGTAAGACAGGCAATCTGTTCGGCCTTTTACATATCATTAAATTATTGCGGCCTTAAAACTGACTATATGATTATACCCTCAGGTTGTCTCCTTTCCCCCTGTCCTAAGGAAGACCCGTGAGCTGAGGATTTAACTTACCCTCCATGCACCAGGGTCGAAACGTCGACATTCTTTCCAAGTGGGCCTGTACCCGGTACCACCCCTACCCTGCCCAACCCACAGATAATATCTCTCTGTGCATTTTCTTTGAAAAATCATAAACGACAACAAGAATGACCAGTGAGGGGTAAACATCAGTAACCCCGCATCCGTCACCCCACATTTTGTTACAAAGCGGTCGTTACAACGACCGCGTTGTAACAACGCAATACCATTACCCCGCAAGTCATTACAACGACTTGCGGAGGGGGGAGAAGGTGTTGGATTTAAAATCCAACACCTTCCCTACTGTCCGCACAGACTGGAGTTGGAATAGTAAATTATACTATTCCAACATCCAGCGCCCGCTCCGCAAGTCGTTGTAACGACTTGCGGGGTAATGGTATTGCGTTGTTACAACACGGTCGTTGTAACGACCGCCTTGTAACAACTTGCGGGGTGAGGGAAAGCGGGAAAAGGAGGCATATTCCCCGTGAGGGGCAGGCCCGGATTAACTGGTTTCGCTGTTAATTATAGCCAGTTTTTCATTATGTATAATAATTGCAATTAGCTCTCTTTTGGATGTACCCTGACTTTGATTCCCTTCCTTTTCATCTTATCTGTCTTACACATGAGCACACTTCTTTTTCACTCCTGCTTGGAGCAACCTTTCATCCTGCTATTGAATATGGTGACTTGTTTACCATAAAGTGTCTGTGAAATACAAATAAAAACAGTCACTTTTGCATAAATAATGGGTGCCATCGTTATTTGAGGGTGCGCATATTTGAGAATTTTGTATGTACTTGTGACTTTATGCCAATAATATGCATTTCTAATGTGTTTTTCAAACTATAAACCCCACTACAACTTGACTGTATGACAAATGAGTCTAGGACCGACTGTTTTCTATATCAATTGTCTCTGTGCTGTGGCCTGTCCGGAAGCCAAACTGTGTCCTATCCAGGAGTTTGTTTGTCTCAACAAAGGAGACCAGTTGTTCGTTTAAAAACATTTCCTCTATTTTCGCAGGTAGTGGAAGACGGGAGATTGGTCTATAATTGCTTGGATCTTTGTGATCAAGAGAAGCTTTCTTTAGAAGAGGGATCACAACTGCTTTTTTCCAGATCTTAGGAAACCTTCCTGTCTCACACATATTTTGGAAAATAGGCGTTAATTTAGATGCAGCAGTTTCTGCTGTTAATTTTATTATATTAGGCGGACATGGATCCTCTGGTGATCCCGAGGTGGCACTGTTTAATAGCTTTATGATGTACTTTGTTGATGGCGGACTAAATTCTTTCAGAGGCTTGGTTAAATTAAGGTCATGATCTCCCTCTGTTCCAAGTGTTGGCTCTGTGCATGCTTGATCATCTGGGAAGTTTTTATTAATTTTTTCTACTTTCTCTAGGAAGAAATCTGCTAGTACAGATATTGTGATGGTAATTTTTTAATGTCTTAGCTGCATCTTCTAGGCCTGAAATTTGTTGTTCTGTTTCAGTGACCCGCTCTGCCTTCTTCCTCCAATCTTGCCTCAACAGATTGATGTCTTGGTTTACTTCTCCCAGTGCTATGTGAAATGTCTGAATGACCTCTAAGATCACATGTGATCAGATAAGGCTGGCGTATTTGTTTCTTTGCAGCCTTGGAGCATCTTCTCACTCTCAGTTTCAGGGTTTTGCTTTCACAAATTTCCTTTGGTGGGTCCCTTGTCCTGTTTTGTCTTTGTTCATAGCCACAAAGGGCTCGTCCATGCCCTCTTCTTCGTTGTACATTCTTTGAGGAAATATTTGCAAGGAATTCCAGTAATGTCATTGGAGAAGCGCCAAAGGCAATGAAAGGCCTCTAGGTTAAGACAGAAGAGAGGCGGGAGTTCTGACACTAGTTGATCGGGTGCATAAAATTTGCCAATATTTTACTACTCATGTACTAGCAGTTGCTGCTCTCTGTGTCTCTCTGTTATTTTAGGCAGCACCGGGGTTTAAATCATAGGGGTATTTCTTTTATTTCATGCACTTACAAAGAAAGGTTTGGGTCGGTGTCTGTATTTTTGGTTCTGAGTCGAAAGGGTTTCAGGTTTCTGGTATCTGAATCACAATTCATTGTTTTCTTATTATGGCCTGATTTTCAGCTCTTCTTACATTTTATTTATGCTCCTGGACTAATCTCTAGACTTCCTCTGCCACACTGTGCTTCACAGCAGCAGCCTGTGTCCTCCTCTGTTTTCACATAGGTGCATGTCCCGATGTGAATTCCCTGTGTGCTGTTGCCGCCCTGGTTCCCACTCACCTGTCTCCCTCACAATCCCCCCCGCCCACACACATCCCCATCATATCCATGTAGTTTCAGGCAGCTACCACCAGGGTCTTGGTTCCTCAGTACTGGGACTTGCAGGGAGTTCTTCACCCATTGATTTTAAGGGTTCAGCTACAACTGGAACCTTAGAAGATTTCTAGCTACAATGGCCATCAAAAGCAGATCTTTACAGAAAACAATTGTCAGCTAAAGTAGCAGATGTCTTAAATAGTCTTAAAAAGTGACGGAAGGACTTTCACATTTTCAAGGAGTATTTTCACAAAAGTCAGGATGAATAAATCTTCACCTTGGCCTATTACCTTTTTCTAGGGCAGCTCTGTGTGTTCAGCGATTGAAGGAATAATAAACTCAAACTGCTGAGTATAGAACAAGGAATACAAGGTACATTCTGGAGTCCTTTGGCTCTAGTTTCAGACACCACTTTGGCTAGGGGGTTAGATCAGTCATGTCAGAGGCTGGCATAGACATTTCTGCATATGGTGCACATTTAACTCGAGAGACTATGACTTCAAGGTCTTATATGGCAGATGTGCGTCTGGGAGAAAAAATGAGGTGTGCTGATTTGTCTTCTGAATCTGTGTTTAAGCATATTTATTCAAGCCTATTTTAAACGTCCACAGTATGGTTATTAATAAGCTTTAAACCAGCCTAATCCTTGCTTCCAGTCCTGACATAAAATGTCCTAACTTTAGCACCTGTGCATCTTACATTTCAATAAAGACACAAAGGCGAGGATTATTCCACCCTCGGATTTGAAAGAATGTCTGTGGTTGCTTTATTCTGTTTGATGGTTTTTGTACACATCCAACTTGTGACTCCTAAATTTTATATTGAGTTATATAGAATTTGAGGTTCATTTTGAATTTTACAACGGTGCTTTTTATGATTTGATATAAGGTATTGATAGGTGTGACTTCTTTTTCAGAAGCACATTCCAAACAAGAATAACGATGACAAGATTTTCAGTATTTGCCTATCTCATTGCAAAGGACAGGTTGTGGGAAGATGGTCTTGCGGTTAGCCAGGCTCATGACTGCATGTTTAGATGTCATATTGTATTTCTTTTAGTCGGGGCTTATGGGATAAGTAAGCTTTTATTGTTAAGTGGATGGATTGTGTTTTAAACTTGGCAGCTGACTTGGCAAATAAAAGAAAAAAAGGCAAAATCCTTACCTAGGTGCCCTTAATTGGATTGAAAACGTGCTGACTCAAAAAACCAAGAATTTTTACACTCCCTCTCTCTTGGTCAATGATGCCTTCAGAAGCACGTAAATTGGGCGGCCATATTTGAAAGATGACAGCAAACAATTTTTAAAGGGTTGTATGTACAGATGGCTGATAACTGGCCTCTGGAACATTGAGGAAGCAAAAGCACCTTCATGTGCCCAAACTATTTTTAGTTTTCATGAAAACCATGGCATCCAGAATAGATCTAGTGGAAAGTAAAAGTTAAGTAAACAAGATGATCATCGTATTACTGACTGGGTGCTTAACTCCAGCAAATCCATACTTCCAGAACGCAAACCTTTCCTATGAAATTCACAGGACGTCATCCACCGTCCTACAACTCCTAACAACACCATCTTGTCCCCACCACAACCAAGATCTCAATTCTTCCAGGCTCCACTTTTCTTAACCACACTGCTTGCACTCCTAATCAACCAGCTACATATCCAGCGTATTCAGGTCAGTCTTTACAAGCCTAGTTTCCATACATAATGGCGAAGCCGTCCCATCAATTGAATCTCCCCCCAACAATCCATCTGCTCTGCCAGCCATTCCCCATACACTCCATTCCCCCAGCATGGACCATCCTCTCAACCTTCCTCTTTTGGTCTGTCACTGCAGCCAGAGTAGCCGTCCACCACTTCGGCCTCACATAGCCACTTCATTTTGTACTCCCGCAGATATATCACTCCCACCATCAACTCATTGTTTATAAAAACCCTCAATAATTGGATTCACACTCAGCCACCTTTTATAAGACCACATGCCTCAACTTTCAGATATGCTTTGTAGTGACACCACCACCCATGCACCCTAGATATCTCCACACGCCCCCCCCAATACTGCTCCACATTGAGGACCCCCCTTCCTACCTATTCCACCATGGCCATCTTTATCTAAAATCTCTGTGCTTTATATCCAAAACCAAAATCTCTTGGACAAACCTTCCCCCTCACCCTCGGCCTCCATTAGTCACCCATCTGTCCCAAACTATAACATCCAACAGCTGTCGAAACTTCTCTCTCTCACCTGAGCCGACCTGCTCCCAACCCCATCAGTCCAGGTGAAACTCATTCCATTTCCAAACCCCTACCAGTCCCAGACATATCCACCTCTGGCATTCTACTCCCCAAGCCCTATCTCAATCTGACCTTCCCAATGAAAACCTCTGGAATAGATCAAATCCAGGACAGGAGCAATCCCTAGCGAAGCAATACAAGAGAGACCAACTAATGTTTTGGTCTGCTCTCTCATAAGAGTCTAAAAAGGGGCAAATGAAGAGGAAAGCACACCCCATTTCAGAGTGGTATGTTTGGAGATGGATGGCTGAAGTTGGGGTGGGAAACTTACCAACTAGTTTTCAAGCCAGGAGCCCTACATGGGCGACCATCTTGACACACTGGTCAACAAGGCTTCTTCTCACTCATTATAAATTTGTGATTTTTGAATACTGCTAGTATCATCATTTAGTGAAACCATTATTAAAACTGGTAGATTCATTACGTTTTTCAAATGGACATAGAAAAATTACCTTTAACTTGCAGTGTGATAATCCTCGAAAGGCTAGCATCTCAACTGAATTCTGTAGACAGCAGGGTCTGAAATTATTTAAATCACTGCTGCCACTCTCTAAGACTTTTGTAATAGGCCGATGAACAATGTCATCAATCTGGGAATAATGGTGATAACACTCTGATATGCTTTCTGGCAGCTCGGGAAAAAGTTAGTCATATTGATCCAGCGGCTCACCAACAACAGATACTCTACTACCATATACTCACCTGGGCCCATAAACTCACAGTGGTTAAAACAGCTGGTCGGTTAAGGGGGTTTCCGTTTAAATTTAGGATTAGTTCATTCAATACCTTTTGTTCATCTCTAACTAACCCTTCACTGATCAACAAGTTCTTTCCTCTGGTCGATGGACCATTAGTTGAACTAGTTCATGGTGATAATTAACATAACTTTAACTTTCATTTATTTGAATTAAATAACCACAGACTCAGGAAATGTTTAAATCTTTATCTAAATTGAATGCATGTGAACAACTCAATACAGTGCAGTCACCTTCATTCATTGGAGAGAAAATTCAATTCATAATCACCATACATATGCCTCGGACTCATGCAATAATCAATACTCAGAGAGAGAGAAAAAGAGGACAGAGAGAAAAGATCATTTAGCAAATACGACAAATTTTAGTTACAAAGGATGGTGTGGAAGACCGACCCCCTGGCCAAAGGGCTGGTAAGGGTCCCCTGGGATAGGTCAGGAGACAAAGACTTCAGGACAGGAATCAGGACAGGATACTTGACCTCTCTAGAATACCGACGGATGCGCCGCACCCCTCTCTGACACTCTCTTCCTCCTCGAGATTCTTCCGCAATCTTCAGATCTAACCCAATTAAATTAGGATAGAAAGTTCCTCTTCAAGTTCTGCAGTCAGCTCTTCATCAGCAACTCCAGCATCTCACAGCATCTCCCCAGCACAGCTTCCAGCTTCAGCATCTCTCCCAGCAATTTCAACTAACTAACTAAAGCTATCTTAATTATACCTTTCGTTTCTCCATGTTCCACCCACTAAAGTTTCAATATCGTAAAATACGAAATCTGATTGTCAGGCAAGGGGGGTTCTTCATCACACCATGCTTACATGTCACTAAAATCAGTTCAACTATTGTTCACAAACCCACCCCCTTATTCTTTATTCATAAATTTTATTCCCTTATACTAAAAGTATCAACATAGAAACATTTTAAAAATGTCATGAACGTGTCTCTTCATTGTTGAACTCTTCACCATCCTGTTCCCAGGATGTAGCATTTGTCCTTTGGCTCCCATTCAACTGCACAGTCATTGTTCATGGTTCACTTCAGTAGGCATGCGCAGACTTCGCGTCACTCCATTCAATCCGGCTATGCACGAGAGGCCCAAATACACACTAATGATAAAAGTCAGAAGACAAATATTACTTTCTAAAATAAAGTGTTTGCACTGTATACCCCCCACCTCTACTCTATCCCAGTTTATTTATTAATATCTTTTCCTCGCTTTAGCATTAGTTAAATAGCTCGATTCAGTTCAAATAAGCAGATGCCATGCAGGCGAGTCTTCAAGACTCCATTTTAGTATCTTCTGCTCATGCGCCAGAATTTCCCTCCAAGCATTAGTTCGTCATCCTACGTAGATGTAGTTGACGCATGCGCACAACAGTTCCCCCATTGAAAGCGGTTTTAGTCCTTCTTCATTGTTATCCGCGTTATTACACACATATGCAAGCTTCACTAACCTGTGTGTTCATGTAGTGCGTATTAGTTTTCACGAAACTTATTAATAACTTTGTTAGTGAGTTAAACGAGTGGATTGCTTCCGAGCAAGTCTCTTTTCTACGAGACCTTGCTCCATCAATATGAACCTGCCCACTTAAAAGTGTTTACTTTCCATTAGAGATTCTTATAACGAAGAACATATATAAAATGTGTCATATTCCTACATTAAAAATGTATTTAAAAGAATGTCAAATCCTTAGTGGGCTACAAATTCAGACACTTCCACTGTCTGATGGTGACTCAGATTCTAGACATTTTGGAACATAACATGGATTTTTTTTCTGCAATAAAAAGTCACTGCCACCAGGTTGCATCTGTGGGGCTGTGAAGAGAAACACAGGGATAACAGCGAGAAATGAAGCATGATTCGGGGGCATGATTCTGTACATGTGTCCCCTCAAGTCACCTGGGTTCAAGCCCTGTCAAGTTTGCTAGAAACAAAGTGACCAAGACAATGAAAGCCTCTAGTGTTTGAGCAAAAAAACATGACAGATTGTCATGCAAACTGTGTCCCTTGAAGCACTCCAAAGCTGCTTGGAAGAGGGCAGTTTCAACTATTGATGTATTTTCTCAAGGAAAAATCAAAGTCTCTTTTCAGAAAACTAAGATCTAACATTAGATACCAAAGTCTTTCTCCTAAGCATTACCATAAAAGGCATAAAAAAGAGAGTCCTTTGTGATCTCATAGAAAGCATTGGAAGCCTAGGGAGCGTCCCTCCTCAGCTTTTGAACCAATACTTTTCCTTGTGAAATTATCGGAGCTAAGTCCCCCAGACATCAGCAGAGCTGAGTGATACCTTGTAGAGGGCCATGTCGGTTGTTTTTTGTCTCCACTCCCTCTGGCGCGCTTGTGGGAGTCACCTCAGAGAAATTGAGTTCCTTGGCTATGAACAATCTGTTTTTTCGTATCTAACGAATTCAGTCTTCACTAGACTCAGCACTGCCTCCTTAAAAGTAGCTGCAAAGCCACTCCTGAAGTCGAGTATGGCACAGGTTGCCTTGTTTATGGCTTTGGCTGCTATTGCTGCCAGTGATGTCAAAAGCATCACCTACAATTCCAATCAAGTCGTTTTCTAAGAAAAGAGAGGCTATTTTAAAGTTAGCTGGACTCAAGTCCAGTCTTTCAGGGGAAAAGAGAATTCCCTCTACTCTAAAACACAGAAGCAGAAACGTTCTAAAGGTTTCTCAGATTCTGATCATATCCAATTCGTGATCTATGCTCAGATGGATGATTAGGAAAAGGGCATCAAGGGAGTTACTTGATACCTAACGAGGACAGTTCTACAAATCTGCTGGTCAACCTACAAATGCTAGCTCTACAGCTACAGTATCTTTCTCCGGAGCCCCCTTCTTCTCTAGAACATACAAGCTTCAAAGAAGTTATAAAAAGGCTGCAGAGACATTGCATATATCTCAGAACTGAGAGCAATCCAAGCCATCATTGTTCACTAAACTTCTCTTATAGAAATAATGCTTGGATATCATTTATTCTTCCAATTAAACTTTTTAGAGCAGAAGCTAGATCTGCCCTTAGAAATATAAGATGGCCGCCACAGACTCTGCCGGTCTGTCAGCCCATCCAACTCCAGAAAGCACTGTAGTTCAGGCGCTTCTTGCAAAACAAAGCAGAACACTGTTCCCTTGGTTTCACTTTACAGGATATTAAAAAAAGAGCAGATGCCTTGGGGAAAGCCTGGTTCTTAAACCAAGCTTTCCCCAAACATCTAAAAGTATTTTAGTAAGGTACACCTACCCATTTTTGGAAGTGGCAGCCTTGATGACTCCTAACAACTGAAATATCCCTGACAGGTCTTTCAAGACCTCCTACAAGAGAACGTGCTGCTCCTTAACAAACAGTTTAACGTTGGGGGGCACTAATTAATTTCAATAATTATCTGAACTTCCGAAGAAGACTATTGATAAAAGAAATGTCCACTTGAATAAATTGCATTTTACAAGAAAAGTGTGATTTATTTTTTTAATTTAATGTCTCAAAAATACAATTCACAGCCTTCTTATGCTTCTTTCTTAACACTGAAAAAACAAAAGAAAAGAAAATGAATGCTTCAAGTAATTATAAAACCCCATATTCAAATACTCCATGATCCTTTAAACAGAAATAAATACGAAACAAAAAGAATGACATGAATTAAGCTATTATGTATTACGGATTTTGGAACTTCTTCTGCACATCATTATATGACAAACATTGTGGGCTGTACAGCATAACTCCCTAACGGCCATAGTTCTATAAATAAACATTATCTAGGTAGTGGGTTGGCCATGGTCTAGCCAAAATATTAATCTAAATTCATATAAATTAACCTCATTTTTCCCTAACACAGCAACCAGTTCATTCTACTATGTAAAAATGTAAAAAGTCTCAACACTCCTGTAAAAGAAAGATTAGGGTGACACTCGCTGTGTCACATTACTCTCTCCCACCCTACACTTTTTTCTTAATGTTCATCCTCCATCTTTGTGGCGGAGCTGGGGTGGTAGGAGGCAGATAATCCTGACCGGGGAGGCCAGGGAGAGGGGCCAGCCCCTGGACGAGTGAGGTGTGGGGTGGCACTGGCCTGAAGGGAGGGAGTGGTCCAGAGCGGCTCTTTTAATGGCACAGGAGAAAACAAACTCCACGTTTGCCTGGCTACAAATCTCGAAATGGGAGGTGTATGGTGTAGGAGTGGGTGAATGGCCAGGGTACCACTGATGAATGTGAGGTGGTGAAGGAAAACAGCCATTACAACGAAACTTTTTAACGCATGCTATTACAACACATGACATCACAACGCAAGTGCCATCACAACGTAATGCCATTACAACGCATGTCATTACAACACATATACCTTTACCTCGCACGCCTTTACAACGTATTTCGTTGTAAAGGCATGAATGGTAAAGGCATATGTGTTTTACATGTAAGTAGAAGGTAAGTATATATGGTTTAGGGTGGGGTTTGGCTTTTGGGTGGGAAGGGTAATTTTAGGGTTTAGGGTGGGTCTGGGATTTTGGGTGGGTAGGGCAATTTTAGGGCTTAGGGTGGGTTTGGCTTTTTGGGTGGGAAGGGTAATTTTACGGTGGGTTTGAGTTTTTGGGTGGGAAGGGTTACTTTAGGGTTTAGGGGGGGTTTGGGTTTTTGGGTGGGAAGGGTAATTTTAGGGTTTAGGGTGGGCTTGGGTTTTTGGTGGGAAGGGTAATTTTAGGGTTTAGGGTGGGGTTTGATTTTTGGGTCGGAAGGGTAATTTTAGGGTTTAGGGTGGGTCTGGGATTTTGGGTGGGTAGGGCAATTTTAGGGCTTAGGGTGGGTTTGGCTTTTTGGGTGAGAAGGGTAATTTTACGGTGGGTTTGAGTTTTTGGGTGGGAAGGGTTACTTTAGGGTTTAGGGGGATTGGGTTTTGGTGGGAATGGTAATTTTAGGGTTTAGGGTGGGTTTGGGTTATTGGGTGGGTAGGGTAATTTTAGAGTTTAGGGTGGGGTTTGATTTTTGGGTCGGAAGGGTAATTTTAGGGTTTAGGGTGGGTCTGGGATTTTGGGTGGGTAGGGCAATTTTAGGGCTTAGGGTGGGTTTGGCTTTTTGGGTGAGAAGGGTAATTTTACGGTGGGTTTGAGTTTTTGGGTGGGAAGGGTTACTTTAGGGTTTAGGGGGGGATTGGGTTTTTGGTGGGAATGGTAATTTTAGGGTTTAGGGTGGGTTTGGGTTATTGGGTGGGTAGGGCCGTGTGGCCCCCCTTCCCTAGGCCTCTTTTGGCCCCGGGGACCCCATGCCCTGGGGCCTAGCCTTGCTTAAAAAAAAATATATATATATATATATACGGGAGGGGGCCGCGTGGCCCCCCTCCCTGGGCCACTTCTGGCCCTGGGGACCCCATTCCCCGGGGCCATGCCTCGTTTTTTTTTTTTACTTTCCGGGAGGGGGGGCTGTGTGGCCCCCCTCCCCTGGGCCACTTTTGGCCCCGGGGACCCCATCCCCCTGGGCCGGCCTTCAACGTTGGGGACCGCGGGGGGAGCCCCAATGCCCCGGCGGTCCCAGCCAGCTACCCGCCTCCTGCGGGAGCCGGCGATGCTTTTGGACAAGGGGAGCTGCTGACATGCAGCTCCCCTTGTCTAAAAGCAATCTGCTTCGCTTCATGGAAGAGAGAGCAGGTTTTCTGCTCTCGCTTCCATGAAGCGAAGCATAGTTTGCAATGACAGGGCGGGAGCCGTGCTCCCACCCTGCCATTGCAAACTGCAATATCCCGGGGGTGGGCACCCTGGGACATTGCTGGAGCCGGCCCTGGGGGTGGCCAAACGGCCTTGGACGGCTCCAGGAGGGGCCGTGCGGCCCCCCTCCCAACATGTGAATAACCCCGGGGAGGTGGTGGTCCCCGGGGCAGAGTGGGGGGGCTCAGGCCCCCCACACTTACTTTTTACAAAACCCCGGGGAGGTGGCGGTCCCCGGGCTTGGGGGGAGCCTTGAGCCCCCCCACCCATAATTAAAGAAAGCCCCGGGGAGGTGGCAGTCCCCGGGGTTGCGGGGGCCGCGTGCCCCCGCGCATAATTAAAGAAAGCCCTGGGGAGGTGGTGGTCCTCGGGGTTGCGGGGGCCCCCACATATAATTTCCTCATTGCCCCCGGGACCTGGCCCACCTGGGGGCTCAAAGAAATGAAGTGCAGAAGCCCATGCTTCGTTTTTTTTTTTTTCCGCCGGATTCGCGCACCCAGCGCGAATTCAGGCGAAAATATTTATTAAATGCTTTTTTGGGCACTGGGGGTCCTTGTGGGACTCCCTGAGCAGGCCTAGGGGGTCAGGGTGTTTCTACACTGCCCCCTTTTCTTGTTTTTTATCCTTTTTTTTACTGTTTTCTTGTGACTCAGTTTTACCGAGTCACAAGATGGCTGCCAACAGTTCCTGGTTTGGAGTGTTGACAGCCAATCAAAATGAAGCTCGTGCTCGGGAGGGTTCGCAAATCCTCCTCGGCCACCAGATATTGATATTTTTATTTTTTTAATTTCTTACGAACTACTGAACGGATTTACACCATTTTTTAAAAAGCACGCTTTCTGAACCAAGACCTAACTTTTTGCCAAATTTGGTGTAATTCCATTCAGCAGCTCGGGCTGTAGCTTTGTCTAAAGTTTCTGAAGAGAAGTATGAAGGACACAGTAGTAGGTTTCCAGTCATAGCATTTATTGTAGGGGTACAAAGAGCCGTCCCAGCTGGCACAGCCAAGGCACAAGCAGTAACTGCCACAGAGAGAACACTCAGGGCAGGATGCTTACCAACACTCTAGGTGACATCATAGAATACTCACGGAGCTCTACCAGCATCACATCACCACACCTCCCCCCTTTTGACAGAATAACACTGGAATGACAGAAAAAGGGAAGGGAAACAGAAAGGAAAGAGGGAAGCAGAATCAAAAAACTAAGTGAAGAACTAACGGTGAGATTTATACATAGTCTTGTAATATTCGTGGTCTGGCATGGACTCTGGTGCTCTTCCTGACGCCATCCCCCTCTGAAACATTTTGGTTAATCTTAACATTTTCAGATAAAGTGCATGGATCCCTGGCAACACGAGAAGTACTCCACCAGTTTCCATTAGACAACTTAACAGCATTCTTACGAATCTCTACAATTTGTTGTGAATCTAAAAACTTTGAAAGACCTTTTCTTACTGAAACAGGGTTTTTAACTCTAACCCAGTCTCCAACACGGAGTCTGTGGTTTTCTTTTGTGATGGAAGATTCATGAGCTTTAGAACATGCATCAGTGGATTTTTTGTTGGCAGATTCCCACATACACCTCATGTCGCAGCCTTGATGGAAGGATTTCACCATCCAGAAGGTATAGACTTGTGAAGGAGCTTTTCTGCCTCTCATAAGTTCGAAGGGACTGAAATTGGTGGCAACATGAGGCGTGGTGCGGTATGACCAAACCAGATCTTTCACAGCTTTAAAGACACAAGACCTGGATCTAAAAGCTGCTTGCACACACTCCACCACAACTCTATTGAATCTCTCCGCCTTGCCATTACTTTGTGGATGGTAAAGCGGAGTTCTAGTGTGCTTATTGCCACAGGAGAGCAGAAAGGAATTCATCTCCTGTGAGACAAATTACACACCGTTGTCGGTAAGAATTTCCTCAGGATAACGCTCTCTGAGAAATATTGTATTCAAACAGTTGATAACACTCTTAGAGGTAGGTGTTCTGATGGGTTCAACCTCCACCCACCCGGACAGATGATCAATGAGGACTAGAAAGTATTTTGAGTTAGAGGGGAGAACATGGAAGGGTCCAAGAAAGTCCATCCCCAACCTCTGCCAGACTCTTCCGGGGGGGGTTCAGGAGATTCAACCACACCCTCAAGTACTAGAACTTTGTCACTGGCATTGCAACGTGAACATTGCTTTACTAAAGCATCAATTTGGGTATCCATTTTGGGCCACCAAAAATCGGTTCTGACTTTCCTCTTGGTAATGGTGGCACCAAGATGACCAGAATGGGTGGCTAAAACAATTCTTTCACGATAGCATGAGGGAGGTACGAGTTTGTCGCCTCTGACCACTTTTCCGCCCTCCACTGAAAGTTCATCGCTGACCTTCCAGAACATCTGTAGTTCGGGAAAAAGACACCTTTCTTTAGGCCAGCCCCTCTTGGTCAATGAAGCAACTTCTTTGAGAATGGTATCTTTATCGATCTCCATCACCCAATCTTCTTCTGCAAAGGATAAGCAGTCTTGACTGATATGTGCCTCAAAACATTCCTCCACTTCAGTTTCCCAGTCTTGCTCTTCAGTGTCAGAAATGGGGAGTCTAGATAAGCAGTCGACTCTGCTATTCTTTCCTCCGGGAATATACTCTACGCTGAATGTGTAGTCCAGGAGTTTCGTAGACAACCTGGCCAAGCGGGCAGTTGTGCGTTTGACATTTTTTCCGGACAAGATGTCAACCAAAGGGCGATGGTCAGTTTTGAGGATAAAGGATCTGCCCCACAAGTATGACTTGAATTTCTCGATACTCCAAATGCAAACAACAAGTTCTTTTTCAATGACGGAGTATTTCCGTTCGACATGGTGAAGAGTCCTGGAGGCAAAACCCACTGTGTGCTCTCTTCCCTCAGCATAATGCGATAGGACAGCTCCCAGACCATACTCACAGGCATCAACCGTGACGACAGTTTGCCATCCCTCCACGAAGGCTTGCAGAGCGGGAGCTTTGACAATGTGGTCTTTGATGGATTGAAAGCCTTTGTTGCACTCCTCAGACCATAAGTAGGTTGCTCCTTTCTTAAGTAGTGCTCTGAAACACTCTGTGGTTTTAGCAAAATCCTTCATGAAATTGGCGTAAAACTCACAGAGACCAAGAAAGGACATAAGCTGTTCTTTGTTTTGAGGAGCGGACGCCTCGACTATACTCTTGACTAGGCCTGGTCTGGGTTTTATGCCATGTTCGGAGATGATGTGACCTAAATATTCAATCTCTTTTACTTTGAAAGTGCACTTGCTCTTCTGTAAAGTTATCCCTCTGCTCTCTAAAACACTGAAAACTTGATCAATGACAGAATCATGTTCGGCTTCAGTCTTAGTGAAAATGAGGATGTCATCCTGGAAGACCACAACATGAGGGTTGTGATGGAACATCTCAATCATGAGTCTCTGAAAGACAGCGGCCGCTGAGGCCAGGCCAAAGGGTAGCCGGCAGAACTGGAAGACACCATCAGGGGTAACAAAGGCTGTGAGATGACGGGACTGAGGATGTAGTTCGACCTGATGGTAGGCAGCCTTGAGGTCTAGTCTGGTATACCATGAGGAGGACCCTACTTTGGCAATAAGGTCCTCAATACGTGGGAGGGGAAAACCGTCAACCCAGATGGCTTTGTTAAGGCTCCTCAAGTCGACACACATCCTTAAGTCTCCAGATCTCTTCTTGGCCAAAACGATGGGTGAAAGCCAGAGGGTGGACTCAACCTTTTCAATTATACCTTGGTCACATAATGTTTGTAAATGTTTAGAAAGGTCACCTCTAATGCTCAAGGGGAAATTGCGCAGCTTGTGTTTGACGGGCTTGGCATTTTCTTTGACTTTAATGAAATGTTGAAAGTTGGTGATCTTGCCAAGTCGATCCTCAAATATCTTGCTAAACTTTTGTTCCCAAGCACCAGCCATTTGAGTACTAGACAGAGTTGATGTCTTTACTGGGAGTGATGTGACTTTGACTAGATTGATTGTCGATGAAAACGGGGTTAGCCAGACCGGGTTTGATGGTTAAGCCAAACTCGGCCTGATGAAGAAGACCGAGTACATTGATGCCTCGTTTTGCTACATACACTTTCCCTTTAATAGCTATTCCAAGAACGCTGATGCTAGCCCAGAAATAGCCCAACAATTCAATTCTACTGCCTTCAAAGGCCACAGTGAGTACGTCAGGTGGTAACAAGTTTTTTCCAGCCCAAAATGTTAAATACTTATCTTTGGACACAATAGTAATGCGTGCTCCTGTATCAACAAGAAGTTGAATGTGACTAGTTTCGATGGTGACATCAACTTCAGGGTCAGGAATGTGTGGAGTGATCTGCTTGTCAGAGCAGTCCTTGACCACTACAACATATTCCTGACTCGTGACATCATCCTCACAGAGATCATCGGTGTCATTGAGCACACATCTTACACTTTTCCTTCTGCCACCCATGCAAATTCTAGCAAAATGACCCATTTTGCCACATTGACCACACTGCTGGTTAATAGCAGGACAGATTTTAAAAGATGCATTGATGAACCACACCTATAACAGCTGATTCTGGGATTAAACTGTCTACTTGGTGTGAAGTTTCTCCCACCTCTGGACATGGTAGGTCTCCTAATATTGTCTTGTGACGGAGCAGAAGGTTTGGCAGAAACAGCGCCTGAAATAGAGGAGTTCGAAAGGGCAGTTTCAAGTTGCTTTGCATCATCCATAGAGCTCTCTATGCTCTTGGCGATGTCGATTGCTTTATCTAGGGTGGGATCTTTACAGGTAAGTAGTTTCTCTTGTATCTTTTTACTATAACATTGTGCGACAAGTTGATCTCTCACAAGTTGAGAGGTAAAGTTGTCAAACTTACATTTTGCGGCTAAAACTTTTAAAGCTGTGATGAAAGTGTCTATGCTTTTGTCAGGTTTCTGCATCCTAGTGAAGAATTTGTATCTGTGTACCACAATGTTTTTAGTTTTAGTAAAGTACTTGTCTAATTGCGCTACCGCTATGTCAAATTCATCTGGGTCCTCACCTTCGGGTGGTTCATAGGGAGGTAGATGGTCAAATACATTTTGGCCTTCGACCCCTAAATGGTAGTACATAAGGTTCTTCTTCCTTTCAGGTCTGAATCTTTGACCATCAATTGCACCCAAGTATGCCCTGAAAGACCTGATCCATAGCTTCCACTCAAGTTGTGGTTCTCCGGGTTCCTGTAAAAAAGGTGGTGGAGCTGTGGCGCTCTGCATGCTTGCGGGAAGAAAAGAAAAATGATTAAGAAATGGAAACAAAAGAAGAAAAATAAGGAACAATGAAAAAGAAGAATAATGAGAACGAAAAAGAAGAGTAGAAAAAGAAAGTGTAGTTTCTGTCAAGTTACCAGTTCACCAGTAAAACAATAGAAAGATGTGTGTGTGTCACAGAAGTGGCACACTGAAGAAATCCTATATGAAAAGTTGGCCTGGGTCACTGGATGTAATCTTTGTGCAAGATTGCGGATAAATAAAGTTTTGCAGTTTTTGATTTGACCACTAGATGGCAGTCTCGCACAAAGTTTTCCTTGTATGAAGCACAATATAACAAGCCAATAAAGAAATAGCAGGAAACAGGAGGCGGGACATCCGTTTTGAGTGCTTGTGAGGGATTGGCAAGATTAGAAAGTCACAAACTGCTGGAGAATCTTCCAGCTTGAAAACAGATGGCAGATAGCGCTGGCACACAATGATTGATGCTGTGCGTGTCAGCGTGACAATTGGAGATCGTCGAGATCGCTGTGCGCATCAGCGCGAAAAAAAACAACAACAAAAACGAGGCCTTCGCACATGCAGCTCCGTGAGGAAACGCCGTTGCCCAGCAACCAGATCAACAATGGTGCGCACACGGGGCTCGAGGAGAGACAGGTGAGCACGCGTGCTGCAGCAGAATAATGGTGGCAGCCCGAGCAAAGCTTAAAGCCGGTAGGCCCAAACAAGAGTCTTAAAAGTGCTTCAAATGTCCCAGGGATCCTCCCAAAGCATGGCACAGGAAGTGGCAAATGTGAAATTCAGGTCGGGCATGCACAAACAAACAGCAGCTCTCAAAATGCGGGGCTGAGACAAAGCAAAGCGGCAGCAGATGGAAACACAGCACAGGGCAGGCACTGGAATGAAGGAAATGGGCACGGCTCTCTGTACCTGTTCTCACAGGTGTGCCTTGGGTGGGAGATAAAAAAAAATACTCACAGTTGAGCCGCTAGGGTACAGGTAGCTAATACCTGTGACACGGTGTACACAGAACAGGAAACAAAGATGGCTGTAGGTAGGCAGAGTCGTATCCCGTCTTCTGTCGCCACTGAAGAGAAGTATGAAGGACGCAGTTGTAGGTTTCCAGTCATAGCATTTATTGTAGGGGTACAGAGAGCTGTCCCAGCTGGCACAGCCAAGGCACAAGCAGTAACTGCCACAGAGAGAGCACTCAGGGCAGGATGCTTACCAACACTCTAGGTGACATCATAGAATACTCACTGAGCTCTACCAGCATTACATCACCACAGTTTCCTATGGAAACTAACATGGAGAAAACGCGTTTTGGGACCTCCCTTTTTTCTCGGCCCCCGCTTGACGAATCACCCCGAAACTTTCAAGACAGGAGCTGACCGGAGCGCCTCATTAGTTTTAAAAATTTCGTGAAGATTCGTCAACCGGCGCCAAAGATAATGGCAAATGAAAAAACCCTTTTCCTATGGAAACTAGGTCCACAATCAGCAATCCAGCTGTGTGGGGCTTACTAGAGATAACTGGAGGGCTAGTTGGCCCCCAGGGACCCTCAGGAGGCAAGGGGATTTCATCTCCCAACCAAGAGCGCGCCAGGAGGCGCGTTTGCAGAGTGGTGGAGAAAGGGGGCGTGGCCTGTGTCCACCTCTCAGCAATCCCACTGTGTGGGGCTTACTGGAGGTAACAGGTAGGCTAGTTGGCCCCTAAGGATCCCCACAAGCGAAGGGGACTTCATCCCCCAACCAAGAGCGTGCCTGGAGGTGCGTTTGCAGAGTGGTGGGCAAAGGGGGCGTGGCCTGCTATGAGAACTTAGCAATCCTGTTGTGTGGGACTTACTGGAGATAATAGGAGGGGTAGTTGGCCCCCAAAGATGTCCTTGGGGGCCGACTACCCCTCCTGTTACCTCCAGTGAGCTCCACACAGAGGGATTGCTAAGAGGTCTTCGGAGGCCACGACCTCCTTTCTCCGCCACTTTGGGGACCAAGAAGCCCTCCAGGTACCTCCTGTAAGTCCTACACAGCGGAATTCCTGAGCGCTGGTCGGAGGCCCAGCACCCTTTCACCACCACCACTCTGCAAACGCGACTACTAGTTAAAGAAGCATTTGCAATGTAATAGGTTTTGCATTTGCGAGAGTTAGAGCTATTGGCATTGTAAATGTAAAAGTTTTTTACTAATGTTTTTTAGAGTGGGGTGGATGTATGTTGTGTGTAGTGGAATTATGTGGTATGTTGTGCAGTGAAATTATGTGGATAGAAAGTATGTGGTATTTAGTGTATAGGAATTATGTAGAGTGGGATTATGTGTTATGGAGAGTAATTATGTGGTATGGTAGTCTGTGTTGTGGAGTGGTAACCTCAGGTTTAGTCTTCCTCGTTTCCATAGAAGCTAAACTATGAACTCAATGAGACAAAAAAAGAATGAATCACTGAGGAGCACTTCTGGACCTAGTCAGAGGTATGTGCAGGGCCACTGGAATTATGTGACTGTTTGGCTGCACCGACTTTCGCACAATTATACATTTTCCGCATTAGACACATTTTTTTTTTTTAAACTTATTTTTATTGATTTTCACAATAATACAAATATTATATCCGTCAAGTCTCATCATGAACATTGCGATCTCACTTGAACAAAAAATCGAAAAACATCTCCCACCCACCCACCACCCCTTTCGGGCTCAAGCTAATGTTTGCATACATGGCATGTGTTTATCCCCCATGCGGACACAGTGATACATATCTTTGCATATAAAGTTCATTACATGAGCAATACACATACAGTTTAAATTGTTCTACATCGTACATTGTCTACAACATCTGACAGTACTTGCCGTCCTGGCCTATGCATTCTGACGCTATTCTTGTAATTCTTTGGCCACAAACTCCTCCACCATTGCATTCCAGTCGAGCGAGATAGGTACCTTTCGCATCCCTTTCTGTTCTTCTCTTTGTAACTCCGCTCCCTCCGCCCTTCCCCAACGCACCACCTCATTATACCAGTCTAACAATTTGGGCGGCCTGGTAGCTTTCCACCTCATGGTTATATTTCTTTTTGCCAAGATCAGTGCAAGGTTCACGAATCTGCAGGCAGGATCTCCCTTCTTCCCCTTGGGACCTAGACCTAATATGCAACAGTCCAGTGACTGAATGTTCCCCGTCGGTGCCACACTATTCACTAGTTCCTGCACAGATGCCCAATAGTGCAGTAGTCTCGGGCAGTCCCACAACATATGTAATAAACCGGCATTTGGGGAATGGCAGCGGGGACAATCACCTGATACCTCTGGGAACATTCTGCTGAGCTTGTGGGGGGTTAAATACGCACAGTGCACAATCATGAGCTGGATAAATTTAAACTTCGGGTTTCTAGAGACCTTACACGGGTGTTCTAACAACATCCCGCATTCCTTATCCGTGAGTGTACGGCCAACATCTGTGTCCCACCTATCTCGAGTCAACTGCAGTGACGCAGACGTGTGTGTGCGGATACCCCGGTACAGCCACTTCGTCAAGTGACCGCCATCACCCATCAAGTATTGCATATGTGTTAGTGCATGGGTCTGCGGCTCATCCCCTCCCGGGGTCCAAACCGTTTTGATATAGCGAGAAATGTGTGCATGTAGCAGAAACAATCTATCTGTCACCCCCGTCTCCTGCATGAATGTGTCATGATTCATCAATGTGCCATTGTGAAGAAAGCGCCTATCGTGGACACTCCCGTCTCTGCCCATACCTCTATATGTCTAAGTGTCACCCTTCCCGATGGAAGTGGAAGGCCCATCAGGGGTATGTTTGGGGCGTAGGGCGCCGTTGTTTTAGTATAACGCGTGGCCCTCTTCCAATACCGCAGAGCTGTCCGCAAAAGTGGGGACGCCGTCATCGGAATTTTGCTGCCTGGTAGCAGTAGTACATGCAGTTCCCCACGGTCCCATGCCTGGGGGGTCATGGATATTTCTCTCAGGTTGTGGCCTGCTATCCAGTATGCCAACCACTGCAGCTGGCCTGCATAGCAATACGCTCTCATGTCAGGGACTCCCATACCCCCTTGCTTTGTGGCTAATTGTAGTTTAGAAAGCCCTATACGCCTACATCCCGAACCCCATATTAATTCAACTAGCAGGGTGTCCAGTAATTTAAACGTTTGCAGTGGAATCATAATGGGCAGATTAATGAAATAATATAACAGTCTTGGTAGCATCACCATTTTAGCTATGGCTGCCCGCCCAGCTACCGATATCGGTAAGGAAGTCCAGAACCTTATTTGCTTTCGAAGTGATGTTATAGAGCGAGTCAAATTGCCATCCAATATATCCTCCACGTCCCGGTATATTTGAATACCCAGATATTTAAAAGTAACCGTCGCGGTCTGAAACTTCCAACAACCGAATCGAATTGGTTCGGTCCTGGCTACGTCAGTAAAAAAGAAGGCGTAGGACTTGTTCTCATTTATTGTAAGTCCCGAAAGTTTCTGGAACACCGAAAAAAGCTCAGGCAGAGGGTCATAGACCTCGTCTAGGTTGTTAATAAATAAAATGATGTCATCTGCATATGCCGAAACCACATGCATCTCCTCATTTATACGTATCCCCCTGTGGCCTGCTATTACACGTAACTTGTGCAGTAGAGGTTCCAGCGCTAAAATGAATAATAAGGGCGAGAGTGGGCAACCCTGTCTAGTACCCCTCGCTACCTAATATTGGCTTGAAATGTGGGTCCCCGTGCGAGCCCTTGCCGTTGGATTTGTATATAACAGTCTCACCCAGTTCATGTACTCCGGCGGAATCCCAATCGAGGCAGCGCAGTCAGCATATATTCCCAGTGTAGTGAGTCAAACGCTTGCCGCATATCCAAAGAAATGCAGCCCCGCGGAGCAGCATCCGTAGGCACCTGTGACATTACCATATGAAGCCTCCGGATATTGAGCGCCGTACTCCTATTCGGTACAAATCCACACTGATCAGTGTGTATCAATCTGGGGGAATATTGCAATAGCCTAGTTGCTAATAGCTTACTTAAAATCTTGTAATCCGTATTAAGGAGCGATAGGGGTATATAACTCGCCATGTCTCTGCTGTCTCTTCCCGGTTTCAGCAAGGAGACCACCGTCGCCTGCACAGTAGTGAGGGGGAGGGAGCCATCCTCTAGTGCCACCCGGTACAATTCCTGCAGTCGGGGAACCAACAACTCAGAATACACCGCATAGAATTCAATGGGCAAGCCGTCATTACCCGGCGATTTGTTATGGGGAAGGGCATTTATCGCTGCTTTGAGTTCCATGTGTGTGACTGGCCTCTTTAAGTCTGCTGCTTGTTCATCGCTTAATGTAGGGAGCTGCAATCCCTCAAAAAACGCCTCGTATTCCCCCTCCTCTACCCTGTCCGGGGACGTATACAGTTGCTCATAGTACCGCCGAAAAGCAGCGTTAATTTCCATCTGGGTGCACCTCACCTCACCGCCCGGGATAGCTATTTCAAGAATGGGAGACACTGGAGGTGCATCTTTAATTATCCTAGCAAGCAAGGGGCCCGCTCTATCCGCATTCACATGCTGTTTCTGTGTGTATAATCTATAATCTAGAACGCAGAGTTCTTCCAACAGTTCTGCGTGTGTTACGTGCAGTTCCTGCAACTCTGTTTTGCTCGCGTCATTCGTTACCGCTTCCTGTTCCAGCTTGCCCAGCCTATCCTCTACGTCCATAAGCTTGTCAAGAAGGGTCGCACGTACACCCACTTTTGTACTGATCGCCACCCCCCGTATCACTATTTTAAAGGCGTCCCATTCAATCTGTCGTGTGCTCGCTGTATCCGTGTTCTCAGTAAAATATTGGGTTATGGCCATGGAGAGAGCATTGCGGAACACCGAGTCTTCCAGCAATGATGAGTTTAATCTCCATGACGGGATGGGCGTCGGGACCTTCCCCCAGAGTAATGTGGCCTCTACCGGGTTATGATCTGAGTACGTTTTACCCAAGTGTGTGGTCTCCATAACAGTGTCCAATAACTTCTGCGAGCAAAAAATTCTATCTATTCGAGTGTGTAGGCCATGCGGTGCGGAAAAAAAGGAGTATTCTCTGTCTATGGGGTGTTTCTCCCTCCAAATGTCTCCCACTCCCCATCCTCCTGCCCATGCCTGAAGCGCGTCTGCCTGCTTCCTACATCCCGCCCCCTGCAGGGGAGGGTGTGATCTGTCCAGTTCTAAATCCAGCACTGCATTAAAATCACCTCCCAATATCCATGGATACCCTTCCCAGCCCACCGATGCAGTACTAAGAATTGCCAGAAATTTGTCCTGTTCCGTGTTCGAGGCATAAATACTCCCTACTACTATGTGGTCCCCGTCTAACAAGCCATGCAACAGCACATATCTCCCATTTGAGTCTGCCCTTTGTTCTAGAAGCCTGAAGGGGGTGCCATTCCTGAACCATACCGCCGCCCCTCGGGCAAATGCGGAGTAAGAAGTAGAAAACAACTGTCCCCTCCATTTCTTAAGGAGCTTAGTAGCTTCCGCCTGTATTAGATGTGTTTCTTGTAAAAAGACTATCTGTGCCTTCCTACTGTTTAATTTGCCAGAATTCTATGTCGTTTGTGTATCAACCCCATACCTCTTACGTTCCAGGACGTATATTTATATCTATTAGGTTGCGCCATCAGATTTCGGAACATACAAAATGTTCATCATATAGTTCCCCGTACACTGAGCACCCCGCATAGCACATGTAGCCGAGCCCATAACCCCCATTAAGCTTCCCAATACTAGGTTCCCCCACTCAACATAAGAGGACCAAACCAACAAAACAAACTCAACAAGAACTCCATAGTTTCCATAACTAAGTGCAGTTGCCTTAGGGGTAGTGGCCACCACCCGTCTCATAGCACCTTCCATGCAACACTCAAAAGTCAGTGACCTTAGAGCCCCCACCAACACCCTTTTTTTGTGTGATAATCATTATTGTAGACATCTCGACCAACCAACACGCCAACATTGCATAGATAATCACATAATTGGCATATTCAGCATAAATTGTATACATATATATACTCATCTGACAGTCCACTCAGCAGCAGGAAAAGAGCACCTCTGTCACCCCAGATAATCATTGGCAGTCTGAGGGGTGACCAGGGAGAACAGTGCCATACTATTCTCAGAGTCATATTGTGCATTCACATCTTCCGAAGAGTCTACAGTTTCCTCCACCGATTGTGCATCATGGGCTGCTAGTGCAACCGCCGTCCGGATCGCATCCTACTGACTGTCCGATATCTGCTCTTGTGACGGGTCCCCTCCTCTACCGGTACCAGCTTGGCTTCTTTTATCAGGTCTGTCTCTCCTCATCCGCTGTGACTTCGGTTGCTGTCTTCGGTTGGATTGTGAGGAGTGCTGTGAGCCCGGTGGTGACAGAGTAATTTCTAGCCAGTCCGCTGCTTCTTCCGGGCTGTCGAAGAACAGGGCCTTTTGATCATAGAGAACCTTGAGGCGAGCCGGGAACAATAGGGCGTCCTTCAGTTGGTGCAGCCGAAGTTTCTTTTTGACATCTTGGAAAGTAGCCCTTGCTCTCTGTACTGCCAAAGTAAAATCCGGGTAAAGGGAAATTGTTTTGTTCTCAAATGTTATCGGAGCCTTCTCCCTTGCCGCACGGAAGATCGTGTCCCTATCTTTATAGTTCAGAATCCGCGCTATTATTGGCCGAGGTGGCGCCCCAGGGAGAGGAGGCCTGGGCGGGACTCTGTGAGCGCGTTCCACACTAAAATGTTCTGTGAGCCCCATCGTAGCTACCCATTCTCGTAGCCACTGCTCGACAAACTGGGTTGGGTGGGCCCCCTCACTTCTCTCCGGTATTCCCAAAATGCGCACATTATTGCGCCTAGAGCGCCCCTCTGCATCGTCCACCCTGTCCTGTAGACCTTTCAATAGGCGCTGTAGTTGTTCTATTTGAGAGGAGTGTGTCGTCTGTTGGGGTATGAGGTCATCTAGTGCCAGCCTGTTACTTTTGACTTTGTCCGCCAGTTTTGTGTGATCTGCTTTCAATAGAGTAAAACTGGTAGTCAGCGTGCTTATTTGCGTTTCCATAATGGCCCTGGAGTCTCGTATTTCTCGCAATATTATATCCAGCTTGTCTTCAGTACTAGTGGGCTCCGTGGGTGGAACCACATCTAGGTCCGGACTGCGCACCTGTGTGTCCGGCACTGTTCCCGGTGGGCCGTCGGGGGGCGGGGGTTCCGATTGTTTGGCCTTGGGACGCCCCATATCCTCAAAGGGGTCAGGGCGGTGTACGGCTTAACTCTCACACCCCAACACCACTTGTAGGACGTTAGTAGATAATCCACAGCAGTTTCACAGGGTTGTATCGCGTGGCACGCAGCGTCTCAATATAGGGCCCACCTTACTGCCGTCTCACCAAAGCGTTTCGCCACTTCCCGCGTCCAACCTCGTCCTCCACAGGCACAGTCTGCTTCCACCTCACTCTGGTAATGGCCCAGGCACACCTCACGCATTTAAGGCCCAGACAGCAGTATCATCCAGTCCGGTTCCTCCCTATATCTCAATGTACCCCTGGGCAGGCAGCTGCGCAGAGAGAGGTGGGAGAACAGCCGCAGAAGGAGATGTCCGAATACCTGTCAATATATGCCTGGGAGAGCAAAACCTGTCAGTCCGCCCGTGCAGCTCCCCAGTAATCACTGTTGTTCTTCTCCGCCTCCAGGGGGCTAAGTCCTGGTATCCAGCGCGTTATTATAGGCCTCCCCAATAAGCTGCCAGTCGCCTCTTTCTCATGTTGCCCCAGGCCACTCTCACTCCCCAGGCCGCCCTGTACAGCTCACCTTCAAAGGTTATTGCAGCCACAGCGCAGCGATGTACAACCTCGGATTTGCCTCTATGTTCGAAGCGCACCTCAGTCCCAGGGCGGCCCGATTTCCCGCAATTTCCGAACAGGGCTGGTCTTCGTTTCCTTTCTTGGCCTGCCGCACTGCTAGGGGCGAAGTCGGGGGCAAGCCAGTTCTGAGTCTCACACACGTCCCCCTCACCAATGTCGCCGAGTGTGAGCTGGTCTCTTACGTTCGTCCGCCATTTTCGGCCAAGTCCAGGTCTGGCGCAGTTCTATAATCTGCAACACCACCGGTCGTATCCCCCAGCCCTCCTCATCAGCAGCTCTTCAAGGGGGAGGGAGGTCACGCTCTTCACACTCGATCCGGACCGCTACCTCCGGTCCCCTGGGCCCCCGTTTCTCTGCCGTGGCACGTCGCAGCTTCCACAGTAGCGCAGGCACTGCCACAGATGTCGCCCGATCTCCAAGGGCGAAACCAAGCCTCAAACAGCCTGATTTTCGGGTCGCAGCAGTCCACAGATCTTCCGATTCCTTAAGCGCCATGATTTGAGCGCCGGTGGTCCTATGTCAATCGGATAAATGCCCCAGTGTCAGGGTGGGTTACGGAGCTCCTTTAGCTCGCGTCCGCCATGCTCGGCGGTTGGCCATGCCCCCTTCCGCATTAGACACATATTCCATCATCTGCTGCCTAATCTGCAGATTAAAACAAAAAAAGCCTTGTTTCTAGCTCAAACAGCTCACACGTTACCAAAAATGCAGAGACAAGTGTTACAGCGTGGTGGAAGGTCCTAAATTGGTGTTAAATTGGTACTAATGGTGTGCAAGCCACTCTTGCTTCTTTCTGTGCCTCTCTTGCCTCTTTCTGCATTTCTGTTGCTTCTTTCTGCACCTTTCTTTTTCTGCACATCTCTTTCCTCTTTCTGCACATCTCTTCTACTTTCTGCACCTCTTTGGCCTTTTTCTGCACCTCTGTTGCCTCTTTCTGCACCTCACTTGCTTCTTTGTGCACCCCTCTTGCCTCTTTCTGCACCTCTCTTGCCTCTTTCTTCACCCCTCTTCCCTCTTTCTGCACCCCTCCTTCCTCTTTCTGCACCTCTGTTCCTTCTTTCTGCACTTGTTTTGTTTCTTTCTGCATCTCTGTTGCTTCTTTCTGCACTTCTCTTGCCTCTTTCTCCACCCCTCATCCCTCTTTCTGCACCTCTGTTGCTTCTTTCTGCACTTCTCTTGCTTCTTTCTACACCCCTGTCCCTTCTTTCTGCAACCCTTGTGCCTCTTTATGCACCTCTGTTGCTTCTTTCTGCATCTCTGTTGCTTCTTTCTGCACCCCCTTGCTTCTTTCTGCACCCCTTGTGCCTCTTTCACACCCCTCTTCCTTCTTTCTGCACCCCTCTTGCCTCTTTCTGCACCTCTGTTCCTTCTTTCTGCACTTCTTTTGTTTCTTTCTGCATCTCTGTTGCTTCTTTCTGCACTTCTCTTGCCTCTTTCTCCACCCCTCATCCCTCTTTCTGCACCTCTGTTGCTTCTTTCTGCACTTCTCTTGCTTCTTTCTGCACCCCTGTCCCTTCTTTCTGCAACCCTTGTGCCTCTTTATGCACCCCTCTTGTCTCTTTCTGCACCTCTGTTGCTTCTTTCTGCACCTCTGTTGCTTCTTTCTGTACCCCCTTGCTTCTTTCTGCACCCCTTGTGCCTCTTTCACACCCCTCTTCCTTCTTTCTGCACCCCTCTTGCCTCTTTCTGCACCTCTGTTCCTTCGTTCTGCACTTCTTTTGTTTCTTTCTGCACCTCTCTTGTTTCTTTCTGTATCCCTCTTGCCTCTTTCTCCACCCCAATTCCCCCTTTATGCATCTCTGTTGCTTCTTTATGTACTTCTCTTGCTTCTTTATGCACCTCTCTTGGTTCTTTCTGCACCCCTCGTGCCTCTTTCTGCACCTCTCTTCCCTCTTTCTGCACTCCTCTTGCCTCTTTGTGCACCTCTGTTGTTTCTTTCTGTATTTCTTTTATTTCTTTCTGCACCCCTCTTGCCTCTTTCTGAACCCCTTTTGCCTCTTTCTGCACCCCTCTTGTCTCTTTCTGCACCTCTGTTCCTTCTTTCTGCACTTCTTTTGTTTCTTTCTGCAGCTCTCTTGCTTCTTTCTGCACCCCTTGCCTCTTTTTCCACGCCTCTTCCCTCTTTCTTCACCCATGTTGCCTCTTTCTGCACCTCTGTTCCTTCTTTCTGCACTTCTCTAGCCTCTTTCTGCACCTCTGTTCCTTCTTTCTGCACCCCTCTTGCCTCTTTCTGTACTTCTCGTCCCTCTTTCTGCACTTTTCTTCTCTCTTTCTGCACCCCTCTTGCCTCTGTCTGCACCTCACTTGCCTCTTTCTGCAACTCTTGCCTCTTTCTGCACCTGTCTTGCCTCTTTCTGCACTTCTCTTCCTTTTTCCTGCGCCTTTCTTGTTTCTTTCTGCAACTCTCTTGTCTGTTTTATCACTTCTCTTGCTTCTTTCTGCACCTCTGTTGCTTCTTTCAGCACTTCTCTTGCCTCTTTCTGCCCTTCTTTTGCCTGTTTCTGCAACTCTCTTGTCTCTTTCATCACTTCTCTTGCTTCTTTCTGCGCCTCTGTTGCTTCTTTCTGCACCCCTCTTGCCTCTTTCTGCACCCCCTCTTGCTTCTTTCTGCACCCCTCTTGCCACTTTCTGCACCTCTTTCCCCTCTTTCTGCACCTCTCTTGCCTCTTTTTCACCTCTGTTGCTGCTTTCTGCACTTCTCTTGCCTCTTTCAGCACCCCTCTTGCCTCTTTCTGCACCTCTGTTGCTTCTTTCTGCACTTCCCTTGCTTCTTTCTGCACTTCCGTTTCTTCTTTCTGCACACCTCTTGCCTCTTTCTGCACCCTTCTTCCCTCTTTCTGCACCTCTCTTGCCTCTATCTGTATCCCTGTTCCCTTTTTCTGCACCTCTCTTGCCTGTGTCTGCAACTCTCTTGCCTCTTCCTACACCCCTGTTGCTTCTTTCTGCACTTCTCTTGCTTCTTTCTTCACTTCTGTTGCTTCTTTCTGCAGCCCTCTTGCCTCTTTCTACACCCTTCTTCCCTCTTTCTGCACCTCTCTTGCCTCTTTCTGCACCCCTGTTCCCTTTTTCTGCACCTCTCTTGCCTGTTTCTGCAACTCTCTTGCCTCTTTCTGCAGTTCTCTTGTCTCCTTCTACACCTCTGTTGCTTCTTTCTGTACCTCTCTTGCCTGTTTCTGCACTTCTCTTGTCTCTTTCTGCACTTCTCTTGCCTCTTTCTGCACCTCATTTACCTCTTTCTGCTCCTCTCTTGCCTCTTTCTGCTCCTCTCTTGCCTCTTTCTGTACATTTCTTACTCTTTCTGCACCTCTCTTGTTTTTTTCTGCAATTCTCTTGCTCATTTCTGTACTTCTCTTGCCTGTTTCTATATTCAAATGGGAAGTGCAAGCTGTCAAGTTTAAAGGTCTGTGTGCTCTCATGACTGAGGTATATGTCTACTTGCACATGTATTCTCACATGTGTTATGCATCTGAAGATGGTAGCTTAAAAAGCGGGTAGCTTCTCTTATAGGTGGTCAAATCTTCTTAGTTCTGCTCTGTCATTCGGTTGCACAGGCAGACATGTCTTATGTATATATGTGTTATAGAGCCTCTCAAATATACTATTGAATGCCCATGTGCCCTCTATTGTGAGCAGAAACAAATACATACACCTTTTTACACAAATTTACAGAGTATGCTGTTTGGAACACAGGTATTCAGGTGTTTGTATGTTTATTTTCATTTAACATGTCACTAGGTAAAAGCATAGACACGCATGCATACCTTCACAAACTTGGTCAGACTTACAACAGTGATATGCTTAGGATTGCTGTTTTATATTTGGTAGGCATAACATTCTTAGCAGTCGATTAATAGTGAACCTTCAAGAGAAAAGTGAGGTTTAAGACATCTTCGGAGAAGGATTAGTGATTAGGGTACTTTGTATGAGTCTGTTGTAAGGTACAGTCACAGTAGGCCTCTTTCTGGACCTCTGTTGGTTCTTTCTGCACATCTCTTGCTTATTTCTTCACCTTTCTTCCTCTTTCTGGACTTCTGTTGCCTCTTTCTGCATTTCTCTTGCTTCTTTCTGCACCTTTTTTTATCTTTCTGCACCTCTCTTGCCTCTTTCTGCACTTCTCTTGCTTCTTTCTGCGCCTTTCTTCCTCTTTCTGCACATGTCCTACCTATGGAGGCATAGTTAGAAATTAGCATTTAAAAAAACCTTAGAAATTCACTGAAAAATCCATAGGTTTCAGGGATGTTATAGTTAGAAATTATCATTTAAAAACCATAGAAATTCACTGAAAAATCCATAGGTTTCAGGGACGTTATAGTTTGAAATTAGCATTTAAAAAACCATAGAAATTCATTGAAAAAAACCACAGGTTTCAGGGACGTTATAGTTAGTTGGACATTTCACTCGCATTTAAAAAACCTTAGAAATTCACTGAAAAAACCATAGGTTTCAGGGATGTTATAGTTAGAAATTATCATTTAAAAAACCATAGAAATTCACTGAAAAATCCATAGGTTTTCAGGGACATTATAGTTTGAAATTAGCATTTAAAAAACCATAGAAATTCATTGAAAAAACCACAGGTTTCAGGGACGTTATAGTTAGTTGGACATTTCACTCGCATTTAAAAAACCTTAGAAATTCACTGAAAAAACCATAGGTTTCAGGGATGTTATAGTTACAAATTATCATTTAAAAAACCAGAGAAATTCACTGAAAAATCCATAGGTTTCAGGGACGTTATAGTTTGAAATTAGCATTTAAAAAACCATAGAAATTCATTGAAAAAAACACAGGTTTTAGGGACGTTATAGTTAGTTGGACATTTCACTCGCACAAAACCAGATGTTTTTCAGTGAATATATATATATATATATATATATATATATATATATATTCTGCTCCAAAGGTTGTCCACCTGGTGAGTAGCACTCGATCAACAGCTTTGTTTATGATAGGCAGGGACGAGGATCCGCTTGTAGAAGCTGCTCCGTAATGGAAATGCCTGACGCGTTTCGAAGCTCCATATGCTTCTCTTCAGAGGCTTGAACGGAGACAGTGTGTGCAAACGCTGAACCCACTTCGCCATTTTCATATTGCACACCCACCAATGGGAAGCTCGAATGAGACTGTGCATTGTGGGAAATGTGGTCCGGATAGCACACAGATCTTGTCCTGTATGGACCCTGCAAGTGGACTCGTCCTCAATCCTGTTTGCGGCTGCTGGCCCACATTGCCGACATGATAGTTACCATGTTGGGTGGCCCCCATAACATTACGGGGTGGTGCACACTCCGCGGCAGGACAGCCGCGTATTACATTCTGCTCCAAAGGTTGTCCACCTGGTGAGTAGCACTCGATCAACAGCTTTGTTTATGATAGGCAGGGACGAGGATCCGCTTGTAGAAGCTGCTCCGTAATGGAAATGCCTGACGCGTTTCGAAGCTCCATATGCTTCTCTTCAGAGGCTTGAACGGAGACAGTGTGTGCAAACGCTGAACCCACTTCGCCATTTTCATATTGCACACCCACCAATGGGAAGCTCGAATGAGACTGTGCATTGTGGGAAATGTGGTCCGGATAGCACACAGATCTTGTCCTGTATGGACCCTGCAAGTGGACTCGTCCTCAATCCTGTTTGTGGCTGCTGGCCCACATAGCCGACATGATAGTTACCATGTTGGGTGGCCCCCATAACATTACGGGGTGGTGCACACTCCGCGGCAGGACAGCCGCGTATTACATTCTGCTCCAAAGGTTGTCCACCTGGTGAGTAGCACTCGATCAACAGCTTTGTTAATGATAGGCAGGGACGAGGATCCGCTTGTAGAAGCTGCTCCGTAATGGAAATGCCTGACGCGTTTCGAAGCTCCATATGCTTCTCTTCAGAGGCTTGAACGGAGACAGTGTGGAGCTTCGAAATGCGTCAGGCATTTCCATTACGGAGCAGCTTCTACAAGCGGATCCTCGTCCCTGCCTCTCATAAACAAAGCTGCTGATCTAGTGCTACACACCTGGTGGACAACCTTTGGAGCAGAATGTAATACGCGGCCGTCCTGCCGCGGAGTGTGCACCACCCCGTAATGTCATGGGAGCTACGTGGGTCAGCAGCCGCAAACAGGATTGAGGACGAGTCCACTTGCAGGGTCCATACAGGACAAGATTTGTGTGCTATCCGGACCACATTTCCCACAATGCACAGTCTCATTCGAGCTTCCCATTGGTGGGTGTGCAATATGAAAATAGTGAAGTGAGTTCAGCCTTTGCACACACTGTCTCCGTTCAAGCCTCTGAGGAGAAGCATATGGAGCTTCGAAACGCGTCAGGCATTTCCATTACGGAGCAGCTTCTACAAGCGGATCCTCGTCCGTGCCTTTCATATACAAAGCTGCTGATCGAGTGCTACTCACCTGGTGGACAACCTTTGGAGCAGAATATATATATGTATATATATATATATGTATATATATATATATATATATATTCACCGAAAAAACCATAGGTTTCAGGCACGTTATAGTTAGAAATTAGCATTTAAAAAACCTTACAAATTCACTGAAAAAACCATAGGTTTTAGGGACAGTTATAGTTAGTTGGACATTGCACTCGTACAAAACCCGTGAAATTCCCCCGTTATAGTTAGTTCGGCGAACTATAACTCGCGCCCCCGCAATGCACTGCTGATGACGTCACATATTACATCACTCATGACATGGTCAGTGACATCACTGATGACATCACTGATGACATCTCAAATGACATCACTGATGACATCACTGATGACATCATCCAGTGACTGTGTGTTTCTGTAAAGTTTAAATATGTTTAATATATATAGGGAAAGGCGTATTGAAGAATGAGTGGGTGTATAAGTGTCTGTATGGATGATTTAGTAGGTGCATGACTAACTCTATTAGTGAGTGATTAAACATATCTTACTGAATGCATGGGTTAGTGACTAAACTGGGTGAATGTCTGTATCCGTCTGTCTGTTGCTGTGTAAGTGGCTGCATGGGTTTGTGAATAGCTACATGAGTGTCTATATGAGTTATTGATTGGTTGTCTGAGTATCTGTATGGGTGCCTGAGTGTTTGTGTGGGTGGGATGTGTGCGACTCTGTGCATAGATGTGTGAGTGGGTGATTCACTGGGTGGATGGTTTCAAGAGTGCATCTGTGATAGACTGTATGGGTGGGTAAGTGTGTGTAAGAGTGTGTTAGTGAGTGAATGTATGTCCCAGTGGTACATGTGTGAGTAACTACATATGTGAAAGGCAGTATATATGTGTGTTGGAGTATATAAATAGCTATAAGCGAGAGTGTGTGATTGTGAGAGTGACTGTATGGATGAGTGTGTGCTTGTATCAGAGATTGTATAAGAGCGTAAGAATGTGCTAGTATTTGTATGAGTAAGTGAGCTGGTGTGTGTATAACTGTATAGGTGAGTAAATGGGTGTGTGCTTAATTTTTGCATGACTGACTAGGTGTGTGAGTACCTCTATGGATGAGTGGCGGTGTGTGAGTGTTTATATAGGTGTATGAGTGCATATAATAGTCCTGTACTGAGTGACTATAAGTAAGAGTGACTGTACGGGTGAGTAAGTAGATGTGTGTGTGTGTGTAGACCTAAGAATCAGTGAGTGTGTATATAGTAATTGGTGTTGTAATGTCTATGGTTTTGACAATGGCAGTCTGTAATTTACAGTGGGTGTATCAAAAGTTATATTAGGGTGTGAGAAGATGCATCAAATTATCACATGGATGATGTCATCAGTGATGTCATTTGACATGGCATCAGTGATGTCATCAGTGATGTCACTGACCATGTCATGAGTGATGTAATATGTGACGTCATCAGCAGTGCATTGCGGGGGCGCGTGTTATAGTTCGCCGAACTAACTATAACGGGGGAATTTCACAGGTTTTGTACGAGTGCAATGTCCAACTAACTATAACTGTCCCTAAAACCTATGGTTTTTTCAGTGAATTTGTAAGGTTTTTTAAATGCTAATTTCTAACTATAACGTGCCTGAAACCTATGGTTTTTTCAGTGAATTTCAAAGGTTTTTTAAATGCTAATTCCTAACTATAACATGTCTGAAACCTATGGTTTTTTTCAGTGAATTTCAAAGGTTTTGTAAATGACAATTTTTAAATGTATTAACTGTTATATTTATTTTTTTGATACTGATTTACTACATTTTTTTAAACTATTTATTTTTAGATATTTTATTTTTTAAATTACATTGTAATTACATTATACATTACATTACAAAATATACTTTCTCAGAATGATTTACTTTAGTTTAAATACTTTGCAAATAGGCAATAGACTTTTAAGTACAGTAGTTACAGTTGTTGCAATGGGCAACACAATTTCAAACACAATGCAACATTGAGCTCAATGTGAATTTCTAGTTAAATGCAATTAGTTACTTTATGGATTACTTTTCTAACCACAGGACTGGATCCTAGATTCAGTCCTGGGACATCTCCTGTAAACAGTTGAGTAAAAGCGTTTTGGTTACAGTAGTGATTTTTAAGGAATATTATTGTATTTTAAAAGTTGACACTTAGAAACTTTTTCACATAGAATCACCAATGTTATCCTTTGGGAGGAAATTCACTTAGCAGGTAAGTAGTGTTATCGTTACTTTTTCTTACTCAGTGGTGGATCCTGGATCCAGCACTGGTGCATCTCCTGTAAACAGTTGAAAGAATGCGTTTAAGTCATACAGGCGATTTTTAAGGAATATTTGTAGTTTGTGAAAATCGACACTTTGAAACTTTTCTGCTGAAAACCAGACAATGGATTCCTATGGAAGGAAATACAAGTTACTGGTAAGTACGGTTAGAATTACTTTTCAGGGTCAGTGCTGGGCTAAGCGATGCAGCACTGGGTTCTCTCCTGATAACAGGTGAGTAAATTGGAATTCGTAGTTCGGTTGATTTTAGAGGAATATTCTAAAGTTCCAAAACTCCACACTTAGATGAATTTCCAAGTGAAACCAGTCAATGATATCCTATGGAAGGAAATTCAAGTTACTGGTAAGTACGGTTAAAATTACTTTTCAGGATCAGTACTGGGCTCAAAGATGCAGCACTGAGGTCTCTCCTGATAACAGGTGAGTAAATCGGAATTCGTAGTTCTGCTGATTTTAGAGGAATATTTGTATGTTTCAAAAATCGACACTTAGAAACTTTTTCAGCAAAAAGCAGGCAATGATATCCTATGGAAGGAAATTCAAGTTACTGGTAAGTACGGTTAAAATTACTTTTCAGGATCAGTACTGGGCTCAAAGATGCAGCACTGAGGTCTCTCCTGATAACAGGTGAGTAAATCGGAATTCGTACTTCGGCTGATTTAGAGGAATATTTGCACAATGGTGAAGGAAGGGGGTGGGGCCTGAGGTGACATGTCTGCAAACACGCCCTGTGGCGCGTTTTAAGTTGGAGAATTAATTCCTCCTCAATCCCGAGGGTCCCTAGGGGCCAACTAGCCCACCAGATACCTCCAGTATGCGCCAGAGAGCTGCGTTGCAGAGAGGTGTTCAGAGGCCACGCCCCTTTTTACAACACTCTGCAACGCAGCTCCGTGGCGCTTACTGGAGGTACCTGGTGGGCTAGTTGGCCCAGAGACCCTCAGGATTGAAGGGGATTTAATTCCCCATGTTAAAATGCGCCACGGGGCCTGTTTGCACACATGTTACCTCAGGCCCCGCCCCCTCCCTTCACCACTCTGCAAACGCGCCCCGTGGCGTGTTTTAAGTTGGGAGATTAACTCCCCTTGAATCCTGAGGGTCCCTGGGGTGCAACTAGCCCACCAGCTACCTCCATTAAGCGCCACGGAGCTGCGTTGCAGAGAGGTGTAAAAAGGGCGTGGCCTCAGAACACCTCTCTGCAACGCAGCCCCTGGCGCATACTGGAGGTTCCTGGTGGGCTAGTTGGCCTCAGGGACCCCAGTATTGAAGGGGAATTCGTTCCCCCTCTGCAAACGCGCCAGGGCGCGTTTGCAGAGTGCTGCCAAGGAGGGGCGTGGCCTCCGGGCGATGCCGGATTTTTATTTTTTTATTTTTTTAAAAAGGGGGCTGTGTGGCCCCCTTCTTTTTAATTATTTTGGGCCCTTTGACCCCATCCCCCAGGGCCTGACCCCCTTTTATTTATTTTTTTAAAAAGGAGCGGGAAGGGGACCGCGTGGGCCCCCCTCCCGTAGCCAATTTTGACCCGGGGACCCCATCCCCCGGGTCATTGCCACCTTTTTTTTTTTTCAAAATTTCATGGAGGGGCCTCCTTAGGCTCCGGGGACCCCATCCCCCGGGGCCGGCCTTTTTAAAAAAAAAATTGTATTATTATTTTTGGGGAGGGGGGCCGCGTGGCCCCCCTCCCGGGCCACTACTTGCCCCAGGGACCCCATCCCCCGGGGCTGGCCCTATCCTTTGGGGTCCGTGGGGGGACCCCAACTCCCCCACGGACCATGCCGGCTCCCCGCCTCCTGCGGGAGCCGGCATTGCTTTCCACATGGGGAGCTGCTAACACGCAGCTCCCCGTGTGGAAAAGCAATGTGCTTGGATATTGGAAGCGAGAGCAGGTTTCCTGCTCTCGCTCCAATATCCAAAGCAGTTTGCAATGACAGGACGGGAGCCGCGAGGCTCCCGTCCTGTCATTGCAAGCTACAGTGTCCCGGGTTAGGCACCCCGGCACACTGCAGGAGCCGGCCCTGGGGGTGGCGGTCCCCAGGGCCACCACAGGCTCCAGGAGGGGGCCGCGCGGCCCCCTCCCATCCTTGCACAGCCCCGGGAGGTGGTGGTCCCCGGGGCTCGGGGGTCCATAACGGACCCCACATTTATTTTCTTAGTGCCCCGGGAGGTGGCGGTCCCCAGGGCGTGTGGGGGGCTGGAGCCCCCACACAGGTCAAGTAATTTTTTTAACAATAAGCCCCGGGGGTGGCGGTCCCCGGGGCTGCGGGGGGGCCGTGTGCCCCCCGCCAACATTATTTATTTAAAGCCCCGGGGGTGGCGGTCCCCGGGGCTTGGGGGGCTTTAGAGGCCCCCCACATTAAAAATAAATAAACCCCCGCAAGCCCCCGGGACTTGGCCCACCCGGGGGCAAAATAGCATCGAAGCGCGGGAGACCGCGCTTCGTTTTTTTTTCATTACGGCGGGATCCGCGCACCCTAAGCGCATCCCGCCAATTTTTTTTTTTTTTTAAATGCTTTTTCTGCCCAGGGGTCCTTGTGGGATTCCCTGAGCAGACCTAGGGGTCAGGGTGTTTCTACCCTGCCCCCTTTTGCGCTTTGCGCACTTGTTTCTGTCCCTCGGTTCTACCGAGGGACAAAATGGCTGCCAACACTTCCTGATTTGGAGTGTTGACAGTCACTTGACAGCTAATTAGCATGCAGCTCGTGATCGGGAGGGTACGCGGACCCTACTCGGCCATAGAAATATATGTGACTTTACTTTTGATTTTCTCAGGAACTACTGAACGGATTTACACCATTTAAGCAAAAGGCACGACACTGAACCAAGGGCTACCTCTTTGCCAAATTTGGTGTAATTCCGTTCAGCAGTTCGGGCTGTAGCTGCGACTAAAGGTTCCTATGGAAAAATGAATGGGGAAAACGCGTTTTGGGACCCCCCTTTTTTCTCGGCCCCCGCTCGACGAATCACCCCGAGACTTTCAGGATAGGAGCCGACCGGAGCGCCCCAACAAGTTGGAAGCTTTCGCGAAGCTTCGTCAACCGGCGCCAACGTTATTGCAAATAGAATGTTGCGGATTTCCTATGGAAAATAGGTCCTAACTATAACTATCTACTGGCGACCGCCAGTAGATAATATATATGTATGTAATATATATATATATATTCACTTAAAAAACCATAGGTTTTAGGGACAGTTATAGTTAGTTGGACATTTAACTTGTACAAAACCATAGCAATTCCCCCGTTATAGTTAGTTCAGCTAACTATAACTCGCGCCCCCGCAATGCACTGCTGATGACGTCACATATTACATCACTCATGATATGGTCAGTGACATCACTGATGACATCACTGATGACATCTCAAATGAAATCACTGATGACATCATCCAGTGACTGTGTGTTTCTGTAAAGTTTAAATATTTTTAATATATAGGGAAAGGTGTATTGAAGAATGAGTGGGTGTATAAGTGTGTGGATGAAGGATTTAGTAGGTGCGTGACTGACTCTATAAGTGAGTGATTAAACGTATCTTACTGAATGCAAGGGTTAGTGACTAAACTGGGTGAATGTCTGTATCCGTCTGTCTGTTGCTGTGTAAGTGGCTGCATGGGTTTGTGAATAGCTACATGAGTGTCTATAAGAGTTATTGATTGGTTGTCTGAGTATCTGTATGGGTGCCTGAGTGTTTGTGTGGGTGGGGTGTGTGCGACTCTGTGCAAAGATGTGTGAGTGGGTGATTCACTGGGTGGATGGTTTCAAGAGTGCATCTGTGATAGACTGTATGGGTGGGTAAGTGTGTGTAAGAGTGTGTTAGTGAGTGAATGTATGTCCCAGTGGTACATGTGTGAGTAACTACATATGTGAAAGGCACTATATATGTGTGTTGGAGTATATAAAGAGCTATAAGCGAGAGTGTGTGATTGTGAGAGTGACTGTATGGATGAGTGTGTGCTTGTATCAGAGATTGTATAAGAGCGTAAGAATGTGCTAGTATTTGTATGAGTAAGTGAGCTGGTGTGTGTATAACTGTATAGGTGAGTAAATGGGTGTGTGCTTAATTTTTTGCATGACTTACTAGGTGTGTGAGTACCTCTATGGATGAGTGGCGGTGTGTGAGTGTTTATATAGGTGTATGAGTGCATATAATAGTCCTGTACTGAGTGACTATAAGTATGAGTGACTGTACGGGTGAGTGAGTAGATGTGTGTGTGTAGACCTAAGAATCAGTGAGTGTGTATATAGTAATTGGTGTTGGAGTGTCTATGGTTTTGACAATGGCAGTCTGTAATTTACAGTGGGTGTATCAAAAGTTATATTAGGGTGTGAGAAGATGCATCAAATTATCACATGGATGGTGTCATCAGTGATGTCATCAGTGATGTCATTTGAGATGTCATCAGTGATGTCATCAGTGATGTCACTGACCATGTCATGAGTGATGTAATATGTGACGTCATCAGCAGTGCATTGCGGGGGCGCGAGTTATAGTTACGTGAACTAACTATAACGGGGGAATTTCTATGGTTTTGTACGAGTGAAATGTCCAACTAACTATAACTGTCCCTAAAACCTATGGTTTTTTAAGTGAATTTCAAAGGTTTTTTAAATGCTAATTTCTAACTATAACGTGTCTGAAACCTATGGTTTTTTCAGTGAATTTCAAAGGTTTTTAAATGCTAATTTCTAACTATAACGTGCCTGAAACCTATGGTTTTTAAGTGAATTTCAAAGGTTTTTGAAATGCTAATTTCTAACAAGAACATGCCCCGCCCCCTCCCTTCACCACTGTGCAAACGCGCCCCGTGGCGCGTTTTAAGTTGGGGGATTAAGTTCCCTTGAATCATGAGGGTCCCTGGGGTCCAACTAGCCCACCCTGTACCTCCTGTATGCGCCAGGGAGCTGCGTTGCAGAGAGGTGTTCAGAGGCCACGCCCCTTTTTACACCTCTCTGCAACGCAGCTCTGTGGCGCTTTCTGGACGTACCTGGTGGTCTAGTTGGCCCCCAGGGACCCTCAGGATTGAAGGGGATTTAAATCCCCATCTTAAAACGGGCCATGGGGCCTGTTTGCACACATGTCACCTGAAGCCCCACCCCCTCCCTTCACCACTGTGCAAACGCGCCCCGTGGCGCGTTTTAACTTGGGGGATTAAGTCCCCTTGAATCCTGAGGGTCCCTGGGGACCAACTAGCCCACCATGTACCTCCAAAAAGCGCCACAGAGCTGCGTTGCAGAGAGGTGTAAAAAGGGGCGTGGTCTCTGAACACCTCTCTGCAACGCAGCTCCCTGGTGCATACTGGAGGTTCCTGGTGGGCTAGTTGGCCCCCAGGGACCCCCAGTATTCAAGGGAAATTACTTCCCCTTCTTACCTTGTGGGACCCCCTGAGCAGACCTAGGGGGTCAGGGTGTTTCTACCCTGCCCCCTTTGGGCGTTTGCACACTTGCAATTTTTTCTTTTTCTCGGCGGGATTCGCGCACCCTAAACGCATCCCGCCGATTTTTTTTTTTTTTTAAATGCTTTTTTCTGCCCAGGGGGTCCTTGTGGGACCCCCTGATCAGACCTAGGGGGTCAGGGTGTTTCTACCCTGCCCCCTTTTTGCGCTTTGCGCACTTGTTTCTGTCCCTCGGTTCTACGAGTAACAAAATGGCTGCCAACACTTCCTGATTTGGAGTGTTGACAGCCAATTAGCATGCAGCTCGTGATCGGGAGGGTGCGCGAATCCGACGCAGCCATAGATATATATGTGATTTTCATTTTGATTTTCACAGGAACTACTGAACGGATTTACACCATTTAACAAAAGGGTTCTTTCTGAACCAAGAACTACCTCTTTGCCAAATTTGGTGTAATTCCGTTCAGCAGTTCGGGCTGTAGCCGTGTCTAAAGTTTCCTATGGGAAAATGAATGGGGAAAACATGTTTTGGGACCCCCCTTTTTCTCGGCCCCCGCTTGACGAATCACCCTGAGACTTTCAGGGTAGGAGCGGACCGGAGCGGGCCATAAAGTTTGAAAATTTCGCGAAGATTCGTCAACCGACGCAAGAGTTATTTCAAATAGAATGTCGCGGATTTCCTATGGAAAATAGGTCCTAACTATAACTATCTACTGGCGACCGCCAGTAGATAATATATATATATATATATATATATATATATATATATATATATATATATATATATATATATATATATATATATATATATATATATATATATATATATATATATATATATATATATATATATATATATATAGTAATTTACCTACATTCAACACTTTTACCGATTGTATGTATTTACCACGCATGCCTTTGCGTTGTAATGGCATACGTGGTAAAGGCGCATACGTGGTAAAAGGTTGTGTTGTAATGGTAGGTCATTGTAAAGGCACTGGCTTAGTAATATCCATGTTGTAATTACCCGAGTTGTAATGGCACGTGTGGTATTAGTACGCGTTATAATGTCATACATTCGGAGGTGAATTTGACTACGAATTTGAGTACAAAAAGTTGAAAGAGGGTGAGATCGCCTATTGGGATAAAGGGGGGATAAAAGGTCTCAGAGAGAAGGAGATGGTGTTTGATTGAAAGGTGAAGAGGAGAGGTTGCAGTTAACAAGAGTCAGAGAGTTGGTGTTTTCCAGAGGACAAAATACAGGAAAGGGTCCAAGAAAGAGCAGGAGAACTAGGGAACTGGAAGGAGTAGTGCTCAGGATGAAAAGAATGAGCAGACAGTCGAAGGAGACATACTTTGTCAAGGTATGGCGAGATGGCGATGAAAATGCGCGAGTGACAAGAAAACCAGGGAAAAGAGGCGAATAGCGGCAAGTCTACAGGACTCGGAGAAGACTCAATAGAGGAACAACCAGGGGCAGCATGCTTGATTGCAGGGCGGGGAGAGAAGAATGCAAGGAGGTTGGGGATCAGCAAAGTAAAGCAAAGGAGATGCAACGGAATCAAAGAAGACGCACTCAGACGGATGGAATCTTTCCTCATGGGGTGCACGCAGAGAATCTGTATCCCCCCTTCACCTCGCAACCTAAGAGCCTCGTCTGTGGTGTCCCACAAAGTTCATTACTCAGCCCCACCCTCTTCCACATCTACATGGCGCCTCTAGTTGATATCGTCAGAACCCACAACATCAACATCATATCTGACACCGACAACACCAAGCTCGTCCTCTTGCTCTCAGCAGACCCCACCACAATGAAAACCAACTTCCACAACTGCATGAAGAACATCGCCGCCCGGATGAAGGACAACTGCCTGAAGCTCAACATAGACAACACTGAAGTGCGGATCTTTGGCAACCATACCTCCCTCTGGAATGGCACCTGGTGGACACGGAACTCGGATCCACCCCAACAACCAATGATCACACCCGCAACCTCGGCATCATCCTGGACAGCAAACTCAACATGAAACGACAGATCAACACGATCTCCACGGCCTGTTTCCACACTCTCCGCAAGCTCTGAAGAATCTTCTAATGGCTCCCCACAAGCACCAGAAAAGCAGTCATGCAAGCCCTTATCACCAGCCGTCTGGACTACAGAAATGCACTGTACGCAGGGACCACCAGCAATCCCATGAGTAGGCTCCAGACGATACAGAACTCAGCGGCCAGACTGATTCTCAACCTGCCCAAGAGGACCCACATTACCCAACACCTGAGAGACCTCCACTGGCTCCCCATCCAGAAAAGATGCCAATTCAAACAACTGACACGCCTACAAAGCCCTCTATGACCAAGGACCAGCATACTTGAACCCCTGCCGGAACTTCCACCAACCATCAAGAAACCTTTGCTTTGCCTCCCTCGCCCTGGCAAAGACTCCCCACATCCGACATAGCCACATTGGAGGACTCGCCTTCTCCCACCTTGCCACCAAGTCCTGGAATGTCCTCCCACCCCACCTCCAAACATCTCCCTCGCTGGCGGACTTCAGGAAGAAACTCAAGACCTGGCTCTTCGACTCGGCCAGCATCACAGAACCTGAATACCCTCATGGGTGATGAGCCACGCTCTACAAGTAATGATTGATTGTATGATTGCTTGATTGACACAAAGAGGTTTGGAGATAAGGGTACTAAGAGATCTGAGGCTATAAGGGAAGGGTCCAAAGGGGATGCTAGGCTGAAAGAACTGAGGTTAAGGCTAGAGAGGAGGAAACGAAAGAAGATGGGAAGTAGGAGGTTCAGGATTACAGAGGAGATGAAATTGCCTTATATGAGAAAAACAATGCTTTGGGGCGCTTATCTATCAGCATGAATTCAGGAGAGAATTTGGAAAGGGGAGTTCATTGATGTTTAAAAACTATTGCTTAGGGAAGTACAAGCAAAAGAGGGTTGGAACAAAGGAGAAATGGGAGTTGGCACGACGACCCAAGGTACCTGCTAATATCAATACAAGGACATCAGAGTTCCTAATTTACGGAAGCATGTATGATGCAAAGCACCCAGAAAGGTCAGTGGCACTCTAGGGGTATATGTATGTGATATGGAAAGCTCAGTTGCATTTTCGGGGTTTGTCTTTGCCACAGTATACTGAATAATTCAGGGATGGATTGGGGGTGTATCCCATGAAACCATAGGGTGAGTTTGACAATGAACTGTGGTTCTTGTGATGCTAGTGATGCAGCCAGCCCAGCTTTACACATGGCTAGTGGTACTGCCCATATAGTATCAGCCCTTAGTGGTTCGTCCCATCCAAGGAGGGGTGGGTGTTTTTGCAAGAGAACACATTGTCAGTGCAGAAGTATGTTGGAGTTTTGCAAAGGTGTAGTGTGCCAATTTAAGCATGAGTGTTCACAAAGTGGCGGTAAACACTCTCTCACTCAATGTTTTGGATAGGGTGCAAGTGGGGAATAGTGGCAACAGACAAAAGGGAAGGGTCAGCAGCAACCTATGGCAAAGGGGGCTTACTCCAGTTAAGTATTTGTATGGAGAGAATGGCTACATTTCTTCTGATCTATTATTCTGACCCACATTTGTATGTGTGAATGTCTTGTGTCCAGACAGGCTTGTTTGGAAGCCTGTCTGCTCAACCCTGGGTAGCTATGGGTCTGAGCAGCAAGGCTTAGCAAAGGAATAATGTGTAAAGCATTTAACAGCACCAAGTAAAGCAATAAGAAAGTAACACAAAAGGAAAGAGGCACAACAACAATTTATACAAAACGAACATGCTTTTATGAAGTTTTAGAGGGCTTAATGACCAAAATCCACTGGAGGGTTCCGTACATATGAATTTTTAAAGCATTTAAAAACTTTGACCTCAACCGCAAACAAGCCTTGGAAAGTCAAAACTTTGTAAACTTTTGAAAAGTTTGTGAGAGTTTGTAACACTGAGTTTGGCGACTCAGACCCGGGTTGGGAGGCCAAGTCGACAGGATAGAGGTCTACGAGGCCTAAAAGGAATCTTTGGACAGTTACCTGGCCACCAGAGCATTTTTAAAGAGAGTTTCTTTCTTTATAGGACAACCATTATTGAGTTCTATGGAGTGGTCCTGATGCTGAGGGATACAGGCTTAAAGATGCTCAATGGATGCTCCAAATGCTGTGCGGTCCACGGGGCTATGGGTCTGAGCAGCAAGGCTTAGCAAAGGAACAATGTGTAAAGCATTTGTGGAAGCTGAAATAGAAATATAGAAATAATACCACAAATCTAACTCTCTGTCAGCACATAAGATAACAGAATTTATTGGAGATCAACAGATAATGCAAATACGTGCGGCACGGAGACAGTCAGCATAGCCACTGAGTGTCCAAAGAGGTGACGCCCTTGACAGTTTTTACTGTCACAAACCACATAGGAAGCATCGTCATAATACATGTAACACAAATTAAGCATTGAATACTTGACCAATTAGCAAAGGCCTAGGCTGCGCTATACCATTTATGGTCCGAAACATACTGTTGCTGGCCACGTGTCTTAAGTAGGCAGCTTTTGGGACTTTCCACTGTAATGCAATGTATTAGCCTTGGTACTTTTCCACCGAAATGATTGCACTGTCACAGCATGTACGAGAAATATTTCTAAATTTGATATGCTGAAATACTTGCGGCTAAGCTAGCATCCTGCTCTGTTCTCGTATGTTTCTTAAGCAAGCCTTGCGTTACAAAAGCATCTTTATCTAAATAGAACGGAAAAGTACAAGCATCTATATATTGGTTCTCATGCCAACTTAACAGGGCCTGAAGCTTCAAGCATTTGGTATCACATATAAAAGATGGCTTCTACACATTTAACAGCACCAAACAAAGCAATAAGAAAGTCACACAACAAGAAAGAGACACAACACCAATTTATATAAATAGAACATGTTTTTATGAATTTGTAGAGTGCTTAATGACCAAAATCTTCCGAAGGGTTGCAGAGATATTCATTTTTAAAGCATTTAAAAACTTTGACATCAACCACAAACGAGCAACCCAGGTTTGGGGGGCCAAATCTGACAGGATAGAGGTCTAGGAGGCCTAAAAGGAATCTGTGTTCAGTTACCTGCCCACCACAGCATTTTCAAAGGGAGTTCCATACTTTAATGGACAACCGCTATTGACTTCTATGGAGTGGTCCTGATGCTGAGGGATACAGGTTTAAAGATGCTCGATGGGTGCTCCAGATGCTGTGTGGTCCAGGGGCTGAAGTTTGGTCAAGTCTTCGGTCCATAGGTGAGTAGGGCAACTCCAGCCATGGATCTTGGGCCTGATAAAGTCCTCTATGTAGGGTTCAAAGGGCTGCTGCTGTAGACCTTCCGTCCTTGCAACACAGCAGTCACGGTGCAAATCTTTGGTGGGGGCTAGTGTTCCTTGGAACGAACAAATCTGGTCACAACCAACACCCACGAGTCCCGCAGACCCGGGTGCAACTTCTGGCTATCTCCAACTTGTCAGTTGAAGTGCCTGCCGTCCGGTAGGGGCAAAAGAGCTGTAGTGGCTACCGGGAATGCGGTTTGGGCTCTTCCAGCATTCATGTCCCCAGTGCCATTCTGAGGGGCCAGCTAACTGACCCTTGGAGTCTCTGCTTCGGATTGAGGCTGGGAATCAACTTTCCCTGAGCCAAGCACGCAGAACAGGATCCAAACTCTACTAGACCAAGGTGCAGCAGGTGTAGTCGCTCTGATGTCACAGCCTCTTCTTGTGCATTTCCAATGGGTCTAAAGTGGTCTTCTTCTCTGTGTGCCAAGGGTGCCCATTATATCCCAGTAAAGTGCCCGAAGGGTAGGGGACAACGCGGTCACTGGCCAATGGGCTAGTAGGTCCCCTTCTATCTGGTGGCAGAGATCTGGTGATATGTGGCGTCTGCTATCCCAGAGTGCATCTTGCATACAAGAAACAACATGGCTGAAGTCTTCCTCGCGTGTGAGGACCTTGGTAGCCCACTCCCAGGGGTGTGGCTACTATGGACTGCACACCCACGGAAAACTGGTTCTGAAACCTCTTTTCCCTTCCGTGGCCAGGGCTCTATCTTGTCTAAGGAAAACAAAAGGCTTCCTGTGCATGAGTGTTGTTGCAGTGCCCCCTCATAGGCGGCATCACCTTTGATGCCTGCCTTTCGGGCTAACACCCTTTGCAGCCCATCCACAGGGGACGGAGGTCACACCTACAGTGCAGCAACATCCTTTGTTCCTGGTCTTGGAGTCATTCACATGTATCCCCAGCAGACAGAACCCTGTCTCAGTCCCAGTGCCTCTGCAAAGTCACTGGACCAGCTGGTTCAAGGAATGGCAACTTTCGCATAAGTGGCCAGCATAAAATTTGACATAAACGTTGACTGCGCTAATATGTCGCGTTTAATGTCCCCTTTAATCGGATATCTTCACATGACATGGTAAGGTGGCCTTTGTCAGGAGTTAGACGCATTGGAGTGCCAACTGTTAACCCTGCAATTACATTATAAGGCTACTTAACTGTTCTCAGCAGACACCAACACTTGGTTTTTGCTGTAGAGACATATCAAAAATATATGCCTATCTTAACAACGTACTGCTTCTTGCCTTAGGGCTTCATAGGCCTGCTTTAGAGGAGACGTATATATATATATATATATATATATATATATATATATATATATATATATATATATATATATATATATATATATATAACTTGTGAACTTTGACACTAGTTCATGCACAGCCTCTTCAGTCTGCCATGGCAGCTGGAAGTCGTGTTTTCACTTTGTCACACACAGAGTGGCACAACCAGTGCTGCAGCTCTTGTGTGGACAGCCAACCTTACATGCACCGGGTACCTGGGTACCATTTATTAGGGACTTATAAGTAAGTCAGCACATGCCAATTCTGGACACCCAATGTTAGACTTGGCATCTTTTGGCGTGTTTCCCCTGACTTTTTGCTTTCTGACCTCCCGGTTTTGACTCTGTTTTTGCTGGTGTAATGATTCTGCGCACTTTCCTCACTGCGGTCCAGGGGGAAAGTGCAAGTGCTCCTGTATAAAATGTGTTATGGATTGGTGTTTCCATGATTGGCCTATTTGGTTTATGTGTCAGTCCCTTGTAAAGTGCACTGCGAGTGCCAGGGCCTATAGACCAAATGCTGTTGGTGGGCTGCAGCACTGGATTGTGCCACCCACGCAAACAGCCCGTAAAGTGTAACTCGGGCCTGCCAACGCAGAGCCTGTGCGCAGCCTGGGGCTGCCATGTCGACTTGGCAAGTGCACACACTTGCAAGTCCCTAAACCTTCCCTTTGCTACATATTAGTCACCCCTAAGGTAGGCCCAAGGTACCCCTGTGGGCAGGGTGCGGTGTATGCGAAAGGTAGGACATGCCCGGGTGTGTGTGGCATGTCCTGATAGTGAATTACAGCCTAGTTCGTTTTTCACTATTGCAAGGCTACCTGTTCCCCCTAGGCCAGAACGGGCAGTTTTGATTATTACAGCTTATAATCCTAACTGACCCCGGGAACATGGTAGAAATTCGAGATTAGTATGCCTGGACTCAGAATGATAAAATGCATCTTTTAGTGAAGTTGGTCTTAACATTCTGTGTTTGAAAATACCACTTTTAGAAAGTGGGTATTTTCTTGTCTAACCATCCAAGCCTGCCTCTGCGAGGTTGTGTATTCCTTGTCTGGAGTGTGAGTGACAGGGGCTGGGGGATGCCAGGAGACAGGGTGAGTCAGCACAGGGCTGAATAGCAAGATCTACATGTAGATGGGTGGGAGGGGTCGCACCTGGGCCCTGAATAGGACAGTGCCTTCCCTCCACAATGCTGGCTCCACCTCCTGTGGTGCGTCTGATGTCCCTGGCCTACTCACTGAAAGAAGGGACGGGGACTTGTCAACAAAGTGCTCCAGAACTGGTTTGGACTAGGCAAAGGCCTCTCTGCCTTCAGAGAACAAAGGAATTTGGGATATAAATATTGGGGCCCTGACCCCATGAATTTAGATCTCGCTGGAATCAAGGAACCTGCCAAGACGAAGAGCTGGAAGAGCTGCCAGGAGGAGTACTGCCCCTTTGCTGTGTGTTGCTTTGTTGGGTTGGCCTGCAGTTGCTGCTTCTGTCTTGGGCAGTGAAAGGACTGGACTGAACTTTCTACAAACTTGTGCTGAGTATCTCCAAGGGCCTGGAACCGAGCTGGCCTCCTGTTAAGAAGTCTCAGGGACTGCAAAGACTTCACAAGCCTCTGGGTACCGCTTCTGGAACGCTGTTTCAGTTGCCACAGAGGAAGGGAACCGCAACCGACTCCGTCAACCGAATCCATCCCTGGCCGGTGACCTGTTTGCACCGCAGACCGCATCGCCCCGCTTCGCATCGCAACCCTGGTCTCACCGTGGGCGACGTCCGACGCCGCCAACATCGAGCCGCTGCTTGCACCGTGACCTGTGGGCACCGCAGTTCGCATCGCATCGCTTCACTGAACCAACCGGACCCGACCGACGCGGTCGCTGCAACTGGCTCAAGAGTCGTGACCGCACCGCATTTGGGGCACCGCTCACATGTCTGCGACGCACCGCCCCGACTCGCACCGCTGTCCGACGCCAGCTCCCGCACTCCGGCTTGGTCGCCTGCATCGCAGCCTGTCAGCACCGCATCGAGCATCGTCTCACCCTGCATCGCACGCCTTGGACTCACTGACTCCGTCTGCACGACGCTCATCGAGCCGCTGCCTGCACCGCATCGAGGGACACCGCACCTTGCATCGCTCCGTCTTGCCCCGCAACCACGACGAACGCCGACCGGCTCGTACACTCCGTACCAGCCACAACGAGAAAGGTACTGTAACCGAGTCTGTTCATGACTCTGCTGGCCCGTATCGACGCGGTCGGCTGGAACTGTTAGACTCTGTGGTTTTCAGCATCGCGGTAGGCTCGGACGGAGCTACCGACTCGTACGAACTTTGCTTTTGTGCTATTCCTGCAAAGAAGAAGTTACCGTATCAAGTATTCATTCGTAAAGTATAGTATTGTGGATTTTTGTCGTAATTGGTCTTGTCTTGAGTATATAAAATATTGGTTATTTTTCTAAACTGGTGTGGTGTCCGTTTGTAGTGCTTACACTGTATTACTGTTGGTTACGTGCAAATGCTTTACACACTGCCTCTGAATTAAGCCTGACTGCTCGTGCCAAGCTACCACGAGGGTGAGCAGGGGTTACTTCACGAGTGTAACACCCTTACCCTGACTAGGAAGAAGGGTCCCTACTTGGACAAAGGTGCAAGCCCTTGCCAACTAGAGATCCCATTTCTAACATTGGTTGTCAGCGGTGAGGATAGGACTTGTGTTTGCACTTGACTTACAGTGATTGGTGTGCACTACTACCATATCGCAGACCATTACGTACCACATACTGGTTCTTTTTCTTTTGGCCTATTTTTGATCTTGCCAGTTTTCAACTCACTACTTTTGTCATGCCTGAATCAATTGCATCATCCGTTGCATCTCTGGAAATTATCTTTGAGGAGGATAGGTTGGAATCCTACGCCGTAAAGGAGCTACGAGCGATTTGTAAAAACCTGAAAGTCCAAATTAAAGGCCTCACAAGGAAGGAGGAGCTACAGAAGGCGCTGAGGGCCTGGGTAGCAGCCAGACATGCCAATGGGCAGCCTGGTAATCTCAGTGAGGAGGTGGAGGAGCCTATTTCCAGGGTGGATGTGCTTTTGGGTAGGGGGAACCCGCCAGGTCAGGCAGCAGCAGTCTGTCCCCAGAGGAGCTGGAGGACAGGCGGGAGGCAAGGCAGTTTGAGCTGCAGAAGCTCAGGCTGGAGAGTGAGCGGGAGGAGAAGAGATTGGCCATAGAGAAGAGGAAGATGCTCTTAGAGCATGAGAGAGAACTGAAGGAGCTAGAACTTAGGAGTAAGTCAGGCTCAGATGGTGGCAGCAATTCGTCCAGAAAGGCAGACAGGATTGTGCACATTCCCAAGAACGTAGGCAAGGAGTTCAAGAAGGGGGATGACATACAAAGGTGGTTTCAGGGTTATGAGGCAGCCATACACATGAATGGGGTCCCTGAGGAGAATTGGGGAGCAGGATTGTGGCCACTTTTCCCTGAAGAAGCAAGGGATGCTCTGATAGCTTTGGGTAAGGGGTATCACCTCACCTATGCTGACATGAAGGATGCCCTTCTCACGAAGTATGGTCTTACTCCTGAAAAGTACAGGGATCAGTTCAGGTCCAGTAAGAAGTCTGATGCCAACACTTGGTTGGAATGTGTGGATGTGTTCTGCAGGTCTCTGGATGGTTGGGTGAAGGGCAGTAGTGTAACAGATTTTCAGGGGCTCTACAACTTGATTGCATGGGAGCACTTGTCTAGCCTATGTTTTGCAGATCTGCGCCAGCACCTAGTTGATAGTAAGCTAACTGACCCCAGGAAGCTTGCTATGGAAGCGGACCGCTGGGTGAGTACCAGGGTCCACAAGAAAGCGTTTGGGGGAGACTCAGCCAAAGGTGGGCAGGGTCCCCAGCAGAAAGGTGGGGGGGACAAGGGTAAAGCACAGGAGTTCTCTAAAGGGCCCCAAACTAGTACCCAGGGTAAAGGTTCCCGGCCCCCCGGTGATAAGAAGAAAGGGGTCTCTACAGGGAAGCCTGTTGAGACCGGCCCCCGCAAGTGTTATGCATGTGACCAGGTAGGTCACTTTAAGGGGACCCCAAGTGCCCGAAGGGGACACAGCCACCCACCGGTGGACAGTCCAAAGTGTTGGCTAGTGTAGCGCTTGGGGAGGAGGGGTGCCCACAGGAGGGTGGGGATCCCGCAGAAATGACCCTTGTCTCACTAGGGGACAGTGAGATGGTCCCAGGAAACCAGGTGCCACCTAACACAAAGAAATATAGCACCTGGGTGACCATTAATGGGAACAGGGTAGGGGCTCTCAGAGATACTGGAGCCAGTGTGACCTCAGTCCGGTGTCACCTGGTGTCTGAGAAGCAAGTAGTCCCCGGGGCATTCCACCAAGTAGTCGCGGTAGACAACTCAGAGCGCCAATGTATGGTGGCGCAGGTTCCCTTTGAATGGGGGGGGGTCTCAGGTCCCTTGAGGGTGGTTGTGAGCCCTACCATGCCTGTAGATTGTCTGCTAGGAAACGACCTGGAGCAGTCCTCATGGAAGGAGGTTGAGCTCAGGTCTCACTAGGAGATGCTTGGGTTGCCAGAGTGGGCATGCGTGTCTACTCGGTCAATGGCAGCCAGAAAGGGTGATCAAGAGGACTTGGAGCCTGAAACAGTGGCCCAAGTCCCTGCCAAGAGAAAGGGCAGGGGCGCGGGAAACCGGCCCCCGAAGTTCCCACGGACCGGGAGGAGGCGGACCTCGAGGGGACGCCCCGGTGCCTACAGGGGAGCAGGTAGCCGAACTGGGAGACATCTCTGAGCTGACCCATTGGCAGCAAGAAGGGGGTCCCACCAGGGAGGAGTTCTGCAGGGAGCAGAGCGAGTGCCCTACTCTGGAGGGTCTGCGGCGGCAGGCTGCAGACCAGGCAGCTGGTAATCAGTCCGGGTCACATCTGATCTACTGGGAGAGTGGTCTCCTATACAGTGAGCCTAAGGTTGCTGAGCCTGGGTCAGCCCGTGTGCTGGTGGTACCCCAGCGCTTCAGGACCTACCTACTGGGTCTGGCTCATGACGTGCCTTTGGCAGGACATTTGGGGCAGGACAAGACCTTTGACAGGCTTGTCGCCCACTTCTTTTGGCCCCAAATGCGAAGGCAGTCAGATGCACACTGTAGGTCTTGCCAAACTTGCCAGGCAAGTGGTAAGAGTGGGAGGAAGGTCAAAGCTCCTCTCCAACCTTTTCCTGTTGTTGGAACACCCTTTGAAAGGGTAGGGATGGATATTGTGGGGCCACTGGATCCCAAGACAGCCATGGGCAACAGGTACATCCTGGTCTTGGTGGACCATGCCACCCGGTACCCGGAGGCAATCCCTCTCAGGACAACGACGGCGCCAGTGGTGGGCCGGGCGTTAATGGGGATCTTTTCCCGTGTGGGATTCCCCAGAGAGGTGGTTTCTGATAGGGGGACCAATTTCATATCGAAGTATATGACATCCCTGTGGAAGGAGTGTGGTGTAACCTACAAGTTCACCACTCCTTACCACCCACAAGGAAACGGTCTGGTGGAGAGATTCAACCAGACCTTGAAAGGCATGATCAAGGGTCTAACAGAACCCATGAGGCGTAAGTGGGACGTCCTCTTGCCATGCCTACTCTTTGCATACAGGGAGGTGTCTCAGAAGTCTCTTGGGTACAGCCCGTTTGAGCTCCTGTATGGCCACCCTGTCAGAGGACCTCTGAGTTTGGTAAAGGAAGGCTGGGAGGCGGCTCCCAGGAAAACTCCCCAGGATGTATTTAGCTACATGCTGGCCTTTAGAAACCAAACTGCCCGCTTCAGGAAACTCGCTCAGGCGAACCTAGAAGCCAGCCAGGAAGAAATGAAGAGATGGTATGACCAGAACGCCACTCTGGTCGAATTTCAACCTGGGCAAAAAGTGTGGGTCATGGCCCCAGTGGCACCTTGTGCCTTGCAGGACAAGTGGACTGGGCCATATGAGGTAAAGGAGCGCAAAAGTGACGTCACCTACCTGGTGGATTTGCAGGCTCCAAGGAACCCTTTGAGGGTCCTTCACGTGAACCGCCTCAAGCCCCACTTCGAGAGGTCCGAAGTGAGTATGCTCTTGGCGACAGATGATGGGGTGGAAGAGGAGAGTGAGCCTCTCCCTGACCTCCTGTCTACCAAGGAGCATGATGGGTCAGTAGAGGGTGTGATCCTCTCCCCTACTCTGACTCAGGAGCAGCAGGGGGACTGTCGCCAGTTGTTGGGACAGTTCGCCCCACTGTTCTCTCTGACCCCCGGTGTTACTCACTGGTGTACCCATGACGTGGACACTGGTGACAGCCCTCCTGTGAAGCACAAGATTTACAGGTTGACTGACCGGGTCAGAGCCAGCATCAAGGAGGAGGTCTCTAAAATGTTGGCGTTAGGGGTGATTGAGCCCTCCCACAGTCCTTGGGCCAGCCCAGTGGTCTTGGTCCCAAAGGCTGCGGCGCCCGGTGCCACTCCAGAACTCCGGTTTTGTGTGGACTACCGTGGGCTCAATGCCGTCACCAGGACTGACGCGCATCCCATCCCCAGAGCTGATGAGCTCATTGATCGGTTGGGAGCTGCCCGGTTCCTCAGCACGTTTGATTTGACGTCGGGGTACTGGCAGATTGCCTTAACCGATGGGGCCAAGGAGAGATCAGCATTCTCAACCCCAGAAGGTCATTACCAATTCCGGGTGATGCCCTTTGGGTTGAAGAATGCCCCTGCCACCTTTCAGAGGTTGGTCAATCAGGTGTTGGCTGGGCTGGAGGATTTCAGTGCCGCCTACCTGGATGACATTGCTGTGTTCAGTTCCAGCTGGGAAGAGCATTTACAGCACCTTGAGAAAGTGTTGAGGGCTCTGCAAGGTGCAGGCCTCACGATCAAGGCCAGTAAGTGCCAGATCGGGCAGGGTTCTGTGGTGTACTTGGGACACCAGGTAGGAAGCGGCCAGGTGGCGCCCCTACAACCCAAGATTGACACCATTCTGGCTTGGGAGGAGCCCCCAAGACCCAGACAGAGGTGAGAGCCTTCTTAGGTCTCACCGGCTATTATAGGAGATTTGTTAAGGGCTATGGCACCATCGTTGCCCCCTTAACAGAGCTGACCTCTAAGAGGCAGCCCAGGAAAGTGATCTGGACTGAGTCCTGCCAGAAAGCTTTTGATGCCCTAAAGACAGCCATGTGCACGGTGCCCGTGCTCAAGGCACCTGACTTCTCCAAAGAATTTGTCGTGCAGACTGACGCTTCAGAGCATGGTGTGGGAGCGGTGCTCTCACAACTGAACGAAGAGGGCCTGGATCAGCCTGTAGTCTTCCTTAGTAGGAGACTACTTCCCAGGGAACAGAGGTGGAGTGCCATAGAAAGGGAAGCTTTTGCTGTGGTCTGGGCGCTGAAGAAGTTGAGACCATACCTGTTTGGGACTCACTTCCGGGTTCAGACAGATCACAGGCCCCTCAGATGGTTGATGCAAATGAGGGGTGAGAATCCAAAACTGCTGAGGTGGTCCATCTCCCTACAGGGAATGGACTTTACGGTGGAGCACCGTCCTGGTACAGAACACGCCAACGCAGATGGTCTGTCCAGGTTCTTCCGCCTTAGTGAGGAGAACTCCAATGGGGTTGGGTAGTTCTCCCTACTTTCAGCTGGAGGGGACATGTGTTAGACTTGGCATCTTTTGGCGTGTTTCCCCTGACTTTTTGCTTTCTGACCTCCCGGTTTTGACTCTGTTTTTGCTGGTGTAATGATTCTGCGCACTTTCCTCACTGCGGTCCAGGGGAAAGTGCAAGTGCTCCTGTATAAAATGTGTTATGGATTGGTGTTTCCATGATTGGCCTATTTGGTTTATGTGTCAGTCCCTTGTAAAGTGCACTGCGAGTGCCAGGGCCTATAGACCAAATGCTGTTGGTGGGCTGCAGCACTGGATTGTGCCACCCACGCAAACAGCCCGTAAAGTGTAACTCGGGCCTGCCAACGCAGAGCCTGTGCGCAGCCTGGGGCTGCCATGTCGACTTGGCAAGTGCACACACTTGCAAGTCCCTAAACCTTCCCTTTGCTACATATTAGTCACCCCTAAGGTAGGCCCAAGGTACCCCTGTGGGCAGGGTGCGGTGTATGCGAAAGGTAGGACATGCCCGGGTGTGTGTGGCATGTCCTGATAGTGAATTACAGCCTAGTTCGTTTTTCACTATTGCAAGGCTACCTGTTCCCCTAGGCCAGAACGGGCAGTTTTGATTATTACAGCTTATAATCCTAACTGACCCCGGGAACATGGTAGAAATTCGAGATTAGTATGCCTGGACTCAGAATGATAAAATGCATCTTTTAGTGAAGTTGGTCTTAACATTCTGTGTTTGAAAATACCACTTTTAGAAAGTGGGTATTTTCTTGTCTAACCATCAAGCCTGCCTCTGCGAGGTTGTGTATTCCTTGTCTGGAGTGTGAGTGACAGGGGCTGGGGGATGCCAGGAGACAGGGTGAGTCAGCACAGGGCTGAATAGCAAGATCTACATGTAGATGGGTGGGAGGGGTCGCACCTGGGCCCTGAATAGGACAGTGCCTTCCCTCCACAATGCTGGCTCCACCTCCTGTGGTGCGTCTGATGTCCCTGGCCTACTCACTGAAAGAAGGGACGGGGACTTGTCAACAAAGTGCTCCAGAACTGGTTTGGACTAGGCAAAGGCCTCTCTGCCTTCAGAGAACAAAGGAATTTGGGATATAAATATTGGGGCCCTGACCCCATGAATTTAGATCTCGCTGGAATCAAGGAACCTGCCAAGACGAAGAGCTGGAAGAGCTGCCGGGAGGAGTACTGCCCCTTTGCTGTGTGTTGCTTTGTTGGGTTGGCCTGCAGTTGCTGCTTCTGTCTTGGGCAGTGAAAGGACTGGACTGAACTTTCTACAAACTTGTGCTGAGTATCTCCAAGGGCCTGGAACCGAGCTGGCCTCCTGTTAAGAAGTCTCCGGGACTGCAAAGACTTCACAAGCCTCTGGGTACCGCTTCTGGAACGCTGTTTCAGTTGCCACAGAGGAAGGGAACCGCAACCGACTCCGTCAACCGAATCCATCCCTGGCCGGTGACCTGTTTGCACCGCAGACCGCATCGCCCCGCTTCGCATCGCAACCCTGGTCTCACCGTGGCGACGTCCGACGCCGCCAACATCGAGCCGCTGCTTGCACCGTGACCTGTGGGCACCGCAGTTCGCATCGCATCGCTTCACTGAACCAACCGGACCCGACCGACGCGGTCGCTGCAACTGGCTCAAGAGTCGTGACCGCACCGCATTTGGGGCACCGCTCGCACGTCTGCGACGCACCGCCCCAACTCGCACCGCTGTCCGACGCCAGCTCCCGCACTCCGGCTTGGTCGCCTGCATCGCAACCTGTCAGCACCGCATCGAGCATCGTCTCACCCTGCATCGCACACCTTGGACTCACCGACTCCGTCTGCACGACGCTCATCGAGCCGCTGCCTGCACCGCATCGAGGGACACCGCACCTTGCATCGCTCCGTCTTGCACCGCAACCACGACGAACGCCGACCGGCTCGTACACTCCGTACCAGCCACAACGAGAAAGGTACTGTAACCGAGTCTGTTCATGACTCTGCTGGCCCGTATCGACGCGGTCGGCTGGAACTGTTAGACTCTGTGGTTTTTAGCATCGCGGTAGGCTCGGACGGAGCTACCGACTCGTACGAACTTTGCTTTTGTGCTATTCCTGCAAAGAAGAAGTTACCGTATCAAGTATTCATTCGTAAAGTATAGTATTGTGGATTTTTGTCGTAATTGGTCTTGTCTTGAGTATATAAAATATTGGTTATTTTTCTAAACTGGTGTGGTGTCCGTTTGTAGTGCTTACACTGTATTACTGTTGGTTACGTGCAAATGCTTTACACACTGCCTCTGAATTAAGCCTGACTGCTCGTGCCAAGCTACCACGAGGGTGAGCAGGGGTTACTTCACGAGTGTAACACCCTTACCCTGACTAGGAAGAAGGGTCCCTACTTGGACAAAGGTGCAAGCCCTTGCCAACTAGAGATCCCATTTCTAACACCCAATTAAACACATCATTTTGAAAAAGAAAAAACACTGTCACTGAAGTTTGGACAGCGGGCCTCAGTGCGCTCTCAAAGTCAAAAACCAGCAGATAGTAGTTCAAAGTGGGGCAAAAAGTTGGGGGAACCTGCAAAAAGCCTGTTTTCTCACACATCCCCATCAAGGGCATCATTTAGAATGCGCCGCCTCAGAGCGAGCCACGGAACAGTTAGACTACATTTAGAGGGAGGAGCCAGCTCCCACCATGGCCGCTCGGAGCTACTGCTCCGTTGCAAACCCTCCTACAGCCCCCAGAATGGCGTTTCCACCGCTTTTCTTCACCACCCGCTACTAAGTTTCCGAAACCCGGAACATTGACGGCTCACTCGGAGACCAATTCCACCTTTCTCCGAACGATCTCTGCAGATATATTTGCCGTGACCTCCCTCCCACTGAATCAGCCAAGATGGTACCCGGGGAGTTTTGAGCAAGCGACTGATGCCGATTGAAGCGCGCTGTGATGCCACCGACCTCCGTTCCAACCAGCCATCATCGCCCCCCTCCCTCGGTCCTCACCTTGATTGTGCCTGCTGACTCCACTGGGGTGATTCCGCTGCCTTGTGCTATCTCGCTCTGCTTACAAGGTACGGTTGCAGCTGGAGAGGGAGGGGCACACGAGCGCGACCTGCAGTTGCTCCCTGAGACCCACAACGGACACACTTCAAAGGCGGTGAGTGGGGGGGCGGTAAACTGCCACATGCGACCCCAATGTGGCTTCAGAGGACCTGCTGGCGCCTAAACTAATCCCCTATTAAACTCAGCAAATACTGTTAAATCGAAAAACGACAAGCCTGACCCCAAAATGGCGCCATCCAAGGTAGTCCTACCGGAAAGGGAAGATGTCCCATTAGACAAGGGGGTCCCGATGTTCCACTAGGAAAATTGGCTCAGCTGAGTATTCAAACCAATGAACTAGAGACAATCCCAGCTACAGAGTCGTGGAGATCAATAGACTCGACTTGCCTGACTATAAGATGGCAGCCAAACTACACACCCTTGCCTATCCTGCCACTCTTGCATCTCCACTCGCCCGTCACTGGACTCAAGACCTTCGGTCTCTTCCTGATCCTCACTCCTATCCGGCGGAGTCCGAACCGCATGACCGACTCCCGGTGGAGCTGCTCCGACAGCTATAGGGGAGACTGGCTCTGGCACACCGCTACGGCCGTCACCTACCCAGCCGGACTTCGGACATATGTCTCGTCTCTTTCTCCGCTGCCGTCTCCTTCCCATGGACTCCCAGCCCTCCCTAACCTTTTGGATCATGATTTTCATGTTCGCTAATAACTCCTCTATTGAATGTGTAATCATTCTGTAATTAATGTGAATGTTTTTGCAACTTTTAACTCGCTGTTTTCCTTATGTAAAGCGCTCTGATACCTCCGGGTCTAGCCAGCGCTATATAAAACTCAAGTAAATAAAAAAAATAAAAAAAACATTTTCTATGTATCTGTAAAAAAAAGGATCACACAGACCCTCCAGAGGCCACCAGCACAGGTAAAAGGTGGCATCGCTAGGCAAATAGCGGGACGCAACCCTTGGATTGGTAAGGTTACAGGCCCAGAGACAATCCTAACATCCACGACGATAAGAGGAGGCAACAAGGGGACTAATCTCTTGCCTCTAATTTTGTCACAGTGTGACAACAGGGACGTGCCCCACCAGCCCTTATACGATGTGACTCTGCACCGGGGAGGGTAAGAACGTATACTTTTTTTGAGGAAATGCATCATACAATGGGTATGGTACTACACAAATTAGAGTGAGGACATAAGGTACATATATCACTTATTACATCGTTTATATCTAAAAATGTTTTAAAAAATTCCTTTGGAAAGGCATGGGAACTTGATGTTTGGTTCTAATGAATGCAATAGTGTGTAATTGCATGCCCTGTGACCGATGTTATCTGTGTGTTATCTGTCTTCGGTTTCTACAATATTAATATTAATTAATGAATTCTTCCTTTTCTCTATTTTGCACATTATGAAAGTGATGAACACAGGCACAAATAGGGCTCCAGCTGAAGGACAGGCAAGTAGGCCTGCCCTATATACCAAGGCATAGCTATGTGTATGTTTGTCTATGTCATCACAAGGATGGTTGACTGACCAAACACAATATATAAGACAGCAAAAATACTGCAGAAAAACAGGGGGCATTGATTGAAAGTAGCCCTGATGAAAGCCCAGGACCTATATATAGAGTTTAGAAGGGCTGAAACATGTTGACACATAGTATGGTACAGGGGAAGTAACCCACCCATAAAGATAATACCCGACTAACAGTTTTTAATCATACCAGTGGCACCCAACAGTAAAGGGAAACTGGAGGCAAACTAGGTATTTTCAATATTTTTATAGTCCCCTTTAGATTAGGAACAATATCGGAAATGCTCCCTGGTATATGGTTAAGCCCACCCCGGTTTTTAGGAACCGGGGTTTGATTTGCTGGATGAAGCATGACACCATTAGGGTGTGTGAGGGTCCATAAAGAATAAGCACAAATGCTCCTCTTTAGAAAAGGTTGATTCGCATTACATTAGGGCAAAAGAAGAAGGGGTGGTAGGATAGTTAAGGTGACCACATTTCTATTGAGACAGAGAATGAGAGGGGTCAGCAGAAACCAATGGTAAAGGGCACTTACTCCAGTTAAAGTATTTGCATTCAATGAATGACTATGTTTCTATCAAAATAGTGAAAAGGAGAGGTCTGCAGCAACCTCTGGCAAATGGTGCTTACTCCATTTAAAGTATTTGCACTGAGTTAATGACTATGTTTGTATCTTGTTGCCTAAAAGAAGCAGAGCGTATCGCTGACATCAAGGATCGTTTACCGGAATCAAACGGAGACATGAAGCTTCAGATAGTGGCGCAATGACCAGTTTTTATCGTGTTTACACTTAAGTACAAAACAAGTACATAGATTCCTCTGTGGGAGGACTCATACTTCCTGTCTGAACTCCAGAAAGCATTGAATCATACATTGTGCTACATTAATTATGTTCCAAGCCTATGAACAGCACATAGATTTACCTACAGGAACGAGAGTTACTTTCTCCTCTAATTTCAGAGTACTTAATTGACTTGCATTCATCATGGAGTTTGTCATATGTCCATATCAACTAATATAGCTACCTGTAGGAGCGACAGGTTCCCCTTTAACACATTTTTTGGCATCTTCTTGGGCAATTGTTAACGACAGCTTATCGCCATTCAAGTTTTCATCCATCTGATTGTCTTGCAATAGACGGTTCCCTGATGAAGGCAGTAGTGCCGAAACGCGCATAGTTTTCATCTACCGCTTGCCATCATCAAGTCTTCATCCATTGCCTGTTCTATTTAATTTGTCCAAGATTTTGGATTATGATCATGGAACGTTTAATGAGATAATTTAAAAAGATTTTTTCATTTCATTATTCTATACTATGTACTTTAATATTGATGCTGTTGTCATTTTATGCGAATTTAATTACCATTTTGCAAAAAAACAATTTAATCGAATGAACAAAAAAAAGAATTTTTAATAATTGAAATAAATACAATTATATATCTTTTCTATACAAAGTGTTTATTATTTTTTGTATGTTGTGGAGTGTGGTTACTATTTTATTGCACCTAGAATATTCTATGTGGTTAAATAGAAGCTTGCTATTGGTCTCTTTATAAATTATGTTTGTATTGAGGCAGGGAGGCTGTCAAGGTGCTGAAATGAGGTTGTAAGAAGGGTTTTAGGTTGGGTTACCAAGGTCCCAGGGAAAGGAGGTTTGCAGAGAACCTGAAGTCAGCTAAAGCTATGCCACTTATGGGTAAGGAAAGATTTGATAGGGAAGTGCAGGAGGTGAGGGTCGCAGGCTCTTTCAACACATGGTCTGTACCAGATTTGATCATTTCTTCTTTGGGGACGTTGCCCAATAAGTGTTGAACGAATTTAAACTAATAGGTTTGGTGAATGATTTTATTGCAGCAGTTCTGTATCTGTTAGTAGACGAAGCTGTTCATCTGTTGAGGATGTGTGTGGAGAGGGAAAGCTTCCTAAATAAGATACCAAATCAGCCTTCTGACGTTTACTGGTGCACTCTGTGGCTTTTTCGCTATTAGACATGCATTTTGAGGGAAAGTAATTGTTAATAAGTGCTGCTTATGGCCTGTGCCATTTTTTTGGTGTTTGTTTGAAACATTCAGCACTTTCCTGCAGTGAGCCTCTTCTATGAGATCGGGTTGTGAGTATATGGCTCAATATTTATGGTTCAAATATGTTTAATGCATTTCAAAAATACAAACTAGCAAACAATAAGCGAGAGCTTGCTTCAAAAAGAAAATAAATAGAAATCAGAGAACCCAACAAACCTCCACCCCCATCCTTACCCCCCCCCCCCCCCGGAGTACTCACAACCAATGTCATCATGTTAGCAACGCACTATTCGCCTTCTGCAGGTCCACCCCAGGATCCCTCCCCAGTCCGTTCCAAGATGCCAGGTTCCACCAAGCGCAGCAGGTGCAGGTTTCTGGGGCAAGTCAGGTCCCTTAACTGCGCAGAGGAGAGCAATGTAAGGATGCCTCAGCTCTCTATTGGAGTTCCCCTGATTAGTCAGTGTGAGAGTTAGTCTCTCCATCCCCAGGATGTGCCATAGCCAGTGCAGCCATCCGAGATGTGTCTGGACCTTTTCAGTGCTCCAGTGTGAGAGGATGTTTTGTAGGCTGCCCCTAATGCAAGACCAATATCACGCTCCCCGCGGAAATTGAGCGGGAAGGTAAGAACATTCAAGAGCCCCAGGATAGCATATCCAGGGAAGCGGGGCAACTGCGTGTCGAAGTAGGTTTTGATATCAGTCAATATCGTGTCCCAATGTTGTGCAAGCTTGGGGCAATCCCACAACAAATGAAGCAGCGCCTGGGAGACCCACAACCCCTCCAGCAGTCGACACTATGCGCAAGGTTGCCCCTATGTAGCCACACTGGGGTAAGGTACCAGTATGTTGATATTTTAGTTGCGGTCTCAGTGCTGGCAGTGTTACGTGCGTATGTCTCATTCTGTAGTAGATCTCGTCTCATTCTTTGTGGGCCAGCGTCATTCCTAGTTAACGCTCCCATCGCTTCTGTGCAGAGGTCTTGGCTGCTGGGGTAGTGTGCTGAAAAATAGTATAGAGTTCCGTGATAAGGTGTCTATCAGAAGTCTTAGTTACAAGCCATTTCTCAAAGGGGGTAAGCGGGCGTTGTGCCCCAGCGCAAACTGTTGGGTAAGTGAGCCAGTGGTGAACCTGAAGATAGTGCATTCTCTCCGTATCTGGCAGCGCATATTCTTTGTGCAGCTGCTCGAAAGAGATGGAGCCCTCTTCATCAAAGAGGCGGCTGATGGATCTGCACCCCGCCGATTATCAGGACAGGAATGCAGTGTGGTCCAACCCCGGTGTAAAATCCGTATTCCCTACGATCAGTGTCAGTGAGGAGGGGAACGATGACAGTGTCTTACACCTCACCACACGATCCCCCAAATCAAGAGTGGTTTTTGTGACCGGGGAGGAGGAGAGATCCCATGCTCTCTATCCATGTTGCAGAACCTGGACCTTCCACAGATGTTCCCACGCTATCACCCTGTCCATAAACAGACAACGTTTCTTGGACTCCTCCCTGCTCCATTCTACCAAATAGCAGAGTTGCACCGCTTGGTAGTAAATTTGAAGGTTGGAGATCCCCAGGCGCCCCCTCTCGGGTGGGCTGGTAACTCTGTTACCGGCTCATGCAAGGCCTCCCCTCTGCCCAGACGAAGCAACACATTTCTCTCTGTAGGGACTGAAGCATGCCTACGGAAGGTTCTATCAAGAGGGTCTGGAATAAGAACAGGATATGCTGTAGGGTGGTCATCTTTAATGCCGCAACTTGGCCGAGCCATCACAGCCGGTAGTGTTTCCATTAAGCTGCGTCCCTTCACATCTGCCGAAGTAGGGTTTGATAGTTAAGGGCCACTGTTGCTTTCACCATTTGGGCCAAGCGGACTCCCAGACAGGGGATGGAGGTAGTCGACCATTTCATCTGATATTGGCCAGTCAGCAACATCTCCGTCGCTGGAGGGACCAAAAGGTTAATTGCCTGAGACTTCTGAAGATTAATGCGAAATCTGGCAACTTTCCCAAAGTCCTCAATCTCTGTCAGATAGGCTGGGAGGGCTCTGAGCAGGTCATCTAGCACCACTATCATGTTGTTGGCATAGAGGCTAATGGTGTGTTCCTCTCCGCTGAAGCAGACCCCTGTGATGGTCGGGTATTCACGTATTCGCTGGGCCAGAGGCTCCATATACAGAGCAAACAGCAGGACCGAAAGCGGGCACACCTGCCGAGTTCCCCTGCAAAAAGGATAGGGGGTCGCTGTCTGCCCATTAACCCATATCATCGCTCACGGTTTACCATAGTTGCTGAGAACCCAAGTGCAAACCTGGGCCCCAAAGCCAAAGTGTAAGTAGGGCCAATGCACCTGGTCAAATGCCTTCTCAGTATCTATGGCCAGGAGCATTATTTCCCTTAGAGAGTGTTTGGCTTTGTCTATCAAATGAATGATCCGCTTGGTATTGTCGCTACATTGACGGTGGGGGACGAATCTGGCCTGATCAGGCTCAATCAGACCTGGCATAAATGCACCCAACGTGCCCCCAGGATGCTAGTGAATAATTTATTATCCACATTGAGGAGGGATATCAGGTGGTATGAGCCACATTGCTTTTTGTCCTTCCCAGGCTTGGTAATAACAACAATGGTTGCATCCAGCATCGAAGGCGGCACAGGAAGGCGAGCTAGGGAGTTAAGAGCCTGGTTAGGACTGGGGCGAGAGCATTTCAGAAAGTTTTATAAAAGAGGACTGGGAGGACATCTGGTCCTGGAGATATGAGGGGTTTCTGTTTAGCAAAGTTAACTTCCTCCACACAAATCGGGTGATCTAGAGTGTTTACTTGGTCAGGCATCAGGCGAGGACTATGCGCCTTTTTGAGGTAGGCCCTCCGGGTCTATGTCCTGTTTTGAGTAGAGCATCTTGTAATATTCCTGTTAGATGGACGCAATGGGGCCCTCTCCCGTGATATCAATACCATCCGGTGCTAGAAGGGAATCTACCCTTGTGGCCTGTCATTGCGCTCAGAGTCTGTTGACTAACAACCGCCCACACTTATCACCCCCCCACATAGGAGTGTTGTAGTCGGAGCAACGCATATTCGGCCCTGTCTAGGTCCAGTCCTGCTAACTGCGTTCTTGTTGCCGCTAGCTGCCGCCAGGCCCTGAGGGCTCCCATGTGTTTCTGGATACGTTCCAGTTCCTGGACTTCCTTTTGGAGGCTCTCCCTCTTATCATGATGAAGTTTGTGTCCCTCGCTCATATAGCAATCGATTCCCTCCCGATAATGACTTTAAAGGTCTAGCAGAAAGTGGTTATTGGGGTCTCAGTGGTTTCGTTGATGGTGAGGAAGTCAGCTATTGCCTGGGTAATTGTGAAAAACTGGGTTTTTGTTGCAGTACCCACCCCCCCACACACACACTTTTTACCTGGATTTTGATGCAACTTTGACTGAAGTGTACTGGGTCCCTGCTAACCAGACTCCCAGTACCAGTGTTATCACCCTAAAAACTGTATCACACTTTCCCCAACTTCAGCAACCCCTATAAGTCGCTAGTAAATAGTACCCCTGGTACCTAGGGCATTGGGACTGAAGAGAGTCCACTTGTGCCACCCTAGGGATCCTTCACCAAGACTATGCAAACTGCCATTTCAGGCTGCATGTCTAGGTGCAGAGAAAACTGAAGAGTCGTCATGGCACACATCCCTGAGTACCATGTCCACAGACACTGCATGAAGTATAGGTAAGTCACCCCTACTGCAGGCCTTACAGCCCTAAGGCAGGTTGCACTACAGCCGATGTGTGGACATATCTACATGAGCAGATATGATCCTACCATATCTAAGTCCATTCTTTGATATTGTAAGTGCACAGGGAATCCATAGAGAATACATGGGCTGGATACTTGTCATCACGAGTTCCTCAGCTCCATGGTGGCTTCACTGTACCCTAAGATGTTTGGTACCAAACATCGTGTCTTAATAAATCCTTACAGATGCTAGTGTTGGATTTATTAATAAATGCAGACAGGAGTCCCTTTAGAGGGTGCCCTGAAAACCTACCAAGCACTGGTGTTGTCTCTGACTAGTCTTAGCCAGCCTGCCACCACCAGACATGTTTCTGACCTCATGGGGTGAGAGCCAGTGCTCTCAGAGGCCAGGAACAAAGCCTCTTCTGGGCGGAGGTGATTCACACCTCCTCCAGGCAAGGATAGCCTTCCAATGCCGGAAGCGTCAAAGGCGATGACGCATTTGAAATGCGTCCCAGGCAGCTCCAGATAGTGGAGGATGCCAACCCCCCATTCCTGCTCCACATTTGGCATTAGGACAGGCGGTAAAATTAGTTAAATTAGGAGGTGGGTCTCCATTCAGCTAGCACCACCCCTAAGGTGGGTCAGGTGATGTGGAGCCCACTTGTCATTTTGCTCCATCTTGGTTTGAGAGGGAATTAGCCAATTAGGGTCAGGGTAGTGCCCCTTCCCACAGGAAGTGATCACTTACAAGTTGTAGACACCCTAAAGGTAGATAGCCCATTGGCTACTACCTGTCACCCCCTTTAACGCCCCTAAATTTAGTATTTAGGTGGCATCCCTGGACCCTGGACTTAGATTCGACAGACACAGAGAAAAAAAGGACAAAGAAGAGCTGCTGACCCAAGGACTGAAGACATGCTGCAGAAAATTGGCGCCAAACCCTGCCTACTGCCTTAAGGATTCGACAGTCATGGTGTGCGGTCTCGTCCTGCAACTGTGAAGCCTCCAAGAACCCCGGAGATCCTCAAGCCTTCTACAAATTGCCAAAAAACTCCCTTGAAGTATAGGTACCGTTCCCCTGCAGCCGCAGGCACCGAAATGAAGAATCCGATTTTACCGACTTCCTGCTCCCCGGCGACTCTGACGCAGCACTCAAACCAAAAGTGGTACACCAGCTCTGGAGGGTCCGATATGTCTCCCTACCAAGGTTGGAGACACCATGGCCTACTGGAGCACCAATACCTGAGGTACCAGACCCGCTGCAGCATTCACTGAGACGCAGAGTCCAATCCAGACTCCAACTGCCTAGGAACCAAGCACCCATCAAGGGACGGCAAGACCCCAGCTTGGAGAGGCGATTCCGGGACAGCTGGGCTACTCATGAAGTGGGCATGAGTAGCCCAGCTATCCTGGAATTGCCTCTCCAAGCTGCCAGCTCCTGACCTCGAGGACATCTTGACGCGCACTGCCCGGCTGACCTATCTGCTCTGCACCAGGCCCGACCAGCCTTGGTTACGGTGATCCAGCTGTGCTCCCGTTGTCCCGAGGCCCTTGTGACCTGCTCCCTCGAGTGGGACCCCTCAGACTTATCTTTAAATCCCCTTGTGCAGTGTGTTTTCAAGTGGCCCCCTTCTTCATAGCACACCAGCTACCAACGACCTCAGCACCCTGCTCCCGGGCGAATCCAGGATGCTCCTGAGAATACGCGGGTGGAACATTGTGCCTGACCTTGCTATTTACTTAAATCCCGAAGGTGAGCCTTAAAAATCCAACGGTGTGATTTTATATGGATTTTTCTCTTTTCTCCCATTGACTTCAATGGTGCGTAATTGCGCACAAAAGTGATTTGTTTTGCGAACTTGAAAAATTGATAACTTAAAAAGTACTTTATTTCCCGAAGTTTTATATAGCGCGAACTTGACCCAAAATCAGGTATCAGAGCGCTTTACATAAGCACCAGTTGCGTTACATGAGGACACATTCATTTTTGTTAGGCACGGGGAGATTAAGTGATTTGCCCAGAATCACAGGATGTTGAGCGTCATTGCCGAGACTCGAACCCAGTTCCCCAGATTTGAGGTCGACCGCCCTAGCCATTAGGCTACTTCCTCTCCTTCTACTTACTGTAGAACAAAGTTCTTGGTCTGAAACATTTCATAAAAATCGGTGTTATTTTTATAAATTGGTCTTGGATTTATTCTGGAGTGTGTGTCTCATTTATTGCCTCTGTGAGTACAACAAATGCTTAGCAATACCCTCAGAAAAGACTAATTGCTCGCCCACACTATCACAAATAGAGCGTTAGTATTATCTACTTTTGCCTCTGTATACCAATCTGGGTCTCCCTGGACCCTCTAGACGGTGTACTTCATTTTTGTGCACTATATAGAGAGCCAACGTTCCACAGTAATCCTCTTCACTGTGTCAGTCTGCAGTAGGCTCTCCCGCAGCCTCCACAGTCGAGGAACACGCTGGGGGCAGGTCAAGGGTAAGACATACCGCGGCGTGATCCAACAAAGATCGCAGCTCTATCTCTATTGCGATAACTAAAGTCTGGAGCTCCCTCATTCCCAAGAAATAGTCAAATCAGGCATATGTTGTTATGTTATTTTATTTTATAACAGATACTCCGAGGAGTGTCCCGGCGCGAGCCATGAGAGGTACGGGAGCTTGAACTAAACAAAGAGAAAAGTCTTCAGGTTTTTCTTAAAGGCAAAGGGGTCTTGAGAGCTGCGTAATGCAAATGGCAGTGCATTCCAGGCGAGGGCAGCTTTCAGGGCAAAAGAGCTGCCCCCCAGCCTTTGTCGTTTGAAGCGGGGGACCTGGGCTAGGAGTTGGGACGTGGAGCGCAGTTGTCTTGTAGGAACATAAAAGGAAAACCTCTTTTGTAAGTAAGTGGGCCCTTAACCATGAAGGGCACGGTGAGCAATAACTAGGGACTTGAATTTCACCCGGTCAGCTACAGGAAGCCAGTGTAGAGAGCGCAGATGTTGTCTCACGCTACATCTGGTGGGGATATTAAGAAGTAGTATGAAACAAGGAGAGAGCAAGGGAATTGCAGGGGTGCGTCCTTGTCCCCAATTCAATATTAAGTTAAACAGTGTGGACAAACCCACTGAAGAGTATTTACGACCTCACTATTGTGGGTAAACTGTCTCTGAGACCCATTAGGGTTTCTTAAAAGACCCCTCACACACCAACCTAGTTGGTGTCATGCTTCATCATTGATTAAAAACACTATGGTGTAGTGCTAGGCAGATGTACGGGGCTCGGGAGGGGTCTCATCTGTAGTCACACTTTCGTCAAGACGCAGACCTGCAATGAACCTGTGGTGTTCTCCCGTGGCGCAGCCAGGACCACGGGAGAACACCACAGGTTCATTGCGGGTCTGCGTCTTGACGAAAGTGTGACTACAGATGAGACCCCTCCCGAGCCCCGTACTTCTGCCTAGCACTACACCATAGTGTTTTTAATCAGTGTCCGTAAGTATACCGACACCTACGCATAGCACCACACACCTTAGCACGTGTGTTGGATACTATATTCACGTGGCGTGATTTTTTGCCACTCACACCACCCACCTGGTCCTGGAGAAAGCCCCTCCATTTTGTTTCAGTGGGCTGAAACATGTTGACCTTTACTTGACAACTAGGAGCAATTGCCTTCATTGGTTGCCACACTTGTTTTTAAACAATACCCTGGGCCGTCATTAATAAACTTATCTGACAAGGATTCCCAGAGGTATTTTTTAACTCACAATTATCACATTACACACAACACCTGCTCCGCTGTAATCAGGCGTCGTAGCACAACTGGGGGGCATTCGGCCACCCGGTTGGGACCCCAATGAAGAAGCTTGACACCAACTAGGTTGGTGTGTGAGGGGTCTTTTAAGAAACCCTAATGGGTCTCAGAGACAGTTTACCCACAATAGTGAGGTCGTAAATACTCTTCAGTGGGTTTGTCCACATTGTTCAACTTAACTTGATATTAAGAAGTAGCCTGGCTGCGGCATTCTGGACCACCTGTAGCTTGTTAAGCAGATGGCCAGGGATGCCAATGTACAAAGCGTTAGCATAGTCCAGCCGGGATAGAATAAGGGCACGGATGACCGTTTCTTTGGCAGCCCTCGGTAGCAGAGGAAGAAATGTCCTTAGGGTTTTGAGCAGCCTCAAGCAGTTGCCGGCAAGCTTCTTGACCTGAGTGGTAAATGAAAGGTTGTCCTCAAACCAGACCCCTAGATTCTTGGCGGGTTTCCCTATTGAGGATGGCATGGCAAACTCGGATGGCCAAAGCGTTTCTCTGAAATTGGGGGGGACTTTTCCATAGAGGAGTATTTCCGACTTCTCCTCGTTACATTTGAGTTGGGCAGCTTGTCTTGTGGGCATGCGAGTAGTAAGTGTAATCCTGCGCTTGGGGATGTTGATCCCGCCAGATGTCCTGTCAGCCCATCTCCCACAGGCAATGCGCTCCCTCCAGGGAAAGTATCCCAGTGTGGCCATAGCACTGCGCTAATCTGTCCATGTCATTGTTAAAGACTAGATTGAGGTCTCCCTCCAGCAACACCATCCTATCTTTGGAGGTCATCACCTCCGCCACAGCTCATTGGAAAAATTGCCCCTGTCCATCATTAGGGGCATACAGGTAAGCCAAGGTAAAGGTGCAGTACCCCAAGCTCACACTATATGCCAACAGTCACATCTAGATGTCCACCCGGCCAAGAAAAGAGCAGGAGACCAAAATGGCCATCCCAGCCTCTTTGGTGGTGGTGGTGGAGAACTATTGTGGGAATGCACAGGCAATAAGCCTAATCCAGTCTCCGGACACCAAGTGGGTCTCCTGTAGTAGACATAGGTCAGCCCTGGTCTGTTCTAGATAAGACAGAATCGCTCTGCACTTGGTCGGGTTGTTGAGTCCCTTGACATTGAGGGTGACAACCTTTAGCCTATTGTAAGGTGAGGGGAAGGTAAGAAAGTGCGGTATCCGCTGACGAGGTCTGTAACTGACCCTCCCCCATTAGACCCAAAGATGAGCCAGACCGGCCCTATGTGTGTGGAAACCTAGAGTGTAATTCATCCATGTGGAATGTGAGTACTCTCCCCAACAAAAACTTAAACCGTAACTTATGTATGAACTCAGTCCCAGTAAAACTTAAGGCACTGGCCATGACCAGAAATGTCCCGTAGGAATCCTGGGTTTAGGGGCTGTTAGAATAGATCCAAGATTGCTTATGCAGTGCCCTATATAAGTTAGCATTCGCTGCACCATTTCTGTTCAGACGCCATTTTGAATGACGATTGAAACTAATCCTTTACCATTTACAAGAAAAGCCTCTGTTAAGTTTAGTTTCTGAAATGTTGAAGTTTTGCGTCAGTAATGAATAGATTGTTCATATTAGCGCATACCTTTCTCACTAAATAGGGGCCTCTCCCACTTGTCTGGTGGCAGGCGCAGGGTGAAACGACCTTGGACTGTGCTAGGTTGTGTGAGATACTAGAACCGAAACCTATTTTTTTTTTGTATTTCACTGTCCAGCTGCATCTGCTTGGAAAATTCCACTGTGGGCGTGTCTTTGCCCGGCTATGAAATGTACATAATGTATCTCTATGCTTGTTGATTTCAGTTCCCTCTGTACCGCTCTTCGAGACTGTGCAGACGGGGCTCCACTCTGAGTGCATCTGAATAAAACAATTATTGGTATATTCTCCACTGTTCTTCCGACTCTTCATTTGGTGTAGAAGGCTGAGAGGTGGTCCAAGGTGACCCGGGTGGCCCCAAGCGGGTCACTTCCTTCAGTTGGCGCCCGAACAGGGACTCCTTTGGGTGATTGATCCATCCCCTTGCCGCAGACAGGGGGGTAGGACGAGGACATCGTCGGGTCAGACTGACAGCTCAGGGATCCCTGCACGAAGAGTTTCTGTCACTCGCAGCTGCTCCTTCTGTCCCGCCAGACGGTGCCTCGCCCAGTGGTCATCCCGACTGGAGTCCTGAACGGCAAAACCCTTGATCTGACTGTTTGGTCTGAGGAGTCGGCAGTGGAGAACCAATTCTTTTGTACTACTGATATCAGGTGAGTTTGTTTTGGTTCTCTGTGGACAGGGGCGGTGTGTCCATTGGGGCGTTGGGGCGTTGCCCCCCCGCCCGTGCCCGCAGCTCCCTCGGCATCTCTGAACTTAGTTTACTTAAGTTCAGAGATGCCGTCACCGAGGGAGAACTGAGTCTGACAATCATGTCAGTCAGCATGACGTCGGACTGCCCACCCCCTTCAGAGTCTGAAGGGGGTGGGCGGTCCGGCGTCATGTTGACTGACGTGCATTGCAGACCAGCCAGGGACAGGCAGCAGCACAAGTGCGCATGAGTGGGTAAGGTGAGCGAATTTTTCGCCCGTGCCCAATCATGCGCACTTGTGTTTCCACTGGCTTGCGCATGCCCATTAGGAGCCCCTCGGTCTCCTAATGGGCAGGCGGCGGGCGAAGAGTAACCGTGCCCTCAGCCAATCCTGGCGTTGCAGCAGCGCCAGGATTGGCTGAGGGGTTGCCACTCCACTCCTGATCGAAGAGGCGCCATTGCTGCAACGCGGACCAGGAGCAGAGGCGGTCAGGTAAGTTTTCTTTTGTATTATTATCCCTCGGCCCCCCACCCCCGCGCGACCCCCCCCCCCCGCGAGTACTGCGAGCCGCGGCTGATTCAATTCCCTTCCAGAACTGGAGAGTGGAATGGGCAGATGGAGTTATGGATAGTAGTGTTTTTGTATTCTGATAGGGTTGCGATGAATTTCCTGCTTTACAGATGAATTGCATGCTTGCCGATTTTTGAAGATGGAAACTTTATGCGTGACTGTTGGATTTTTATAATAACCAATAGAATGAGAAGGAATTGCCGAAAACGTTTGCGCCAATATAACGTGATTTACTACCAATAGGATGTGTAGACAATGACGATTCCCTTTAGGTCCGATATCTTTTACGGACCGTTTAAGTAGTTTTTAAAAACAGGTTTTCCTTTTTTGTCAGACATCCTTTACAGATTGTATTAGTGGTTTAAACATGAAGAGAAATTTCACTTTCTTAATTGTGTAATGGGATGGGCCAATGGGCTCCTTTGAAAACAGATGTTTCCGTCCGATCCGATGTGGCTCAATGGATAGAGCGGCCGACCTTGAAGCTGAGGAGTCAGGTTCGAGTCTGGCGGGCGGCTAAAACTTCTTGTAATTCTTGGCAAATCCGTTAATCTTCCCATGCCTAAAAAAATACAAAAAAAGGATGTGTCCGTCTGTAATACAACCGGTGCTTATTTAAAGTGTTCTGATACCTTCGGGTCGAGTTTGCGCGTATATGACACTGCAACAAAAAATTATTATTCATGGCCGTGTAAGTGACTTTAACATAAAGAGGTAATTTTCTTCCCTGATTGGTGAAAGGAAGGTATTAATAGGTCACATTTTTGTTCAGACATTTTCTGTGGACAACGAAAATGGTTGTAACACAAAGAGATACTTCTCCTTTGTAATTGGTTAATAAGATGGACCAATGGATACGAGCGCACACCAGGTTTGTGTTTCATGTTACTGAGACCTGAAGTGGGGCTCGGGGGCTGCCATTAATTATGACAAATGTGCTGAGTCTTCCTGCTTGCCATATTGTACGTGCACTTATAAACCTCAGCCGTGCCCGCATTGCTCAGTGGCGCACATAACTGTCCAGGCCTCAGTACGTCATCTCGCTACCAGAGACTAGTAAGAGGAATCAAAGACTGACAGACATGGTGCATGGTTTGTTGTAAGCGAGCGCAGGTTAACACCTGACATGAGGGTCTCTTAAACAATTTGGGGTAAAGTGCTGCATAGACTGTTGTTTCTCAAAAAACACACACCTTGATATATTTCAAGAGAAGGGCCAGATACATCTTTTGCTGCACAGTAGTGCTTTGCTATTCGAATGTGATAATTTGTTGATCTACATGTGGCAAATTTTAGTACCTAACATGTTAAATCTTTTTGTTTAGATTTTGTGGGGGTGAAAGCTACATGCTTTTAAACCGCATTACACATTGGTATTTAAAGTAATCTAAGGGAGCATTCTTCAGAGGGGATAACGTACTGAAAGGGCTGGTGTGTGGTGGTCACTGGAGAGATGTGAAATGTTGTGCCTTTTCATTGTCACTTTTGTACTCCCAGGTGTGGCCATTTGATTATCTTGCATAATATATGGTACTGATTACAAAGAGGACCCCGAACCCTTCTTGTGGCGGTCGGGCACACTCTCTAGGCTCGCTCGCCACCAGGCACTCACCCCAAACTCTTACGCCCCACCACTTTCAAATGTCACCAGCCACCACTGTCTGTGGATATGGTACCATTGGGGTTTGAGTTTGGTATGGTCTAAGGACTGTCTTGATAAAACGTGTTTGCGAATACTTTGCCAAGTAAAAATAACAATTTTGTTTTTTCTTTGCAATGCCTGGCCTTAGTAAACTTTGGAGTTTGTGTTGTTGTTGTTGTTGTTCTGCAGATGCTTGGTTGGAAAAAGCTCAGCCTGGGCCTCCTGAAGGCAGCCCTAATTTTGAAATGTATGTGAAACATGGTCTTGGCCCTATTATGTTTAGTACATTCTGGCACAAATATACGAGGGACAATGCAGAGTTGCAGTGGCCTTTGACAGGCTCTTTTCATGAACAGAAGATTGGCTTTTTGCAGGAACAGTTGTTTAAGAGACGAAGTAGACAGTCGATGTTTGACTCTCTTCGAACTTGGCAGAAAGAGGCTAAGCAAAGGTGGTTAAAAATGGAGAAAGATGCACGGAAAGGAAGGATGCAGACTGTTACCCAGAAAGCTGTGGCGTGTGACAGAGAAAAACAGGAGACAGGAATAGAATGTGAGGATAGGAGAATTCGGTTGCATATTGATAAGTCCTATGTGGCCAAAGAGGACGATGATACCTTTTTAGGGGACCCCCGCCTCCTTATGCCCCCCCAGAGAATATACCCCGTTGTTCCTTTGCAGACACAGCAGCCTGTCTCATCCGCTGGAGAGGCCCCTGTATCTACTACGACCGTTATACCCATAGATCCGGTTACTGTGCCCCCTATTCTTTCTCTCCCCTCGCCATCCTTGATGACTGTGACCTCTATTACACCCACTGCCCCTACTCTTGTGTCCTCTGTTCTTTCTCCTACGGTGCAATCATTGACTACAGTCCTACCGATTACTCCTATCACCCCTCCTCCTGCGTTCATTCATCCCCCGATGTTTTTGGAAGCTGAGACCCCTGTACATGGGTTTGAAGACAGGGATTTGGCGAGATTTAGGGAACGAACAGGACCATTGATACGATCTGAAGTAGGGGAGGAAGAGAAGAAGACAATAGCAAGTCAGGCCATGCGGTGGGCTCGTAATGCAGTTTATAGAGTGGAAGATATTTGGCGCAGTTATACGTGATTTTGAGCCTTTTTTACAACAGCATGCTCTTCAGCGTATGTCTGCTACATTGATTGATCTTTGGCATATACACATTGGGGCAGAGGCTCCCCAAATCTTATTTGATATCAGAAACCGTGTTTATGTTACTGATTTAGAACCGGGACAAGTGTTTGGTAATGTTTCTACCATAGTTTCTTATAGAGGTCGGTTACATGATAAGAGCCCTACTCAAAAAATACAGTTCCCTATGCGTGAAGTCCATCCAATTTATCATCCAGAAATACCTGCATTAACGGATCAGCACGGTGCGATCACTAGACCGGCCGTGGCTGCTCGTTTTCAGGACTAAAAGGTTTATACTCTATGGAAAAGAAGTGAGGTTTTATTCCTTAGGGCTACTCTGCCCGATTCTAGGAAAAATCCCACAGCCTATTACAAGGAATTAACAGAAGCTGCCTCTTCTACTGTAATGACTCTTGCTGATATTGAAATGTTTTTTGGTCTTCTTGTTCCGGTCTATATTTGGCGGCAGGGGCATACTCAAGATCATGTTTCTGAGCTGGGTGGTACATGGGATGTGATTAAAGGTTGGGATCAGGAAAGGAAGCCAGAAGATAATCTGCGTGCGGAGATACTCGCTTTGCCTGGTCGTATTATTACATATATGCATACACTTATTCCACCTAAGAAAGTAAGTTGGGATCGATTGACGGCCTGTCGACAGAAGAAGGATGAGAGTGCATCTGATTTCTTTACTAGGTTTGAAGATACGTTTTTGGATTACAGTGTGTAGGATATGTCCACGGAGGGAGGAGTTCGTTTGTTTGTTGATAGGTTTGTTACTAATCTTCTTCCTGAAATAATGACTCGTTTGCAGGCGTCTGAAAGTACTTGGTCTACGTCTTCTCCCTCTGTTATTTTGAATATGGCTCAATATTTTGAGCACCGAGACCAGGAGGAAAAGGATAAAACTGATAAAAAACACAAGGATTTGAAGGCGAAAATGTTGTTGCAACAGGCATTTCGGGGAAATAACAGGGGACAGGGAGGTCCTTCTCAACAACTCCCACGTACTAGGCAGCCTACTAAGACACCTTTGGGACACAATCAGTGTGCGTATTGTAAGGGGGAAGGACATTGGCGTAGCCAGTGCCCTGTGCTTTTACAGAAGGTTTCATCCCCTAGAGGACGCGGCTCCAGTGGTAGAGGTCGTGGGACTGATAGAAATCAGAATGCTGCGGCACCTGTGGGGCGCTCTGACAAAAATTATTTTGATGACCCTAGAGATGGACAGTGTTACCGTGATGATTATGATATTGATTATATGACAGGTATGTCTTATAGCTAGGACAGCGAGGGACAGGGTGAGGGACCAGTTCAGATACCTGTAGATCAGCGTGGTCCTTATGTCACAGCGGATTTGCAAGGTTTGACTAAGGAATTTTTGGTGGATACAGGTGCGACATAGAGTTCTGTTTCTCGCCATATGGTCCCTGGGGCGGCCCTGTCTGGCCAAAGTAATCTTTCAGTAGGTTTTTCTGGTGTACCGGTCGTCAGCACCATTTCACGCCTCCTTGCGCTTACTGTTGGTCCTTTTACTGTCGAGTCTCCATTCTTGTTAACATCTAATTGTGGTGAAAATTTGATGGGTTTGGATTTGTTGGAGAAGTTGCCTGCTACTATCTATTGTTCTCCTGATGGTGTTTATATTACTATGGGTCCGGATGTGAGCCCCAGACAGTGTTTGTCCAAAGATGCGCCCTTTCCAGATGAGTTTGCCTAGCTACCCCCCACACTATGGGCCACAGCTGATACAGACGTGGGTCTATTGCATATGCCGCGAGTTTCTATACAAGTTAAAGATAATGCTATCCTGCCCCGTATTCCTCAATATAAAATACCGCAGGCAGGGGAACAGGTCCTTCTTCAAATTATTCAGGATTTGATACGAAAGGGAGTAGTTGAAGAAACGTCCGCCAACATTTGTAACAGTCCTATTCTTCCGGTCCTTAAGAGGACACCTTCGGGTTCCCCTGATGCTATTGATGAAGTCTATCACTTTGTGATTGATTTGCGAGAGGTTAATAAAATTGTAGTTCCGCAATTCCCGGTGGTTCCTGACATCACTACGCTTTTAACGATGATCCCATCTACTGCTAAGTTCTTTTCTGTAATTGATTTGAAAAATGCATTCTTCAGTATTCCTATACACCCGGACAGTAGGTATTTGTTTGGATTTACACTGGCCGGCAGAAGTTTTAGATTCTGTCGTGCTCCTCAGGGCTATACAGAGAGTCCTAATATTTATGGTCAAGCATTAAAAAGTCATTTGGATTCACTATCGCTTTGCCCAGGTAATGTATTGGTGCAGTATGTCGATGATCTGTTCATTGCTTCTGATACGGAACAAGGTTCCAAGGACAGTACAGTGAAATTATTGTTGCAATTGGCACATCATAAACATAAGGTCTCTCTTTCGAAATTTCAATATTGTCAGCAGGAGGTCACCTACTGTCGAAGGAGGGTAGGAGGTTGACCCCTGAGCGCATCAGTACCATTAATAAAATGCCCATTCCGCAAACTCAAAAAGATGTACGCACTCTTATAGGTATTACCTCTTACTGTCGCCAGTGGATCCCAAATTATTTGTTACTAATCAAACCTTTGCTAGCATTAACAATGAAAGCAGTGCATGAGCCTTTGCCCTGGACGCCTGAATGTCAGCAGTCTTTTGAGCAATTAAAAACTGCGCTTTGTTCGGCTCCGGTGCTTGGCACACCTAACTATAGAAAACCGTTTGTGCTTTATGTTCATTAGATGGCGGGTTGCGCACTTTCTGTCTTAACACAAGAATTTGGGGATAAACAGAGGCCTTGTGCTTATTTTTATGCTGTGCTTGACCCTGTCACCAGGGGCCTTCTGAGCTATCTGAGAGTGGTGGCGGCTGGGGCCACTTCAATCAGGTAATCGGCTGGACTCGTACTTGATACAGACCTCACAGTTATGGTACCCCATGCTGTGGATACACTTTTGAATAACACAAAGACACAGCACCTCACAAGTGGAGGTCTTACTGGTTATGAATTGACATTGTTTGCTAAACATATTACGATCAAAAGATGTGCCACTTTGAATCCGGCCATGTTACTACCCCTCCCTTCTGGGAATGATGCAGTTGACAAACATGACTGCATTTTTCGGACGGAAGAAGAGACGAAAGGAAGGGTAGACTTGACTGATGTTCCCTTATCTGACCCCCAAGGAAAACTATATGTCGATGGCTCCTGTTTTAAATTACCAGATGGCACTACCACTGCAGCTTATGCCATGACTACGTTGCGAACGGTGGTAGAGACATCACGGGTCCCCTATCAGTCGGCTCAAGCTGCTGAGCTTGCTGCCCTTATCCGAGCTTGTGAATTGAGTAAAGGACTGGTTGTCAATATTTACACTGACAGCCAGTACGCATTCGGGGTCGCGCATAATTTTGGGCGACTGTGGGCAGAGAGAGGGTTCCTTACCTCTCACGGTACCAAAATCCAACATGGGCACCTTATAATGCTGCTTTTGTCTGTTTAACGCCCCCCCAAGAGATTAGCAATAATTAAGTGCGGTGCACATAGGAAGGTTACTGATGACGTGGGTAGAGGGAATGCATTTGCAGATCAGGTAGCCAAGGAGATGGCCCGAAGTAAAATGAAACGCATGTTTGCGGCAGGTCCAGCTAGGTGGGTTCCTGAGGTTGCTATGTTTGAAAACGCTGTTGAAAGTGTGAAGGAGATACAAAGCGAAGCCACGATAGAGGAATTAGCAAAATGGCAAGAGAGTACAGCACAGTTAAATGAGGAAGGATTTTGGATTGATAAATCTGGAGAACAGAAATGGATGTTGCCCAATGCTTATGTACTTCCTGTGGTTACTATGGCCCATGGTCCCGCCCATATTAGTGCAAAAGGCATTTGTAAATTGGTAGCCCCTATTTGGCATAATGACACCATCTCTAAGACAGCTGCGCATTTGGTGAAACATTGCATGAGATGTATGAGACATAACCCAGGGAAGGGTACCCCTACACCGCCTGGTAATTGTGCACCACCCACTTTCCTGTTTTAAGTCCTTCAAATGGATTAATTGAGCTCGAAATATGTAATAATCTTAAGTATGTTTTAGTGGTTATATGTGCGTTTAGCAAATGGGTTGAGGCTTACCCCACTAAGGACAATATGGCTATTACAACTGCAAAAGTACTCCTTAAAGAGTATTTTCCTCGATTCGGTTTGCCCCGAATTATCTGGAGTGACAACGGGTCTCATTTTAATGGGAAACTGATTAAATTGATTTGTGAAGGTTTACATATTAAACAGAAATTTCATGCTGCCAATCACCCGCAGTCAGCGGGATTGGTTGAGAAGTACAATGGTACTCTCAAATTGAAATTGGCAAAAATTCAGGAGACAACAGGGTTAAAATTGCCAGATGCTCTACCGTTAGCTCTTTTGTCAACTAGAACTACAGCTCATTCTCGAACAGGCTTGTCACCTTACGAGGTCGTGTTTGGATGCCCGGCAAATGTCTGGGGAGTCCCGCATCCTCGTAAATACTCCGATATTGAATATCCTGTATTGCTTATACACCTAATGGTCCAGCACACACAAGAATGAAGTCAATATATCCATATTACTGAGAATCCAGCATAAAAATGTTGCACACGTTTTAGACTTGAAACATATCAGACACGAGTAATGCACGACATATAATCACTGCATCCGACAACAAATGTTGCAATTCAAATATTCTTCATTCTTTTTTCTTCATCTTTAAAAGAAACGTCGTGGAATAAAGATAGTCGTATCCAACGCGTTTCGTCCTTTCTCTGACTTCTTCAGGGCTACAAAAAGTATATACAGAAAATATTTACATAATATACATATAGATACAAAGTTTAAAAACACATAAGCTGTGCGTATTCACAATCTTGTTCCAATATGTCAGGAGATGGATATTATAACAACAGCCACAAAGTTCATCACACAAATAGTTTTGTTTTAACAGTGCTGTGTAGTTGTACAATAAAAAGAGATCATCTATATTAATTCCTTTTGTTGGAAATATCCTCTTGTTATAATGTTAATACATAGAGGACATCCGTATTCAAAATCTATATGTACTCTAGTTTAAAACATCTTATTCACTAATGGGAGATTCAATGAATTGGGACTTCGACACTCCATTTTTTACATACTATTCTAGATTTTTTGTCTAGTTGTATAGTAACAAACCACCCAATATAAATTAACATTTTTTATAAATTAAAACATTTTCACAACCGTTCTTATCATGTAGACAGGCATTTTCAGGGTATATACAGTGTAACCTATAGATTTAATCAGAAAATGTATTTTTTCAGAAATGTATTTTAAACTAGAGCTACCTTACCATTGGGTAACACTAGCAACATAATAAGTGGGACGTACCTCCAAATTGTGTGTCAAACGTATTTAATTTGTGATCCTTTCAATTAATATGAGTATTTTGACAAATCAAATCCTCCTGTAGGATATATAAAAAAAGAATGGAGCTTTAAGCAAACACCAAACCAGAATGATGGACAGCAAACAATTCCATGACTATCTACCGAAGAATTATTATAAGTGCTATCAATTATAAATTGCTCCGCGCTCAATAAAGACTATAACCTCACAGAGTTTAGGAACCCAGTTGGATGATATCTCCACGGTAATTGTAAGCGTCCTCAGTTTTAAGGCATTACACGCTCAATAAAGACTATTTGCTGATGGTATCAAAAATACCCATTTAACAGTCATTGTAGTGGTCAGGAATATCCCTACACAATATTCCTAGAACCACATGATGTCTGGTCAATAAAGAAATGGGTCTTACGAATATTTCAGATAGTGACTATACATTAATCTTGAGTAAAGAATTAAAAGAGAAAAGGTGTTTTTAACACCGTAATTTTGATCATATGTACAGATTCATCTTGGGACAACAATAGTATTGTTAGCAATACCATCAAAAAGTCTCATTCAAATTTGTGTACGAATTGTAATTACATCAATGCAGTTCAAGAAAGTCTGAGGTCCCCAATGTTGAGTGCAGAGCAGTGATTTTCTATCGCTAAAAACAGCGACATCTTAAAAGGAAACACGCTACATATCTGATTACACAAATAATAATTGTGTATAAGCAATTTTGCTGAGCTACATCTGTATTTGTAGAAGTATCATGAATTTAATTAGGAATATTAGAGTAAAAGATCACTAAATTCTTAAATGCATCCATTAATAGCGAATTTATATACTAATTCTACATGGGTAACAATACTCACTGGGTACGTGTGCCCAAAGCGCTTCAGCCTCCCTCGCGTTGTGGTGCAGCAAACAGTCAGCGATGGACTGGGGAATGTTTATATACTCCCCCGCATCAGAATGAATTCTTAACACCTGACTCTGATTATTTTGTAGGGCCCATGGAAGGGTAAAAACTTTGCCGCCATCTTATAACATAATGATGGACAAGGATAAATACTGAGCGAGTTTTTGGTTATTAGTTAAGGGCAATTAGCAGCTCAACACATGCCGGGAAACATATCTTAAAACGGACTATCTTGGTTTTCTAACAAAAAACGTCACCTATATTTGATATTGTAAGAGTCAGAGCTCTCTACTAATGAAGCATTTACATCAGCGCCATCTTGGAACGTGCAAATGGATTTGGCTCTAACCCAAGATTTATACTGAGCGTGTGTTTTTGTTATTAGTTAGGGGCAATTGGCAGCTCAACACATGCCGGGAAAGATATCTTAAAACGGACTATCTTGGTTTTCTCCGTTTATAACAAAAACGTCACCTATATTTGATGTTGTAAGAGTCACAGCTCTCTACTAATGAAGCATTTACATCGGCGCCATCTTGGAACGTGCAAGTGGATTTGGCTCTAACTAAAGATTTAAGTCTCCCTTAAGATAAGCACTAAGTGCAAATTCCCCTGTGTTGTCAGTTACAGTTAAATTAAATTATTTAGTATTCGTAACATATGTATTTAACAAAAGAGAAAAAAAGGCAGAATAATTATTAAAAGTTGGTATTGTTATCTTATTTGTGAAGTAAGGGGTTCACTACAACGGTACCATCTTTGAAAGGGCAGGATCCACCCTAACTAGTCAACGTATCACAACATTAATATCGCTTAATAATGACAACCATGATAATTTGCATTTTATACGAATAATCAGTTCCTTTACATGAGTCTTATATCATTATATTGCCCAAAAGGGTCATTACTATTGATTTCGGAACAGCCATATTTGTATTACAGACAATATTGACACATTACATACTTCTATTAAAACATATTCACATTGTATTTGTCAGTATATTATCGAAACATCAATTCATAACCACAATCACTGGACCTATACATGAACTAATAATCATGTGTAACAAAGACATAAGGAAGCATTATACATGAACTCATAATCATATGTCACAATAACGTAAAGAAACATTATAAAAAAAATAATAGAATTCATTGTTGGTAGTAAGTCCTAACAGTACTGATCTGTAACGACAGATCCATTTCTCTTCTGCCTGTCTTAAGTCAGCTTCTCTGTCACCTCCTCTTTCATGGGATAGTATCTGTTCCATTGCATGGAACCAAATTCTTGTTTCACCTGGATGTTCCCCATATATATGAGTCACAACCGGATACTTGGGATCTCTATTTCTAGCAGCCCTCACATGTTCTTGAATTTGTAACTTTAAGCTGCATTTGCTACTTCCAATGTATATCTTACCACAAGCACAGCCTATCACGTAAACCGTAAAGGTGGTATTGCAGTTCATAAAAGAATCAATAGAATATTCTCTGGACTTATTATATTTACAGGTTGTCAATCTATTCAGCCCTAGGTCACGTACATTGCATGACCCACATTTAATAGAAACCTCGTGGTTTTTCAGGTAACCAAGTTTTCTCCTTACGTACGTTTTTGATGTAGCTAGGACAAAGTGTATTCTTCAGAGTTCTGCCTCTGCGGTACACTACTCGAGGTTTTTTTGAAAGCGTACCTTCAGGTATATAGTTGGAGTTCAATAAGTGCCAGTTTTTTCTCAAGATGTTATGGACATAGGTGCTGAATGCATTGAATTCCGTAATAAATATGACTTCAGACGATCTTATCCTTGACTGCTTTTTGGATTTGGGGTTCAAAGTATCCTTTCTGTTTAGCATTCTTGCTCTTTTCTCTGCTTCAATTAGGCAAGACATTTCATAACCTCTCTCTGTGAAGTTTTGCTTGATTTCACTAATGTTTCTTTGGAAATCAGAGTCCTGGCTGCAATTGCACCTTGCCCTAACCATCTCACCATATGGTATGGCTTTTATAGTTGACTTGGGATGTGCACTTGTTGCTTGTAAGACGCTATTGCAGGCAGTTTCCTTCTTATAGATATCACTCTGTATCATGTCATGTCGTCCCTAATGTACAATAGTAAATTAAGGAATTCAATTTCTGACCTGGAATGTTTGATTGTTAATTTGACATTTGAACAATTATCATTCAAATATCTATGATACGCGGAAAGCTCACTCAGAGCACCTTTCCAAATCATTATGATGTCGTCAATATAACGACCATAAAAAATAATATTGTTACTCCTAGTACATGCTCCCGGGCCCCAGGCATGCTCCACCTCAAACAAACCCATAAAAAGATTTGCATAGGATGGAGCAAACCTGGAGCCCATGGCAGTCCCTTGCCTCTGTAGAGACCAAACTTCATTATCATTGCCATATGACCAGTGGGTCAAGGAGGGTATTGGTGACACCGAATGTGAGCAAGTGCCCAGGTTTGTTCCTTTTAGTGATGCTAAATTGACCTGGACACAGACAGATAAGGAGAACGATGATGTTTTGAATGAGGCTGTTCCACCAGAAATACGAGCTATCCAGGAGCCTTTGTTCATTGATCACACAGTGTCTGGGGCTGCCAGGTGCAATTTGCGCCCTCGGCTGAGGGCTACTGAGTCTAAGGAGAAAAAGGATTAGGGATGGACTGTACAAGATAGGTAGTGCTGAGTAACAGTATCAACGAATAATTGAGATAAGTGAGAATTCTGTATTTGCCTTGCCTTTGCTGCTTGAACATTAGTTAGGGAAAAAAAGTATTCTTTGAAAGTATACCACCTTTATCGGCATGGGATAGATTAGGAGAAGAACTTAGGACAGAGCAAGCTCCACCGTCGGTGCTCAAGAGCGCCACCTTATTGATGGACAATAGGAGCCTGTGCCAGTGAGGCTCTGACGGACACTGGGAACTTTTATATTTTCTTGCATTTTCCTTCTTTTGAATTCACTATGCACCCTTTTGGCAGAAAGGTTACTGAGGAGGAGCAGCCAATGGTTACTGTTGCACAACATAATATGAAGTGGTCAAGGAAAGGCAAAATAATATGTGTTGTTCTTTTGATTTTGTTGATAATAATACTGTGTGGGGTGTTATGGGTTTAGGAAGATGTTCAAAGTGTGCCTTTACGCAGCAAAGGTAAGGTCATTTCCCTGAGACGAAATAAAAGAACTGCTCAGAGTAACGTATTAATGGAAACACATAAGAGGTTCTTTGGCGAAGAGACCGCTTGTTACCCCACCCAATCTGTCACCAGTCTGTGGACTGCATATCCTTTGTCACTAGTAAATTACACATATACTCGACCACCCCAATTTACAGAAGTGAAAGGAGTGTTTGGTTTTGGTTATCCGGGGCCATGTCTATACCATAGAAAGCCACTGGGGGTGGGTTATCCAGGTTGTGATAACAATACATATTGCGATAACTTTTATATGGAAGAACAGAACGTAACATTAGTAGGTTGGCATTACAAGGAGTTGACAGTCCCTCGAGAGGCCGGTTATTACCATGCTTGTTGTCCTATTGTGAACAGTACGGATACTTCATTGTATATAAATTGTTCAGGAATAGTGTTGTACAAACACATGGTCTCTTTGGCGAATAAAAAGAGTATCCAAGTACTTTTGGAATGAATTCCAGGTATGCTGCAGTGGATTATGAGAGGCCGATTTATGCACATCCAGGGCTTTTTTTTTGTCTAATGGGACTTATTCCAATGTCTATAATGGTACAGACGATGTAGCTCTTGGAATGGTATTGCCTTTGGGCGTACCCTGTAAATATGCCAAGCCTAAAATAAGATGGGTTAAAAGGACTCTAACGAAATAATTTTGTGAGCGGGGACCAATATAGAGGTCAATAATTACAGTAATGGTATCACCTTTGGATACATCCTTTCTTCTATTTTTACATTGGGAGGTACTTCCATGGCTAGGGGTGAAAAGGCCAGAGAATATTTTGGATGCAAGCTGCAAATTCTATCTAATACTACAGTGGCAGCTTTGAGCGACATCACCACTCAGTTGGAAAGTATGTGGATATATTCGGAACAGACTAGATATGCAGTGGATTTTATCCTAGCTAAGAGTGGTGGTGTATGCGCGGTAGTTGCCGATCAGTGTGTAGTCGGGATCAAGAATATGGAAAAGAATATTACTAAACACATTTTAGATATTCTTGAAAATGTCAAGGGAATGGAGAGTGGGAATTGGAGTTGGTTCCTTTTCGGCAGCTGGGGCTGGATCCTTGAAAAAGTGATTTATCTTATTGTGGTATTGATGCTCTGCTATATCCTCGTTCAGTGTCTCCCTTTTTGTTGCTCCTATTGTACTACTGTTGTCGCACCCAAAAAGAAAATATCAATTCACGACACAAATGCCTAATGCTCCAGAAAGATGTTGATGATTTTATGAACATAGATGAAGGAATATTTGAGAATTCATCCCTCCTTGCTGTTTCACTGTCTGATGTTGATGGTATGGAATGTTCCTAATTGTGCCTCAATTTGATATTCTGCTATTGTTTGCAATTCTGTTCTTTTTCGCTATTGTTGAAAATGTGTTAGCTCATGCTTAAAGGAGGGTCTGTTAGAATAGATCCAAGATTGCTTACGCAGTGCCCTATATAAGTTAGCATTCGCAGCACCATTTCTGTTCAGACGCCATTTTGAATGACAATTGAAACTAATCCTTTAACGTGCCCAAGAAAAGCCTCTGTTATGTTTGTTTCTGAAATGTTGAAGTTTGCCTCAGTAATGAATAGACTGTTCATATTAGTGCATACCTTTCTCACTAGATAGAGGCCCTCTCCCACTTCTCTGGTGGCGGGCGCAGGGTGAAACGACCTTGGACTGTGCTAGGTTGTGTGAGATACGAGAACCGAAGCCTATTTTTTTTGTATTTCACTGTACAGCTGCATCTGCTTGGAAAATTCCACTGTGGGCGTGTCTTTGCCCGGCTAAGAAATGTACATAATGTATCTCTATGCTGGTTGATTTCAGTTCCCTCTGTACCACTCTTCGAGACTGTGCAGACAGGGCTCCACTCTGAGTGCATTGAATAAAACAATTATTGGTATATTCTCCACTGTTCTTCCGACTCTTCATTTGGTATGGAAGGCTGAGAGGTGGCCCGAGGTGACCCGGGTAGCCCCAAGCGGGTCACTTCCTTCAGGGCCCATGATAGTATCTCGACTACCTCCCAGATTGGTCTCGGCCTTTCGCACCCCTGCCCCGACAGCCCCATACCCTCCCATTTTGATTATGTTGATCTATAGGCCTTGGTGGTGCTCAGGTCATCTCCAGGTGGTCAGGCTTGCCAGCCAGGGTGTCCAACACTACCTGCCGATCCACTCCATGGCTATTGTTGCTTGGTCCGGACGTAGACCCTTAGGGGAGGCTGAGCTTCCTTGCCAATGGAGGCGCTTCCGGGCTTTTCGGCCACAGGGGCAGGCCTGCAGTCTCTCCTCTGTAGACTCCTCAATATTCAACACATGGCAGGACTCTGATAAGGTTCGGAGCTGATATAGCTTCCCTTCCCAATAGAAGATTTAGCGGAACATGTGGCCCCATGAATAAGCAATGCCTTTGTCTCAGAGAAAGTTGGTCACTTGGTAAAAGTCTCTTGCAGAGTAAAGGCTGATAGATCTTGATGGAGTGCCAGCTTATGCCCATGGAATTTTAAAGGATGAGTGTCTCTGGCTTTGCGAAGGATTGTTTCTTTGAATTGAAAATCGTGGACACATGCCAAAATGTTGACCGGTGGGGTGTTCTCTGGTCTCAGTGGGCCACCTGATGAACCCTGTCTGGCTGTATCTCCATGTTGGGAGGTGTCTCTAGGATCTGGCGGAACAAGGCCTTCACATATGCCTCAATGTCCCCTCCCTCCGCTTTGGTGGGTGCCCCCCTGATGGGGATGTTATTCGGTCGCGATTGATTCTCTAAATCCTCAGTGTGAGCCTGAAAATTGATCTGTTGGTCTCTGAGGTGGATAACCTCCTGCTGGAGCTGCTCGATTTCTTCATCACGGCTAGATTCATGGTCCTCAAGGGTGGAGACTCTGTCCCCCAACTCTGTCAGGTCACGACGGACCTCTTTTAAGTCGTGGGAGAGGTCTCTTTTAACTGTCTGGAGATCACCCAGAGGGAGACAAACAGGGTCTCTAGAAATGAGCGGGTCACCAGCCCCTCATGGTCACCTCCATCTGCCGTCTGTTCTGGCTGCAACGGTGGAGGCCATTCCCTGGGTGAGCCCCCAGTCAGTTTGGTCAGCATCTCCTTTAGGGATCTCTCCTTTTTTGCTTGTGCAGTAGCCATGGTTGCCAAAAAATCAGGTCCTCTCGCCTTCCCCTGTCTGGGGAGTGTCGGGAGGAGCAGTTCATCCCCTAGAAAGGAGAGATCCCGGGGTATCTTGTGGCCCCGTCCGCCGGAAGTGTCTGCCGCAAATGTTCTCTATGAAGGAGACGGTTCATTTGCATCGCTCTAAGAAGGCCCGTGGGAACCTACAGCAATTGGGGACTCTCTCTAGCCATCAATTCTTGCCCCGGGCCTGGTATTTCAAAGAGGGCCCAACAGCTCTGTCGAGGCGTTGCACTATCCCCGGGGGGGTCGAGCACCATCCCTCTAACCACACCCCAGACCAGGCGCTTCAGGCTAGGGCTGCGTTGTCATCACGGGAAGCCCATGGTCGCAGGACCGCCAGTAAGTGTAGGCATTAAGGAGGGGCGAAGAGCCCCTGTCAAGCACCATGGGGTGTTATTCTGGGGGAGAAGCAGGGGCCTGGTGTCACCAGTCAGACTTCCTGCACCCACGGGGACACTTTTTGGATTCACTGCGCACCCCCCCAAATGCTCTCTCACCTCTGCTGTGTCAGCCAGTGCTGTGTAGTCTGGAGTAGCTGTTGGTGTCCACCTGGACAAAGTCCCAGCAGGGGAGGCGGGCAGCAGGTGTCCCTCTGTGGACCTACATGGGGCTCCAGCCTGATTCATCATGCCGCACCTCGCAGCATTCCTGGGCACCTTCTGTAGTGCTGTCTTTGGTCAGCAGAGCTTATGGCCACTCATTGGGGGTCACCTGTAGTGCCAGGGGCAGCAGGACAAGCCCCTTCGGCCGTGGTCTGCACCTCCCTTATAGCACCGCAGCTGCCACCATCTTTCTTCTAGGGTCAAGCAGCCAGAGCCCGCCAAGCCGGCAGCGAGTCTCCGCAGAACGGGTGGATCTCTGGGTACACAGGTGACAGGTGGGCCCCAGGCCCCTCTGAGACGCACCTAAGTGCTTTGAACAGGGTCGCTTGGGCCGGTGAAGTAGAGTCCCATGGGGGCCGTTGTCCGCATTTTACTTACAGCGCCTCAGCCACCGCCATTTGCATGTCATCTCCATGCAGCCTCGCATTCATGACCCGCTGCGCCGGTGGCTTGTGGTGCACAGTGGACGTCTGTGGAAAGGAGGTATCCCAGGGCCACAGGCTGTAGCTAGGCCCCCGGCCTTGCAGATGGTCACACCGGAGCCAAGAACAGAGGTACCAGGGCTGGTGCAGGCGAGCTGCGGCCAACGCGTGTTTCACAGCATCGCGGCTGCTGCCATTGCACAATAAGACACATACCACTACTTCCTTTATTTAGCAAAAAAGGCCACTTTATTAAGACAGGTATATAGCATAAACTTCAATGTTACAAACATTGTAAACAAATCAGCCTCACTAATACATGAAAAATTCTAACCATTCCCTCCACCGTTAAACTCCCCAAATAGCTCAACATAGCTTCAATAAAAACCCCATGGTCTTCCACCTTTTCCCATTCTTCCTTCCTTCCCCGCCTTTTCCTTGCATACCCCAATCTCACGATCTCCCCCCATCAAGCATCCTCAAGCAGTCTGCTCTAGTGTTGTTCAAAGGCACATCATTTATTCTTCACCTCCCCTGTGTTCTGTTCCCCCCCCCCCGAGGGATGGATAAGCCCGTCACAGACTGTCCACCCCCAAAAACCGCCAACCAGGAAAACTGAAGAGTTTTCCTGCCCCACCTAATGTTGTTGAAGAATTTATGAATTTATATATCTTTATTAGAGCACCACAGTTTTTCCTTCCATAGCGTTGCAAATAATTCTCTTACTTCCAGTAAATAATACGCTTGTCCCATTTTGGATAAATGCACCCCATCATCTCGAAACATATGAGCATCATTCTCTTTTATATTCCCATGAGACAAAACAGTAATGCCCATATTGGAACAGAAAACTGTCATTGCCCTATTCAGTTTACGCCTTGCCTTTTCTATTGCTGCATGATTCCTCACCCCCTCCATATTTTCCTTGGTATAAATTCGGTCCAAATTAAGCACGTACCCCCCCCCAGTTATTTTTTTAACAGACAAATCCATTTTCATTTGCTTTATTAGTGTCAAACCTGACAATTGAACTAAATCGTTTTCGCCTAGATGAATAACTAACATATCTGGACACCCTCTGATGGAGCAAAGTTCAGCTAAGGTATTCAGTAGGCTCCCCCAACGCATTCTGCTTTTCCCTTTCCATACCACCTCATGTCTGATACTTGGGAGTCCAAGAGATCTGCCATAAATGTATTGTTCTGCATACGAAGCTGCCCATTTTATGAAGGAATGGCCCACTATCCAAGTGCTCGTTTTAACAGATAACGGACCATGAACGCAACCTAAGTAAAAGAAACAAGTATTAGCCCAATGTTTCTTACAAAATAGGAACTTATTTACGAACATATCTTTCACAACATTTTGATTTCCATCTCCCAATTCTTCTGACCATGACCAACCCAGACGTGCAGCCTCTGTAGCTGCCAAAATCCAGAAAGAATGTGTCCCATACCGTCTAGGATGAATCCTGAGCCTATTTAAAGCTTTTCACAGTATCGCTAAAAGGTTAGAAATAGTGATCCTATTACCATTAGCTTAGCAAAAGATTTAATTTATGTTGTTCCCCATCAAGCTTTTAAAATTCCTCCACTCCTCTACTGGGCAACAGCCCTCCACTCCGCTCTTGTTTAGCCATACCCATTTACCTCTACCAACTGATCCGTTTTAGATTTACGTAGCCAAATCCTTAATCTATGGTGCTCCAAAACTATCTCATCCCTTTGAATGCCTGCATGCCCTCTCAAACCCAACAACTCTGATGCTCGAAATAACCACAACATGCACAACCTAAACCTGAAGCTTTCAAAATCATCATAACAACAAAAAGGCAGTTGTAATAACAACTGTTGTAACAGGATAAAAGTCACTGGATCTCTTAACAATTTTTTGTTACACTGCTCTTTACGTAATCCCTTTAAAACTTTTCTCACCAAAACACCTTCAACCGGATCATGTCCCCACCAAAGCTGACAATAAAAAGAAACCCCTGCTAATTGCCCCGCACTGGTCTTGTGAGACAGACCTTTTTGAATCAAACTCAGCACAAAGCCCAATATAATCTGCTCCTTTGATGTCTTTTTCCCATGCCGAGACTCAGTGTTACCATAACTTAACAATTCACTCCAGGCTTGTTGATAACTTCGTCTTGTGGATGGAGCTAATGAATTTTCTACGAGCTCGTCTATCCTCAATACCCCTAGGCCCAAACGTCCAGCGGGATCTGTGTCTTGTTCGTGTCTGCGCCCGGAGCCAAACTGCAGAACTTTTGCCAATTAAATAGTGATAGAGCGTCCGCAATATTATTCCTTGCTCCAGGAACATGCCTAGCTTTAAAAACGACATTCAGTTGAACATATTTCAACATAAAGGCTCTTAGTAAGCGCAATACTCTCAGATCTATGACCTTTTGTCTATTTCTAAATTCTTCTCCCCAAACATACAGTGCGGAAACCAACGAAAATAGCTCTAAAAAGGCTATGCTACGCCCTTGTCTCAACCAGTGATCAACCCAGCTCTCCGCACACTAACGACCTTCCCTAAAAAGACCAAAGCCTTTGGTACCCGATGCATCTGAAAAAATCTGAATCTGCCTGTAGTAGTGGAGGGATCAACAGGACACACTGTACTGGTTTGTATTACGTAATTTATTGGACTCAAGAGGAATGAAAGAAACGTGGTACAAAGGGAGTAAGTCCCATTTAGTCTCTCAGTGGGATTAGCTGTTGGTGACTGGTCTCCTTTTTCCTTCAGGAAGCGTCACTTCGTTCAGGTCGTCCAGGACTCCCAAGTTGAGTAAAGGGGAAAAAAATAAAATTTCGTTTGTCCTCACTTCCTGGCTCTCTCTCTCCGCATTCCCGTTCTTGCGCTCTCTGTTTCGTCCCTTCCAGGGGCGTGGCAGCTCTCCCAAGCCAGACTCCGATTAGGCTGGAGCGTTCTCTGTGGTTGAGATGCGGTATAGGCTGTCGGCCATGTTGGGGTTCCGCGTCTCCTCACATAGCTCTTCCCCTAGGAATGGCCGTTGTGGCTATTCAGGTGATGGATATCTGGAGAGGTTGTCAGCACCAATCTGTGTTTTTCCGGGGACATGGATGGTCTGAAACGAGAAGGGTTGCAATGCTAGAAACCAGCGCAGAATGCGGGAGTTGGTGTCCTTATTATGTGCCAACCAGGTGAGGGGAGCGTGACCGGTAAGAACAATGAATTCACGGCCTAGAAGGTAAAATTGAAGAGCCTCTATCGCCCACTTTATTGCTAGGCACTCTTTCTCGATTGTTGAATAATGTCTTTCTCTAGGAAACGGTTTTCGGCTAATATACAAAGGGGTCTCAAAGCCCCTTGCTGATCAGGTTGATGTAAAACAGCCACCAGGCCCTGTCCTGAAGCGGCTGTTTGTAGCACAAATGTTTTTGTGAAGTCTGGGCAATGGAGGACTGGTCTTGTACAAATGCAGTTCTTTAGGGTTTCGAAACTGGTTTCGTGGCTGTGACTCCACTGGGATATGCGTGTGGGATGTTTACCTGTAAGGAGGTCTGTGAGGGGGCTTGCTATTGTAGAGAAATGGGGGATGAACCTGTGGTAATAACCGATGAACCCTAAAAAAGATCATATGTCCTTTTTGGTTGTGGGAGGGGGATGTTTTTAATGGCTTCGATTTTATTCATTTGTGGATGTAGGAGTCCTTCTTGTATGGTAAACCCTATGGAACTGGATTTTATTTGTGGCCAGCATTGCTTCTTCTTAGGATTTATGGTTAGGCCTGCTTCTTGTATTGCATCAAAGACCGAGGCCATGTGTATGAGGTGATCTTCCCAGGTAGGACTGAAAATAACAATACCGTCCAGATACGCTGCCGCATAGTTTCTAAGGGGGCTGAAGGATTTTGTCCATAAGTCTCTGAAACGTTGCTGGGGCCCCATGTAGGCCGAAGGGGAGGACCTTGAAATGTTATAAACCAGAAGGGTTGTAGAACGCGGTCTTTTCCCTATCTTGGGGGGTCAGAGGGATCTGCCAATACCCCTTTGTGAGGTCAAGGGTAGACATGAATTTAGCTTTCCCTAACTGTTCAACTAGTTCATCCACACGGGGCATGGGGTACGTATCAAATTTAGTGATTTTGTTCACCTGTCTGAAATTTATACAGAAGCGCAGACTTTCGTCCGGCTTTGGTACAATGACAACTGGGGAACACCAATCGCTCTGGGATGGTTCGATGATATTTAGCTGTAGCATAGTTGTTACTTCCTTTTCTACGGCATCCCTACGGGCGGCTGGTATGCGTTAAGGTTTTAGCTTCACTATTTGATCTTTCAGGGATACTATGTCGTGGTGTACGGGAGGGGTTAGACCAGGCTTAGTAGGGAAAAGGCAAAGGGTACTTCTCTAAAAGATTGAGGAGTTGTTGTTTCTGTAAGGGGTTTATTACTGTCCCTATACTGGCTCTGTCGTTTTCGGTTTCTTGACACGAAATCAAAGGAATATCTATTGGGGCAGTAGTGTTAACATGTAAAATAGGTACCTGCTCTTTCTCAGGGAGGGAAGGCTCTTCCCATTTCTTTAGAAGATTGACATGATAAATCTGTTGTACCCCTGATCGTAGGGGTAAGAGAAAACTATAAGTGACGGGTGTAACTCTTTTCTCTATAATATAAGGCCCCTGCCACTGGGTTAGAAGCTTGTTATCTGTGGACGGCAGTAAAATGAGTACTTTATCCCCCTTTTCGAATTCTCTTAAACAGCTCCCGCGATCATAGTACCTTTTTTGGACCTCTTAAGCCTTTTCCATGTGCTCGTGCACCAAACTCCACAATTGAGATGAGGTGCTGGTCAGGTTTTCCACATACTCAAATATCGGTTTTCCCTCCTCATCTTCATTTTCCCATTGTTCTATTGCCATTTCTAGGAAAGATTTTGGTTTCTTTCCGAATACCAACTCAAAAGGAGAAAAAACGGTGGAGCGTTGTTCATGCGATCTAATCGCAAAGAGGACCACCGGTAGGCGTCTGTCCCAGTCTTTTCCTGTCTCCGAAATAACCTTGCGTAACATGTTTTTAATGGTTTTATTGTAGCGCTCCACCAGGCCATCGGTCTGGGGATGGTATACTGAGGTTCTGATCTGCTTGATTCCCAATACTTTACATATGTGAGACATAAGGCGAGACATAAAAGGGGTCCCCTGTTCTGTTGCAATCTCTGCTGGGAATCCAACCCTTGAGAAGAAGGAGATCATGGCTTGGGCTACTTTGGTGGTTGTCATGCTTGTTAGAGGGAAGGCTTCTGGGTAACGCCTTGCATAGTCCACCAGAACTAATATATAGCGGTGATCCCTTGCAGAGGGGGAAAGCGGACCCACCAAATCCATGCCAACCCTCTTGAAGGGTATATCAATTAATTATAGGGAGAGGGAGCAAGGGGGCCTTACTGTCAGGGACTGTCCGGGACTCTGTCGGGAACATAGTCAGGGACTTGGGCAAGGACTGGGAATGGGGTAGGAAACGTAGACAGAGAGAGGAATATAGCGCTGCCCAGGATCACACAGGAAGTTAGAGGAGAAAAGGGATCCAAAGGGGAAGCCTGTACAAAGGAACAAGATGGCTAAGACTCAGAAAGGACAGGCACTCATGAGGGGATTTAGCATTCAGAATAACTACACCCAGGACGAATGTGCAAGACATATATATGAAACAAAATTAACAATAAAGGGAGTGTGGGGTAAAGCACTCAGGAGCTCCACACGGTAAGACTGAAGCTCAGTAAGTTCCTCACCCACAATTGCTGTTACAGATACTGACTGCAAATACCCACAAATAGGATATGCATGCAAAGGCAGGGTCTGTGGAGCTGATACCTATGATGATGTTATAAATGTAACTCAAAGACAATACTCACAGCGAACAAGAAACACCACCTAGGTAGTCAGCTGTGCCCACGGATCCTGGCAATCAAACAGGAACACGCAAGGCAGTAACAGCAAGGGTGTAGAACTAAATACAAGCACAATAGACAAGGAGCTAGGAAGGAGGAGTGCTTAACAGGAAAGGAAGAAATCACATGGCACACTTGGCAGAAAGCAAGAAACAAACATACAAGGTAATAGAAGCAAGACAGCAGGAATAAAAAGAAAGCTAACTAGGAACTGGAACCAAGGTAATGGGAAGAAAGGCAGGTACTGGAAAAGGATATACAGAAGGGGAGGCTACAAGGGTATAATAGAATAGTGCAGGTTCAGGAATCAAGAAAACAAAGAAGCATAGAAGGCAGTGTTGGGGCAGGAACAAGAATTGAGCTAAGGCTCAGGAGTCAAGGTAGCACTGCAGGCAGTGCTAGTTCAGGAACAGGGAATTACTAAAGCTCAGGAGTCAAGGTACCACTGCAGGCAGTGCTGGTTCAGGAACAGAGAATTACTAAAGCTTCAGGAGTCAAGGTAGCACTGCAGGCAGTGCTGGTTCAGGAACAGAGAATTACTAAAGCTTCAGGAGTCAAATAGCACTGCAGGCAGTGCTAGTTCAAGGAAACAGGAAATAGCTACAGCTCAGGAAAGAAGGAGTCAAGAGAGCACTGCAAGCAGTGCAAATCAGGAACAAGAAATAGCTGAAGCCCAGGAACAGGAACAAAGACTAACTATAGCTCAGGAAACAAGGTAGCACTGCAGGCAGTGCTAATTCAGGCACAAGGAATGGCTATAGCGCAGGAATCAAGGAACAAGGATTAACTATAGCTCAGGAATCAAGGAATAGCAAAAGCTTAGGAACAAGGCCTGGTCTCACCGGAACACAGCTACAATTACCAACACTGGACTGAAGGGAGCTGGGGCTTAAAAGAGCTCACAGTAATCACATGCATCAGGTGTGAGCAGGCTAGCAGCAGCCAGCCACAGGTGAGCTGAATTCCTCCAACCATCCTTGGCCTGCAGGGGTGGAGACGAAGCAGTGAGCAGGGAATTCTAGGTAATGGAGTTTCCGGCATGAGCAGGCTGGCTTCCACAAAACCCGGCATGGATTGGGAATGGAATGGATGGCCATTTCCAAGTAGAGTCCAAATGGCTGGAAGTCAGTATGTACATGAAGGGGAGGGTCTGGAAGCTTATTAGAACACTGGAGTGTCCCCCAGTTCAGCCCCCTGGTGGTAGACATGAGAACGCAGGGAGCAAGTCGTGACACTTGCTCACATGTGCTGGGTTCTTATACTGACACTTTATACAGGAGGCGCAATGTCTGGTCACATCCTTATAAACCCCTGGCCAATAAAACCTTTCTGTTAGGTATTTGAGGGTGTTGTCCTTCCCGTAGTAACCCCCTCCCATTTGAGTGTGAGCAAAATGTAACACTTGTTCCCTATAGGGAGTGGGGACCAACAACTGCATACCTTGGCCTATACCTCCTTTTAGTGCTCTGTATACAACCCCCTCTTAACAAGGAAATTGGGTCCTACCTGTTCGGGCTCTTGGTCTTGTGCTCTTTCCCAGGCATATCTGAGGGTGCCATCCTCGCGTTGGGCGACGCGAAAACTCATCTGTGTGAGTTTCCTGCTTCCGTCAGGGGTAGAAAGGACAAAAGCAGGTTGAGATGTCTGCATACGGGTGAAAGCCCTTTTCTCTCGTCTTTTTTCATGTTTGGACTTTTTCTGTTTATTGCCCTTTTCTACTCTTTTTATCTCGCTTCTATTGAAGGGGGCTTCCTGTAACCAGGATATAGTGTGACTTTTGGTGCCCTCAAAGTATCGTTCAATCCGAGGGTGATCAGTACCAATAAGTACAGCTTCTGGTAAGGAAGGTACCACTCCTACTTTCCTTAGGTGGGAGTCATTTTCCACATCTAGGAGGACCTCGGCTACTGGATAGGTTCTGGAATCACCATGTACACAAGTGACACACACTTGCTCGCCCTCCCTTATTTGGGATTCTGGTATTAAAGTCTGGTTCACAACAGAAAAACGACATCCCGTATCTAACAGGGCCTGTTAACCCTTTCCGTTTATATACACCTTTCTTCTATACCTACTGAGGACTTTCCTGTGGTATATACGTGGCTCCGGGTATACCTCACCTCCATGGGTTCAGCTGCTGGTGCTTTGTGTGGACATTGTCTGGCTATGTGTCCCCACTCAGAGCAATGATAGCATTGTGGGCTTTGGCAGAGGGGTACAGTCGGGGGCTTAAGGGGGGGAAGACGGGGGTTTGTCTGAGGTTTTTCTACATGAACTGGACCTCTAGGGAAGTTAAGAGCAGGGCGTGTAGGGTTGGCCATAAACCCGGGAGAGCGATGGAAGGCGCAAGCGAGTTCCACCACTGTTACAGGTGTTAGATTGGGGTGTTGTTTGACCCAATTGCGAGCACTCACGGGTAAGGCCTCAAGAAATTGCTCTAAGTAGATCTTCTCTGTTACTTCCTCCATACTAGCAGTGTGAGGAGACAGCCATCTATTCCCTAGGTCTCGGATCCTATAGTAGAGAGCCCTGGGATTATCCCCTGTAACTCACCTCTCCTTCCTGAACTTGGTCCGGTAATATTGTGGGTCGCACCCCAGCCTCTCTAATATCGCCTTTTTTATATCCTCATAGGCAGTAGCGCTGGCTGGGTTAGCGGCCTGATAGGCGGCCTGCAACTTCCCCGACAAAATTGGGGCTATATACTGACCCCATCTCTCCTGGGGCCAGGCAGCTGTAGTGGCTACCCGTTCAAAATTAATAAAAAAGTAGTCAGGGTCATCCCCTTCTTGGTACTTTTGTAGGACAGTCCCTGGGACATTTGGTCTGACCCTTGAACTAAAAATAGCGTTGGTTAGTCTCAAGATGGCGGTATCCTTCACTTGTTGATTAGTGGTAATAAGCTCAGCTTGTCCTTTTAGGGCCTCTTGTAAGGCTTCTCGGTCTCTTTGAGTAGTCTGTGCTTGTTGTTCCATTACTAGCTGTAAGTGTATTTGTCCCTCCGCTAACTGGGATATAATTCCCTCTATAGGCACGGGCTGTGTCATGATGCAACACAGTAGGACTTGATCCCACTTCTGACACCACTGTAGTCGTGGAGGGATCAACAGGACACACTGTACTGGTTTGTATTACGTAATTTATTGGACTCAGGAGGAATGAAAGAAACGTGGTACAAAGGGAGTAAGTTTCATTCAGTCTCTCAGTGAGTTTAGCTGTTGGTGACTGGTCTCCTTTTTCCTTCAGGAAGCGTCACTTCGTTCAGGTCATCAAGGACTCCCAAGTTGAGTAAAGGGGGAAAAAAATAATAATAATCCAAAGAAACAGGGAATTAGAAAAACGGGTCACTCTTTCTAAGATTTTCACCAGAGTGCCACCTTCACCAGGCAAAAAGGGGTGTTTGTGCAGGGTGGGAAGCTGTGGCTACAACACTTGTTGTGAGGGGATTTTCTCTCTCCCCCCTCCCTTTTTTCGATCACATGCAATCCCTCATGCACAGTTCTCTATCCCCAAGTGCCGGTTACAGCCCGGCACCCCACCAGCTCCACCAGAAGCCCTGGGAGTTCTTTAGTACTTGCCTTGAACCACGACCCGTCTCCTGGGCAGCGGTGTGGGCAGCAAGGGTGTTTGTCTCGCCTCTCAAGGTGCTGGGGCTGTCTCCTGTGCAACACAGCTTTCCGTCTATAGCCCCCTATGCTCCTGCGTCTCTGGGACTCACGGGTTCTCCCGAAGCTCCGTCCTCAGCTCCGTGGACTGTGGCAGGTAAACTTTCCTCGGAAACCGCGGTCTTCTCTTCTGGTTTTCCGTCGTCCGCCTCCTCGCCGTCTTCCGCGTTCTGCTCGTCCGTCTTCACTTCCTGGTTCTCTCTCTCTCCGCATTCCTGTTCTCGCGCCCTTTGTTTCGTCCCTCCCAGGGGCATGGCGGCTCGCCCAAGCCAGACTCCGAGAAGGCTGGAGCGTTCTCTGTGGTTGAGACGCGGTATAGGCTGTCGGCCATGTTGGGGTTCCGCGTCTCCTCACACTGCCAAATCATGTCTTCTTCAATAAAGTATAATGAAACTCCGTTAAAGTCACCCAGAAACTTTAACCAAATATGCAGGTCAGCCCTGACAGCCATGGATATCCTTACTCTGTGATGAGGGACATGGACAATCCCAAACTTCTGAAAAAAGTTCTTCCGGCCCTGACCACTCTGCATGCAAAGTTTAAATAGCCTAGTAATTTCTGTACTTTCTTAAGTTCCAATTTTCTTTCATTCATTACTGATAGCAAGAAAGACCTTATTTCTTGAACTTTAGCAGCTGGGAGCCTGGCTAACATTTCTACTGTGTCTAATTTGATACCCAGAAATGTCAACCTAGTGCTAGGACCCTCAGTTTTTTCTGGTGCCAATGGTACCCAGAGCTCTTTTGCCAAGACTTGAAATTTTTGTAGAGCTTTCGCGCACTGATCTGTGTTCTAGGCACCAATAAACATAAAGTTATCCAGGTAGTGACAAACCAAATTGTGACCACTAAAAGCCATGAAAGCCCATTGCAAAAAGGTGCTGAATGTCTCAAATAAGGCACATGAGATTGAACACCCCATAGGAAGGACTTTGTCTACGTAAAAACACTTCCAAAATGCATGCCCAGCAATTCAAAATCTGTGGGATGTATGGGTAAAAGTCTGAAGGCTGATTGAATATCACTTTTTGCAAGTTCTGCATCTTTACCAGCCATTCGAACTTATTTCAAAGCATCATCAACTGATGCATAGGATACACTAGCATCCGCTTGTGAAATAAAATCATTTACAGATTGACCCTCCGATCATGACAAATGATGTATAAGTCTGTATTCACAAGGGTTTTTCTTCGGTACTAAGCCTAAAGGGGAAACAATTACATTATCAAATGGGCACTGTAAAAAGGGGCATGCAATCCTGCCTGCTTTTAACTCCGCACTAAGATTTTGTTGTACAACATGCGGTAACTCCTTCGCTGATTTGATATTATCAGCCCATCTCCTCTGCCTTGGCCCTTGATAACCAATTTTAGGATTGTATAATTTTTATTAAATTTTGGGTTACAACTTCCTTCGCCTACATCCACTGGCCGGCGAAGGCACAAGGGGGAATATCAGGGAGGGGGAAAAAGGGGTAAGGGCCAACCTACAGAAAGGAACAAAACAGTCCATGCTCATCTTTCACAACCCTTTAAGGTTAATCATCACACTTCTTTTTTATCTTGATTGTCGGCTTGGGTGTTGGGCGTAAGTTGCAGTACTCGCAGATATATTGGGCATTTGAGTTCGTGGTACATGCTAGAGAGGTGTTTTATACATGTTCCCCATGTTTTCTCGAACGTGGGTATGGTATGATTTGTAACTGCTGTTAACTTTTTCATTCCTAATAAATCCCAGAGTTTGGGCAGCCAGTCTGCATGTGTTGGGATAGTGTCAGTGCCCCATTTTGATAGCAGGACTTGCTTCGCTGCACATAGTGCCAGGGTGATAGCCTTCCCCTTAATAGAGTGTAGTGGGTATGTTTGGACATTGGGCAGTCCCTGCAAAACATAGCTAGGAAAGTGGGGTATTTCTGTATTAAACATCTGATCGATATCCGCCAAAACGTCCCTCCAGTAACGGTGGAGTTTGGGGCAATGCCATAGCAAGTGGGAGAGTGTACCTAAGTGAGTGTGTGCAGTGACGCCAACATGTGTCATCCTTCCCTTTCTGCCACTGAGCCAAGCGTGCTGGGGTATAGTACCAATAATGGACTGTCTTAAATAGCGTTTCTTTGCCTGAGGCGCTAGTGGCTGATGTGCGAGTGCGATGTAGAATGTCTGTCCACTCCTTGTCGGTGAATTTGCGTTCACACTCTCTCTCCCACCGCTTCCTTGCGGGGTTTGTAGGGGACTAGCTACTGTGTTTAGGAATGAGTGTATGTCTGACAATATGCAACAGTCATCTTTTCTAGACAAAAGCCAACGCTCAGAGTCAGCTACCTGCTTGCATGGGGCCGAACCGTAGGAAGAGTTACCCAATGCCTGACTGCCACATAGTGCAAGTATTCAGAATCTGGGAGCCCGAAGTCTTGTTGCACAGTCTTGAAGTCTAGCAGGCCCGTATGTCAAACAAGTCACCAATGCGTTTGCAATTGGCTTCTTGCCAATGTGAATAAGTCAGCTCCTGCATTGCCTGCGGGAAGTCCGGGATGCCTATGATTGGTGTGAGCGGGGAGATCAGTGTAGAGAGCTGTTTAGGAGAGCAAGTCCTATCCCAAACCCCTATTATGGCCCTGACCACTGGGGAGACATAAACTCCCGGTGGGCTACTTCTACGCAGGAGCAATGCTATTTTCCATATATGTATCCCGGCCACCGCCTTATCTAAAAAGCACCAGTGTTTCTCGGTTAGAGGGCATTGCCACTTCACCATGAAGCGCAGTTGCGCGGCCTGGTAATATCATGCTAGGTTGGGTATACCGAGCCCTCCCTTGGCTACCGGGAGATATGTCCGCTCCTTAGCCATTCTAGCCCGCTTTCCACACCATATGAAGGCCTCTAGGGTGGACTGTGGCTTCTTTAGCGTAGAGGCAGGCGGCATCAGTGGCATTACCTACATAAGATAGAGAATCTTAGGCAATAGAGTCATCTTTACAGCTGCTATGCGTCCCAGCCAGGATATGGGGCCCCCGTGCCAAGACTGGATGAGGGATTGCACTGTTTTTAATAGTTTGGAATAGTTATGGGATACCGAACCATCTATAGTAGGTAGTATGTGGATACCCAGGTACGGGATTCCCCGTTTTGCCCATGTGAAGGGAAAGTCCATAGCAAGGCGTGATTGCTCATCATGCGGGATAGTGATGTTAAGTGCTTGGGACTTGGCCGTGTTCACCTTAAAACCATAGACCTCGCCGAATGCAGTGAGTTCCTCTAGTAGTGGGGGCAGTGACTGTTGTGGTTTTGTGATGGTCAACAACACGTTGTCGGCATATAGGGCTATTTTATAGGATTGCCCCCCCCCATCCAAACTCCCTCTATACTGGGATGATTTCGAATGCGTTCCGCCAGAGGCTCCATATAGAACGCAAATAGGAGTGCAGAAAGCAGACATCCCTGGCGCGTCCCCCTGGAGATAGAGAAGGTCGGGGACAGCGCGTTGTTGACTCGGACCAGCGCTCTTGGTTCTGCATAGCCATCCCAAATCCATTGTCGGAAGCGGGGACCCAGGCCAACAGCCTCCAATACCGCCCGCAAGAATGGCCAGTGCACTCGGTCGAATGCCTTTTCGGCATCAATGGACAGAAATAAAGTCGGTGTTTGGGCACGCTGGGTTTTGTCCAGCAAGTGGAAAAGCTGCTTGGTATTATCCCCGCATATGCGGCTGGGTATAAATCCGGACTGCTCAGGATCTATCAGTCCTGGCATATATCTCCCTAGTCTGCATGCCAGTATCCCTGTAAATATTTTGGCGTCTACGTTGAGGAGTGATATGGGACGTAAGAAGCACATCGCTGGGGTTCCTTTCCCTGTTTCGGCAGTACAGTTATGATCACTGTGCGTATCGACTCTGTAAGTGCCCCAGAGGTGCTAAAGGTGTTATATAGCCGGACTAGCACCGGGGACACTGATGTTGCATATTGCTTGTAAAAGGCGGCCAGGTACCCATCTTGTACTGGCGCCTTCTCTAGCTTAAGTCTCCCTATCGCGTCTAGGACTTCCCGCTCAGTTATGTCAGCCTCTAAAAGTGCTGCGGTGTGCTCAGGTAGTGTTGTCAGTGGGGTCTGTGCAATATAGGGGGTGCAGTTTTCTGGTGATTGCCCATCCGCCCCATACAGCTGTGCATAGAATCGGCCGAACTCGGCCGCACGTAGTACTTCTGTCACATACGCAATAATGCATGCTCCGCGGCATCCATGTAAAGGGCCCTGAGCTGTTTTCGTGCTATGGTCATTTGGCGTCTGGTTCTATGCAAACCTGTACATCGGTGTGCCTCTTCTAAGTCCTTCACTGCCTTCTCCAGGTCCGCGCATTTCGTTGCGCGTTCCTTGTTGAGCCACGCAGGTATGGCAAATTACGTTGCTGTGTGTGGGGTGTCGTTAATCGCAAGATAGTCTACAATAGCCTTCTCTACCTCCTGTACCACCACGTCATAGGATAGCAATTTAGGATTGAGACGCCACATTTTACATCCCTGACAACTGGTCGGGAAGTGCAAGTTAAGCTGACTGGGAGCATGGTCCAATATGGATGCCACATCAATATCTGCCTGTGTTACCCTTGGGAGCATTGGTGCAGAGATTAAGAAGTAGTCAATTCTGGCGTACGATTGGTGAGCGGCCGAGAAAAAAGAGTATGACCGTGTGGTGGGGTGGGGGGGGGGGGGAGTGTCCTCCATATATCCACCAATCCTGCATCTGCTAGCCAGTGAGTTCCCTGTGGGGTCAACATTCCAGTAGACCCTGGCCTCAGGGGAGTCCTATCCAAAGATGTATCTGGCACTAAGTTAAAGTCACCCTCTATCACTAGATTGGCGTTGGGCGTAGTGAGAATAATCGCCTGGCGTATAAATGGCTCTTGGTGGTCATTGGTGACATAGATGCAGGCTATCGTAAGTGTCCGATTGGAGAGGGATAAACGCAAAGCTATCATGCGGCCTGTGATTTCAGAGTGTGTTTGAAGGATTTTCCCTTGAAAGTGTGCGGCCACTAGGATAGCGACTCCTGCTTTCTTTCCCGGCCCTGAGGACCAGAACTGCCGGTCAAACCCTTTGGAGAGCATTCTGCTCCAGTCCTTTTTCAGGAGATGGGTCTCCTGTAGGAGACATATATCGCAGCGGGCCTCTCTAAGCTGTGCCAGTAGCGCTATTCTTTTGGCTGGTGAGTTTAGGCCCCTCACGTTCAAGCTAACTATACACACCATGCCTTGGAGTGAGCGACATAGCTATCTGGGCCCTGTTCATAGCGGACTGTGGCCTTGTACCCTGAGAGCGTGGTGAAGTTTGACAACATATCTGACGGTGGAGCATGATAACATACAACTAGTGAACAAACATTAAAAATTGATAAAACATTGGCACCAACAGGTGCCGAACTTGCAGTTCTGTAGTGAATGTCCATTTCGTCTGTCGCCCATGCCGGTACTCCAGAAAAGAGTGGGGAGTTCCGTGGCCTCCGCCGCTACTGGTTAATGTTTACTGGAATGAGGGCATGCCCGGGGGGTGTTTGCTCCTCCGTTGCAGACCCGAACTGGCACCGCAAGGCACTGATTTTCTCTGCCTCTGCAGTGGGAATGTTCATCATCGTGTCCCATCTTCATCTCGGGTCTCAGCCCATTCACAGTCACTGGGCGTCACTCTCTGGGGATTGGTGTTGCTCCATAAGTTCTTGGAGTAAAGCTGACCGTTCTCTGATGCTTTCGGTTTTGGTTGGTTTGCTTAACTGCTGTTGCGATTGGTTCTTGGGGTGCCTCCTGCGGCGTGGTTCTCAGGGAGGCAACTGGGAAAGCGTCCGTTGGGAAGAGGGCCCCAGCTCAAGCTCTATACCCATGATCTCTGCCGCCTCGGGCGGCGTGTGGACTGCCCGGGTTTCACCCTGCCACGCAAAAACCAAGCGAAAGGGATGTCCCCATTTGTACCTCACTCCCTTGTCCCTCGAAAATTCTGTGACGGGCTTCATTGCACACCTTCATTGTAGAGTGATAATGGACAGGTCTTGGTAAAGGCGGACTTTATTTCCTTCGAATAATACGTGAGCTTGATCACGCACTGCGGTCATTATTGCCTCCTTTGGCCTGTAGTCGTGGAGGCACATGAGAATGTCCTGTGGGGTGCCCGGTGTCGATGACGGACACCCCGCTCTATGCGTACGGTCCAGCGGGAGGTCCTTCCCTTCTAGATCCGGGACTATATGGCGGAATAGATGCAAAACGTAGTCCTCTAGGTGTCCCGCATCGGCCTGCAGCGTAACACCCTTAATGCAGATGTTGAGTCTACGGGACCTGTTTTCCAAATCTTCCAGGTGAAAATTGAGGTTGGCATTGCGATCCTTTAGTTCTAGGATTTCTCTGCGACATTTCTCCAGCTCTTCCTCTCTAGCGTCTCCGGAGCGTTCTACTGAGTCCACTCTCTGTTCCAATTCACCCATTTCATGGCGTAGGTCCTTGACCTCCTTGGCCAACTCCGTGTGTAGGGCCGCTATTTCGTCTCTTAGTGTACTGAAAAGGGCTTCCATGAAGCCGCGCGCGATAGGGGCCTCATCACTCATTTTGTGCTTTGTAGGGGTTCCCGCCGCTTCACCAGTTGTGGAGGCTGAGACCAGGGTCGCCTCCCTCTTCTTGGCATGGCCCTTGGTCAGGAGGTCCTTGATAGTGGCAGTGTCCCTTTTGGTTCTGGAGGAGGTCATTGTGTCCAGTTCCGATATCCCTCTTCGGTGTGTTCCTGAATTAATGTCGCCTCTTTGGTTCTGGAGGCTTAGCCGTTGCCCACTCTTACTTTCTAGGATGGTTCAGAGGTCAGAGTCGGGGTGCGGGGCAAGCGATCTCCAACGTTAATGGCGCTCTCCCTTTCACAAGCTCCCGGAGATGCCCGAGATGGTCGGACTTTTATGGAGTGATGGCTGGGGCTGGACCCTTTGCAGTACAATGCACGCAGCTGCCCTGTCTCCGTGCAGTGCGCTCCGACCTTGTGGGAGAGGCCCTGGCAAACTAACTCCTTATTAGACGCTCTTCTGGGGGCTTGGGCAGCTGATTTAGCTGTCAAGCTGGAGTTCGCCAGGGCAGCTCCAAACTCTGGACTCCGCTCTTATACGGCGCTAGGCCCCAGGGATGTCAGCTCCACTCCGCGGGGATGAGGGAGGGGCAAGTCACTGCAGGCTCAGCTTTCTCCGGCAGACCCTCCACCTGCGCTCTGGCCCGCCCACCACAGTACCACGTTCACCAATTTTAGCCGAGTCCTGGGGCCTTATCATGCACTCCCGATCTGGGGCCGCCTACCTCCACCTCAGCGCCTATTCTGGCGGAAATCAGGTCCGTTGTCGCCATGCCGGGCGGTCTGCTGGATGCCAAAATGGGGCACCGGTGGCGTCCCTCCGCCGCTCCACGCACACTGGCTGGTCTGCTTTAGTGCTGGAAGGCTCCTCCGACTTGCTGCCTCTAAGCCGCCCACAAACGCCTCCTGTCACACGTATCTGCGCTGTGCGCCTAGTCATCCCGGTGTCTGCCTCATTTCTTCATGCGGCCCTGTCACAGCCGCCCGAACGCCATTGATCCAGCGCGGCTAATATAAATTTCTCCTTTGGACACGAATCCAGGTGAAATCATTCACATCAACTATACCATATGACGGTGGGGCCCATAACACCGCATATCATACACTCAATCGTTCACTGGATTACACACACACTAAGGAGAAAAACGAGTTGCTGGAGGAACGGGATACCTTGTTAAATTTGACAGATTAATACCTTAACATCATATACATTTAGCTTTTTAAATCCTGTCGGTTCTAAACATCAAGGTACTCCGCTCTTTGGTCGATGGACCAACTAGTAGAATAAGTTGATGGTGATTAAGACCAGCTCAATCATTTAAAACCCTGTTAAATGTCAAACTTATTAATGAACTAAAGAACCACAGACTCATAGTTTATTAGAATGAAATTTTATCTAAATTCTTGCTTGCACGAGTGAGATTCTTAGTTTATTAATCACCTTAATACATTCATAACATTTATGTAAGAAATTTTGAAAAGAAATTAAAATTTATGCATTACCCATTTAGATGCAGATAGGAATGGTTCACCAAAAGACGATAAACCGCAGATCACAGAATAGACTCCCAAATTGACTGACTGTCCCACTAAATGGCCTCCTCAACGGGTCCTCCCGTACAGATTTCCCGCAACGGTCTCGTTCCTTCCCCAGTCAAGTTCGAAGTCAATGGCAGCATAGGATCAAAATCAGCATTAGCATCTCCATCAGCATTAACCTCAGCATTAACATCGGCATCGGCATATGCAGCAGCCCCTCCCACATAAGAGCAGTCCCTCTTATACCCTACTTCTAGCTTACTACACAAAAAGTTGCAATGTTTGGGGGCAGGAATCACGCTAATTGGTCCATTTGAGGGGTGGCGAAGATCACCTCATCGCCTTCCTTGTTCAAACTGGTTTCGGGGATGGTTAAAAGTTTAGTGTTTCTCATGACCTTTGGGTAAAAGCAGTCCAAATTGACTATTCATAATGTTGCGATCCTGATGGTCACAATTTTGTCAGTCCATTGTTTCTCAATACTTTCTTTTCCCCATTCTCACGGATATGTGCTGAGTCTTTCTTGGCACTCTCCTCATGATAGGTCAATGTGTCCTTGACATCTCTCACTCCGAGCACAGGCCGTACCCACGTGGTTCAGCTCCATTATTTCTTCCGCTTAGAGGCCATCTTTAATTTCTTGCATGACCTCATCAGTCTCGGCAGCCATTTTCGCAGCATGGCCTAACAGGCCCGAACGAACTACCATAAGAACAAACACAATCAAAATTAAAACAAAGAATATAAGCCTTTCTGTTTACCACCCGTTATTCTAAGAACCCATGTTAGGTGTTATCTAGCAGAAGCGACATTTAAAGCCATTTTTACTTATCATCCGCATTCTTTGCCACAATACAATTTTACTACATAGCATAAATCATGCGTTTTACTCTAATTAGTACGCAAATCACAATATTAGTATCGATTTACTTCACAATTGTAAATAAATTAGATTTTGCACAAAGATAGCAGTTACTGTTTATGTAATGTTTATTAAAGGTGCATTTGTTGGTTAATTCATCAAACAATTAGTACCGTTAATTTATTATTCTTATCAAGGGGGTTCCAAATTTATTTTATTTACCTTGCTCCATCAATTCCCCCTTTGGTGATTTTTAATATCACCACAAAAACCTTGTTATACAATTTATCAGATAAATGTTTCTTGTCCACTTGCTTTTGTTAGTTCACGCAACAGTGTTTTTCTCATCTTTCTTTTCGACCTTTTGTATATGTTCTCTTTCAATTCCTCCAATTCTATTTCAAACATTTCTTGTTCTTTTTCTTTATTTTTCTCATTTTCTCTTTTTATTCTATTTTGTGTTCTTCTCCTTTTAATACACACATATGCTAACTTTACTGACAACATTACTAATATTATCACTGTTACTGATATTAGTATTTTCCCAATAAGGGAACCACCTATTTCTGTGAACCATTTCTGTATTGAGGAAAAACTCTTACCAAGTTTCTCCCAGGCACCTTCAACCTCCAGTGGAGCAATTTCTTTGTGCAAATCAGTAATATTCTTTATATACTTCTGTATATTCTCACTTTTATCTGGAATGTAAGTGCAACAATGTTGGACTTTCAGCATTCCACAGACTCCACCCTCTTTTGCCAAAAGAATGTCAAGGGCAAGTCGATTTTGCATTACCATAGCTCTCATGGCAACCATTTTGGTATTTACCATTAAGAACCCTCCAGCAGTATTCGTTGATAAACGATCTACTACTGTGGACAATTTCCGAATCTTAAATGCATTCAAAGATATACCCACTGCTGGTATCAATGCTCAAAAAATGTCACCTACTATTTCTGAAAAACTCTCCCTCCTTCTACGTGTTAATGTTTTACCCATCTCGTGTATTCCTTTTTCTCCTCTCTCCACATGAAAAATCTTTGGAAAGACCAGGCCTAAATAACATGACCCATACCAGTGGTCCGGCAACCTGTAATAAGCTCTATTTCCGCAAATATAATATATCCCTGGAAATATTGGATCTTTTCCTCCTTTAAATCCCCATCCTCCTAAAATTTTATATGTATCTCGGCATTCACTGGAACCCACAAAATAGTTATCATATATAGTCCTATTTCTACTAATACACAACTTTCCCTGTTGGGGCCAATCTAAAACCATAGCTGCATTTGTTTCTCCTTTGTCATGATTTTTCTCTTCAAACGCCCAAAGTGGTGTTTTTGTCTTTCTTCTATTACCTTTCTTTGAAACTTAACTCTTCTGTTTTCTACCATCTCCAAGAAGACCTTTTCCTCTTTCTTTAATTCGCAGGTAAGATTGTGTCTAACTATATACTCGAATGTTAAATCATTATTTTCTAAGAAAAATTCACCAAACATCTTTGCTTCTTTCACCTTATTTAGTTCAGGAATTATAGGAACTTTCGCAAAAACAGTGTTTATGTCAGTGTAATAATACTCTAATCTACCTGTTTTATAAAATAAACTAGCTAGAATGCTACATGTTATCCCATACGTCAAAGGAAGGTGATGATAGGTCACACCTTCTGTGACAGATGCAGGTAATAGCATACAGACATAACAATCTCTCACATCCATTGTCTCTACATATTCATACAACAGTTTCGTGAAGACATTCTTGGAAAAGTCAGTTATAGACTTATCCTTATGTAAATCAGTACTATCTACTAATGCTGCAGTGTTTTGTGTGTTAGCTTCTTTATCCTTTTTCGTGTTATTCCCTATTACAGATGTTTCTTCTACAACTAACCTTAATGGAATTATTATTGCTAAAATAAGCCAAATAAACATTAGCAAACCTGTACAAAAGAAACACATTCTACACCATCTACGTAAAAACTCACATCTAGATCTTCTATTCTCAGTGTCTACCATATTGTACTATTATCTAACTCTATAAATATTTGTACAGAAAATGTGTCACCACACCTCAGAATGACTTCTCAGCCACTCTACCCTTTTACTTTGTCTCATTTTGGTGCTTTCTTCAGCTCCTTTCAGAACTCTTTCTTGTCTCGTTCAGGTTTGTGTGTCCAGTCCGGGTTTCTTTCTTTGTCTTTTCAGGTTTGTTGCACTTCACCTTCACCCATTTGTTTACAGCTTTCGTCTGGGCTCTCGTGAGTGTTATCCTTTTCTTTAATGTCGGTCAATGCGATGTATAGCCACTCAGGTGACTTCTATTTCAAATTAGGTCTCTTCACTCTTTTTGTTCTCTGTAATTGTTTTCCACTTTGTTTTCCTTGTCCTCTTTGACTTGTTATTTCATTTACTTGTTCCGCATCATCTCTGTTCAAGTTTATTATCTTATACCTCAGTCTTTTAACTTCGTGGGGCCAATTGTCTCCTTTTCTTGGCCTTTTTAGTTCGCTTTCCTTTTCCTCTCGTTCAGCTCTCCAAGTTCTCTTTCTTGGTCCTAGTCTTTGCTTTCTTTCTTCTTCGCTTTCTTCTGATTCCGTTTCAGACCTTACTTCACTTCCTCTAACCTTGAACCTTATGATTTCTGTTTCGTTATCTGAATCTGAACCTTCTTGTGTCTCTTCTGTTGGGACGTTTGATTCTATCCCTCCTCGATTGTCTTCCGAATTTTTATTAATCTTTCTGTCTGAATCTAAATTTCCCTGTGTTTCTTCTATTTGTTGGTCTGTCCCTACTACTCCTCAGGTTTCTTCCGCTTCTTCCTCTATCTCTCTATCTGAATCTAAGTCTCCCTCAGTTAGTTCAACTATCTCTGGAGGAACTCTTCCATAACTTGTACTTGGTTGTTTGCTATCACTGTCTCGTGGTTCAGTTTCTTCGTTTATAATGTCAGTTTTTTTCTTTTGTCTTTCATCAAATTCAGGTTGGTCTGTTTCAGATGCTGAACTGGTATCTGATATTTCCAGATGTCGACTTACAGGTCGAGCTTCAAAATCTGGAACTTCGATTGTTTCAGGTTCTTCTTCAGTTGTCAAACTTGTACCTTGTTCTTCCAGATGTCGACTTTCAGGTCGAGCTTCAGGATCTGGAACTCTGCTTGTCTCAGGTTCTGCTTCGGATGCTGAGCTGGTATCAGATATCTCCAGATGTCGACTTACAGGTCGAGCTTCAGGATCTGGAACTCTGATAGTGTGACTGGCATGCACCCAGTTTTTCACTCCTGCACATTTGACGGCAGTTGTTGTCACCAGGATCACTTGACGTGGCTTATCCCAGCGAGGAACCAAACAGTTTCTTCTTCTGTGGACTTTTATGAGGACCCAGTCTCCTGGACTCAAATCATGAGCTGGTTTTCTTTCAAGAGTGGTCGCATCCAGTCCAACCTGATGAAACACAGAATGTACCACATCAGCCAATCCTTTGCAATAGTCCAATACGAGATCATCAGTTATAGTCAGCAGTTTGTTGACAGGTACATGTGCTTGTCTCATTGCTCGTCCCATGATTATCTCATGAGGACTTAGACCTGTTTTTCTGTCAGGTATGCTTCTGATAGTCATCAGCACCAATGGTAGGGCATCAGGCCATTTGAGTCCTGTGGCTTGACACATTTTCCCTAACCTATTCTTTATTGTTCCATTTACTTGTTCTACCACTCCAGAAGCCTCTGGTCTGTAAGCACAGTGCAATTTCTGTTGAATGTCAAGAGCTTCACATATCAATTGGATCAGTTCATTTTGGAAATGTGTTCCTCTATCTGTTTCGATCGTTACTGGAAAACCATATCTCGGAATGAATTCTCTCAGTAGGAGCTTAGCTACAGTAACTCCATCATTCCTTCTTGTCGGATAGGCTTCCACCCAACGAGAAAACAAACAAACGACCACAAGAACATATTTCAATCTATTGCTCGGGGGCATTTCAATAAAATCTAGTTGCATTCTGGTAAAAGGACCTCCTTCACGTCCTATTGTTCCTAGACTCACTACTGTTTTCCTTCCTGGATTTATCTGTTGGCATGTAAGACATCTTTGACAGAGACTTTCAGCTATAGCTCTGAATTTTGGGTTGTACCAAGTTTGTCTGAAAAGTCTGATCATGGCATCCCTACCAATATGAGCTTGTCCATGGTACATCCGTGCCATGTTAGAAATCATGCTATCAGGCATAACTGGTCTTTCATCTCTATAAACCCAAACGTCATCTTCCTCTCTTTTTCTGCAACCTGCTTTTATCCAACCATCTTTCTCCTCTTCGTTTGCTTCTTCCTGTAATTGTCTTACCTCATCCCATGTTTCGACAATGTTAGTAAACAGCAAGGGACATGAAACATTCTCTTTTTCTCTCCTTCTATTCAGTGAGACCATATTTCTGGCACAATATTGGGCTATTTCGTCCGCATACTGATTTCTCATAGTAATATAGTCCGTCCCATTTTTATGTGCAGCGCACTTCACCACTGCAATCTGTTTAGGCAGCTGTATCGCCTCAAGCAATTTCTTCACAAACTCACCGTTCCTAATTGGAGTTCCTGCAGATGTCAAGAAACCTCTCTGAGACCAGATCTGTCCAAAATCGTGGACCACTCCGAAGCCATACTGGCTATCTGTGATCACCGTAATTCGGACATTCTTTCCCAGTTTGCACGCCTGAATCAGAGCAATCAGCTCAGCCACTTGGGCTGAACGTATCCCTCTCAAACAAGATGCTTCCATTATAGCAGCTACTGTACACACAGCATACGCAGCACTTAAAACTCCTTCACTCGTCCTCAGTCATGATCCGTCCACAAACATCACATAATCTGATTCTTTCAAGGGCTCATCTTTAATATCTGGACGAGGCTTCGTGCAAAATTCAAGCACATCCAGACATTTGTGATCGACTTCATCCTTAACTCCTACATTTTCTTCGTCTGGCAGTGAAGTTGAAGGATTCACACTTGTGCATCTGTCAATGGTTACATTGTCTGCACTCAGAATCACCTTTTCATACCTAGTCAGCCGACTATGCGTCATGAATTGGGTTTTGGTTCTAGTCAGAAGAATTTCAACAGAATGTGGAACATATACTCTCAGTGGATATCCCATCACAATGCCTTCACTTCTATTCCAGACTCACACAAGTAGCAGCTACTGCTTTGAGACAGCCAGGCAACGCCTTTGCTACTGGGTCTAAAACAGCTGAAAAATAAGCAATGGGTCTTTTCATTTTTCCATGCCTTTGCACTAACACTGAAAGTGCACATCCATCTCTCTCACTACAATACAGCTCAAATTCTTTCTCATAATCAGGCATTCCCAATGCCGGTGCTTCACACAACCTTGTTTTCAGTTCTTTGAAAGCTTTAATTTCTTCCTCATTCAACTCAAACGGATCTTTGACATCTCTTTTTGTCAATCGCTGTAAAGGTTTTGCAATTAATGAAAATCCACTTATCCACTGTCGGCAGTATCCAACCATTCCAAGGAACATTCTCACCTCTCTCTGTGTCATCGGAGCTCTCATTCCTCGGATAATCCTTATTCTTTCTGTCGTTACCTTTCGCATCCCTTTCTCAATCTTATGACCTAGGTATTGTACTTCCTGTTGACAAAATTGCAGTTTTGACGGAGACACTTTGTGCCCTCCTTCTGCCAAGTGATTCAATAAAGCAATTGTGTCGGCAACACATGCTTCTTTGGTCTTTGATGCCACTAATAGGTCATCAATGTACTGGACCATTACAGATTTTTCAGGCATTCTTAAATCTTCCAATGATTTCTTTAGGATCTGATTAAAGATTGAGGGACTTTCTGTATACCCTTGAGGAATTCGGCACCATGCCAAAATACGCTCTCCGAACCGGAACGCAAATAATGGCTGGCTGTCTGGGTGTAACGGAATAGAGAAAAATGCATGGCACAAATCAATAACGGTGTACCATTCTGCATCATGTGGAATCTGATACAGTATTACAGCGGGGTTTGGCACAATTGGACAGCAAGGAATAACGATTTTATTTACCTTCCTCAAATCCTGCACTATCCTTTATGTCCCATTTGGCTTTTTCAATCCCATTATAGGTGAATTACATGGGCTACTCATTAATTCTCTCAAAATTCCTTGTTCGATAATTTTATTAACTACGGGTGTTATTCCTTCAATAATTTCTGGCGTTAATTTGTACTGTGGAGTATTTGGGTAATTCGTTCCTTCTCTTACAGTGATTTTTACAGGGTCTACTCCTCTCATTAACCCAATGTCTTCGCCTGTGAAATCCCATACATCAGATCTGACTGTTTCTTTCAATTCAATTGGGATTTTCTCTACATCAAACACAGGAAACATGTCAGTTACTCCTGGTTCTAGTTCTGCCATTGTCATTTTATACAGAACATCTTCATCTGGTGTCTGGAAAGCAATACCATCTGGGGTACAATAGATGGTGCAATTCATTTTACAAAGCAGATCGCGTCCTAGCAGGTTTACAGGACTGCAATCACATACCACAAACCGATGCATCTCTTTGAATGGTCCGACTTTCACCTCTACTGGTTTGGTAAGAGGCGCTTTAATCTATTGGTTTGAAACACCTACAACTTGGATATATTCTCCTGAGAGAGGAAGGTTTGTAATTTCCACTGATCGAACAGTAGAACGGGTAGCTCCAGTGTCCACAAGGAATGTAACATTTACACCATTCACTTCTCCATCCACAATGAGTTGCGCCAAGCACGCACTCTTCCTCCTCTCCTAGGCACCGTCATAAACTTTCATCCGATTCATTTCCATCCTGCCGTAACCAATACTGCGATACTGCAGCTGCGCATGGCAATTTTGTTACCTGCTCTCCTCCGTAGAATCCTGTCTCTACACTGTATCTCTGGGGGTTTACACTCTTGGGAAGAGGGGGTTGTGGCACCTGACTTTGTTGAGTAACTACCTGCGGTTGTTGCAGCTGTTGGTAACTCACCTCATTCTGCACCTGTGGATTTAATGGTTGATTTTCCTTATTAGCTTTTGGAGGAAATTTACACTCGTTTCTCCAATGCCCTAACTTTCCGCAATTATGGCATGGCCATTTCTTTTTAGCCTCTTCTATACTCATCTGACCTTTTCCCTTACCTATATTCGGTTTGGATTTAGTCTGTCCTGCATCACCAGTCTGATTATCCATTTGAGCTTCTTGTTTTTCTGCAACTTTTACTTGTGCCCACATCGCTTTTTCTTTTAGCTTACGCTGTCTACACTCAATGTCATCACTACAGTATTTGGCATACCTTAATACTTCATCTACAGTGCTATTCTTCCAACACAACATATGCTGCTTAATCATTTCACTTATTTCCGGTTTCAATCCATATACAAATCTATATACGAAATGACTCATGTCCTTTTCACTCAAAGTTTCATAACCACTATACTGTTTGAAAACCAAAAGTAACCTTTCATAGTAGGCGTGTACAGATTCCTTACTCTCCTGAGTCGTTCTATCAATCTTTACCCAATCTGTCTCTTTTGGTGGAATTTTATTTTTCAAAAACGTGATAGCCTGCTCATACTTTCTCATCACTTCTGGACCTGGCGCTCCAGTTTTTGCATCTCTAGGATATTCTTCCGCTGGCCAATCAATTGTAATCTTACATTCTGTCCATAAATCTGCTGGTACTACAATGTCAAACAATCCATCCAGATCTACCCACAACACCTTTGAAACTTTGACAAATCTTTCCACTTGTCTATACCATTCTACAGGTTTCTCTCTCAATTTCGGAAAATCATTTGTAAATGACAATATATCTTGTCTAGACCATGGAACATGTACATAACTACCTCCTGGAGTTTCCCTCATTGGATATTCCAGTACTATCGGTTCCTTTTCTTTCACCGTAAAAGCCAAAGATGCTTTATCGGTCGTTCCCTCTTTTCTTCTTATCCACCTGCTCCTCCATCTGTCCACATCTCCCCATTTTCTCAATAACACAATCAGTTCTTTTATCTGGGTTAATCGTCCTGATGTGTTCAGATTTTCTATATCCTTTTCACTAAAATCTACCCTATACGGTTTCTGCAATCCTCGGATTTTTCCAAACTCTACTCCCAGTTCATTCGCTGTTTCTTCCAACTTTTCATGCAAATTTCTAGCTCTCCAAGTAATACTCTTACACATAAACATAAGCTCTTCATCTTGATAGGATTTCAATCTTTCTGTACCAATAGTCCCTAAAATCAACTCTTCCATATCTATCTTTAGTCTGATTACATCCAACGGTTGTGGTTCTGCATCTTTCTTCTGCAAATTCCTCATCCACTCATTTAATTCTTCTGGAGTCGGACCTACAGGGGTACTATTTATTACTATCCAATTTGTACTTCTCTCTGGGGTCTCAGTTGCTGACTCAGTTCCCATAGGAATCCTATTTATCTGACTCTCATTAACTGTCAAATTAGTAGGTGGACTCGATCTATATGAGCCAACCAGATCTCTTGTCTCTCTATTTTCGGGATTTATCCCTTCTCTCATTCTTTGCATATTCGAATTCATTGGAATTGTCAAGGAATGCTCGTCTATTCTTTGGTTTTCAAATACCGGTATTACTGGTCCTATTGTCACTGGCACAGTCACGGCTTCCATGTTCATAGTTAATTCTCTTATTTTCTCAGTCAATTCTCTTGTGGTTCTTGCTAACTCAGCTGTATTACCACTATCAGCTTCTCATTCTCTGGAGTTTCTGATTTTTCATTTGACCTATTTATTTCATAACTTCGTTCAGGGCTTTGATTCCTCACAGTTTCCATTGGTGGTGCATTCGGTGTCACCACCGCAGAATTCTGTTGATATGGAGGTGGTTTTCTGTTTAAAATGTCTTCCAGCAACTCATCCTCCGTTTCGCTACCTCCATACCCATACCTTTCCGTTACTACATGTTTCTTTTTCTCTGTACACTTTCTCCCTGTAACTTCTTCAACTGTTCTGGCTGGAAACAAACCATCCGTCATATTAGCATATCTCCATCGTCTCATCCTGTCTTCATGATTCACTCCCCATACTCTTCCATGAACTAAACTATAATTCTTTGCACCTCTGTGTCTTTCTCTTTCATACATCTCATCTTCCCATTCACCTAACGCTTCAAACTGTGTTGGTCTGGGTCTTGGTTCAAGTTTCATCATTTTCTCTCTCAAATTCCGAAGTACAGCTGTGCTAAACGAACCGTTTTCTGGAAAAGCCAATACTCCATCGTTCTGAGTATATTTTGTCCAATTCTCCAACCAAATGCAAGTATGATAACCATATTTCAACATCATATGAGAAGCTGGCGTTTTCGGCGGAGGAAGTACTTCTCCTTCCATAGTTACTATCTTTTTGTCCTTCTTGAAAAAGTTTTTAATCTTCGCCATCCATGACGGTTTCTCTCTACAATACTCATAGTAAGCCATATTGCACGATTCTTTCTTTCCGACAAACTCACAACTCTGTTCTTTTTACTGTTTGCTTATTCGGACCTATCCCAGCGCGTCTCACACCAACGCACCAATCCAAAAACTATACGTCACTCTCAACTGGCCAATACCAGCGCGTCTCTACTCCAACACACCAATCAGAAAGCTCTTCGTTTTCCCACCACTGGCCAATGCCAGCGCGGTCTTTGTCAACGTCAGTTCTACTCCTGACCCCTCCTTTACAAAAATTATCGGCAGTTTTTCCTACCTTCTTTTCTCAACTGAATTTTATTAGTTACGACGTAAAACACATTACCATTGTCTGTTTTCGCTAAACAAAAGAGATAGCTTACTCTATCTTGCAAGAATACTGTTTCGTTCGATAAGTGTAGCACTTCCCTCTACCTTACCCTTCTCTCAAGCAAGGGGTAAACCCGTTTCTCTGGGGATAAAACACATGCGGAGACTACACTGCTCCTGAGAATTAAGGCCAGAGTTTCACAAGAAAACCGGTTGCTATTTCACTCATACGCGTTTTATACATGAAATGTCCCTATCATAACACAATCCTGTGTTATCACCAATTTTGAAAAATCAGACAATGCTCAATTCCATGTGACTTCTCTTGCCACACGTGTCCACTACCTACTTCCCGGAAGCTTCAAAATTTCGACTTACACATAACATAATACAATTTGACACGAAGTGTTAGACATGAATAATCAATAATCAATAATCACTAAACTAATCTATAGAAACCATAACTCTGCTACCAAGAAATCTGATCCAGCGCGGCTAATATAAATTTCTCCTTTGGACACGAATCCAGGTGAAATCATTCACATCAACTATACCATATGACGGTGGGGCCCATAACACCGCATATCATACACTCAATCGTTCACTGGATTACACACACACTAAGGAGAAAAACAAGTTGCTGGAGGAACGGGATACCTTGTTAAATTTGACAGATTAATACCTTAACATCATATACATTTAGCTTTTTAAATCCTGTTGGTTCTAAACATCAAGGTACTCCGCTCTTTGGTCGATGGACCAACTAGTAGAATAAGTTGCTGGTGATTAAGACCAGCTCAATCATTTAAAACCCTGTTAAATGTCAAACTTATTAATGAACTAAAGAACCACAGACTCATAGTTAATTAGAATGAAATTTTATCTAAATTCTTGCTTGCACGAGTGAGATTCTTAGTTTATTAATCACCTTAATACATTCATAACATTTATGTAAGAAATTTTGAAAATAAATTAAAATGTATGCATTACCCATTTAGATGCAGATAGGAATGGTTCACCAATAGAAGATAAACCGCAGATCACAGAATAGACTCCCAAACTGACTGACTGTCCCACTAAATGGCCTCCTCGACGGGTCCTCCCGTACAGATTTCCCGCAACGGTCTCGTTCCTTCCCCAGTCAAGTTCGAAGTCAATGGCAGCATAGGATCAAAATCAGCATCTCCATCAGCATTAACCTCAGCATCGGCATATGCAGCAGCCCCTCCCACATAAGAGCAGTCCCTCTTATACCCTACTTCTAGCTTACTACACAAAAAGTTGCAATGTTTGGGGGCAGGAATCACGCTAATTGGTCCATTTGAGGGGTGGCGAAGATCACCTCATCACCTTCCTTGTTCAAACTGGTTTCGGGGATGGTTAAAAGTTTAGTGTTTCTCATGACCTTGGGGTAAAAGCAGTCCAAATTGACTATTCATAATGTTGCGATCCTGGTGGTCACAATTTTGTCAGTCCATTGTTTCTCAATACTTTCTTTTCCCCATTCTCACGGATATGTGCTGAGTCTTTCTTGGCACTCTCCTCATGATAGGTCAATGTGTCCTTGACATCTCTCACTCCGAGCGCAGGCCGTACCCACGTGGTTCAGCTCCATTATTTCTTCCGCTTAGAGGCCATCTTTAATTTCTTGCATGACCTCATCAGTCTCGGCAGCCATTTTCGCAGCATGGCCTAACAGGCCCGAACGAACTACCATAAGAACAAACACAATCAAAATTAAAACAAAGAATATAAGCCTTTCTGTTTACCACCCGTTATTCTAAGAACCCGTGTTAGGTGTTACCTAGCAGAAGCAACATTTAAAGCCATTTTTACTTACCATCCGCATTCTTTGCCACAATACAATTTTACTACATAGCATAAATCATGCGTTTTTACTCTAATTAGTACGCAAATCACAATATTAGTATCGATTTACTTCACAATTGTAAATAAATTAGATTTTGCACAAAAATAGAAGTTACCGTTTATGTAATGTTTATTAAAGGTGCATTTGTTGGTTAATTCATCAAACAATTAGTACCGTTAATTTATTATTCTTATCAAGGAGGTTCCAAATTTATTTTATTTACCTTGCTCCATCACCATCTTGCCTCGCGGTCGACCGGCCACAATCAAAACACCAGCCGGGGCCGCAATTCTAGTCCTGGAGTGATTTTACTGCTTCAGGGCGACGCCTCACGGGCTTCGATCTCCATGCCCGCGCTGCAGGACGGTCACCCCCCCGGGGAACCGCCGAGAAGCAATATCGGTGCAGCAGAGCTCCGCAGCAGCACTACTGCACGGGCGCCATCTTGGACACGCCCCCCTTGATAACCAATTTTAAACCCATCTTTAAACCCCCAATATAATTTGGATGTCGCCTCTCTATTAGGATGCAAACTTAACCAATTTTATAACACCTCAAACCTAATTGGGGTATGAGCCCTTTGATGAATATTGAAATGGTTGACCTCTGCCCCGCTGCATTCTACCTTGTTCCCCGAATTTGGAACCTGCAAAACATTGTGTAAGTGGATGTTTTCCACCACATTGTGAGCATTCGTGTTTGTAACGACAAAATTGCCTGCTACAAATGCCTTTGTTGAAATTCCAACATGATTCTGAAGAAGATGCTGCCCCCCTCCCGTGCCACCCTACCCAAGATTGGGCCAGACAATGCTGAAAGGACCGATAGGGGACAGGTAAGCCACTTGCTGTATGAGTCGTGGCTGGAGGCTGTGTGGACGACATCCATTGGAGCCATAATTCAGAGTCAACATCTCCCCAAGGTTTATTGTTGAAAACACTGACCCTGGCCCTGAACTCTTCATCATAGCTTAGCCAAGCGTAACCTCCAAAATGCATTTGTGCTTAACGAATAATATCTATGTATTTGAACATTGCCACAGCTCTATCCTGATGTCTCTCACAATAAATGCTCTCATAAATTATAAAATGCAGATGTCCAATTCTCTATAGTTTTGGGAACTCTAGGCCTTCTTACTAATTCCCACTCTTTTTCTTTTGCACCTTCTTTCGCTTGTATATCTCTATGCAATAACTTAAATACATCGACAAACTCATGTCCCCATATTCTATTCTTTGTTTTCTCTGATAGATGAGAGCCCAAAGGCATTGCAATACCCATATATGGTAACTTCTTATGCAAATTCTTATCCTTCTCTTCACCCTCTCTACTGTCAATTAGTTTATCTTTTTAACATCATCTTCGATTTGCATCTGCTTATCACACGTTATCTTTTTGAGATCTTTTCCGTTAGGTTTTTCTTGCTGATCATTGGCTGCATTTTCATCTCTTCTCATATCCGTACCACAATCTTTGAACAGCTTACCCTAACCCACTCCAATAGATCTTGTGTTATTTTTACTAGAATTGTCTGAATTCTCCCAAACCGACCACCATGATGCCTTACCTTTTGACAATTGTGTTGATCTTCTCTGAAAATCCTTGGCTTCGCATGTCTGCTGTTTGAGTTTCTGCCCATCTTGCATAATTGCTTTGTCCGCTCCGGACTTCTGCAACATACTAAAAACACTTGTTTGCCCCGTTATTCCCCTCTGATCCCCATACTTTGCATTCATACCTTCTTCACTTTCACCACATTCCCATTCTCTCAACTCACCCTCCTCTAGCTCCTCACTGTCATCATCATAGTCCAAATTTTCCTCATAATCAGTTTTACAATCATTCCCACTTACACCCGGTCTCTCACCAACACCACCATCATATACCTTCCATTGTGATACAGACATATGTTTAAACTGCTCCCTCAAGGAAGGAAAATCCGCTACTGATCTTCCTTTTTCTTTGGATCAACGTGTAAGAGCCGCTTCATGCTCTGTTGGTAACCGTTTTGCTCTGCCCGATTCTTCTGGTTTTCCTCTTGAAGGTTTATTCAGCAGGCCGCACCGGCCCGATTTTGCCACAGTGCCCAGTACCCTAACTGTATTGTCATCCCTACCCTTTGGTGAAACCAACTCTGAATTCTCCACCCACACCCACTGACCTGACTTAACTCTAATATCTGCTTTAACTGAATTAGAAAATGACTGTGTCTCAAACTTCAAGTCCGAAAAAACATTAAACTTCCCACCAACCCCCTTGAATTTCTGTTCCACCTTTTTTCCCCATTTCTAAATTCTGAAAATGCTGGTCTGACTCAAAAACACCTCCTGAGAAATGATGTGGGTTCATTATTACCTTCTTACTGGTTTTTTGTCCCTGCTATCATTTTCCAAGTCAAAGGATTCTGTGAACACTATATTTCCCAATGCACTTGTGAACTCAGAATCAACAGCTGGGTCCTCCACACGTGAAACTTGTCCCAATAGTTTATAAGGGGGGTCAGGTTTCCAATCTTGCATTGTTACACTCTCCTCTGCCCTGCCCCTCAATGGCTCAACAACTGTATTATCGGCCACCATATTTTTACTTCTGGTTCGCCACAGCGTGACAAGTCACGAACAGGCGGTTCTAAATTTACACCGCTGCCTCCTGTAACAATAGCCTCGACCCGCCCATGTGGAATGGGGCCCGCCTCCTCTGATTGACGCACGTTAAATTCTCTGCACGCTACGCCCCTTGAACGCTTCCTTCCTACGCGGAAGGCCGACGGCAAAGGTTCCGTCCTTTGGGCTCCTCCCCTACGCCTTCCACTTCCTCCCACAACCTGTTTCGCGCAAGGACCTAAAACAGCGCAACTCTGCTGCGGCGCGCTCTCTGCCATGAAAACTTGATATCCTTCAACCGCTGCATCAGAATGCTGACCCGCAGGGGCAAACGGCACGCGCGCCTTACAAGGTACTTTTTGAATCTTTACATCAGACTCAAACGTAACTTTTGTTTTATTTGACGCAGGCAACCACGCTGCAACTTCCGCCGCAACCCCACCAGCCGCCCTCCTTTTCGGGCATTCTAAGCCCACCCATGCCTCACCTGTTATGCCTGGTTTGAGGAGGTTCTCCCTGCCTGCCTCACATAACACCCTTATAGCTTTCATGTATGTCTTCAGTAACATCCATACTAAAAAACAATTACGTTGTTTTATTGTTCATATATGCCTAACACCTTACCTGACTAAAAATATTCTGTCACAAAAACTTCCCAATCCCCGTGGCACTGCCTCAGCGAATGCCTTCCCGCCCAAAACACTGCCTTATACAACCTACCACTAAGCCCCGCCCCGCCCCACTACCTACCTAAACCTATCTCAATTCGTTGCCTGCTCCATCGTGCGAAGTTACTGTGATATTAGTTTAGTCTCATTCTTGCACACTTCCTCAGAACAATAATATGGAATTGTACTATGTACTCTCTTTAAGAATGTTAAGAACGTTTGTATTAGAATGCCCATGTTAGGTTCTTTACTGGTCAGTTTATCCTGGCTGTTGGTGGATGAGGTGCAATAAATCCTACCTGAATATTCCTCCTCTTTGTGTTCCTGTCCCAACTTATTTGGAGAACACCACAGTTACCCAGGGGGAGACTAGCTTGTGCCTCGCTCCCCCTGGGTCCCCGCATCTTCTTGCACTGCTCCCAACGGCCGTAGCTGTACTGCTCTGTTCTGCTATGTTGAGGAGCCACACCGCCCGCCGCCTCCACCGACGCCCCCCGGCGCTAGACCAGTGCCTAATTGTGGTGAGGCACCGTAGGGCCTGGGCTGTGCATTAGGAAGCTGGGTGGCAGGCTCTGTTCGGCGACAGAGGGACGAGAGGGCATGTCCTATCTGTCTACCATCTTGGCCACGCCCCTCTGGCTCATTATTTAGACTATTTCTTGTTTGTGGGGCCACAAAGCTCTGGTTTGTGTTGTTTTGTATGGATACAATTTCAGAACATGGATGCAGAATTTGTGCCTTTGGTGCCTGAAAAGACAGAGGGACCAAGTTCAGGGCTAACACTTTTAGCAATTTAGCTGGACACAAATTATTGCAAGAAAAATAATAATGAAATGCTGTGTCTCCTGGATGAAGCAGTGGAAGCATGGTGAATGGATTTTTAAAAAGTGATAATTTTGTTAGGTAATTTAAATTTGGTGCGTAAAGGGGTACGGGCATGTAGAACTTTCTGCAGGAGATTAGGTTTACCATGTCAGGGTGCAGCTCCGACATTATTAGAGGTGGGGAGCCACTGAAAGCTCTCGCCAGACTCCAGCCTGAAGCCTGGCTCTGGCTCAGCTCGAGGTTCTGTTGAAACCTAGTGCCATAACGAGACAAACCTTCATGTGGCTTCTGCCTGTCACCCTCCCTGTACTCGGGATGTGGTGTTACGGCCAGAGCTGCCGGCAATTCACCTGGGGAACCAGGTTCGAGTCTCAGCCTCGACTCTACATCCTGTGATTGTGGGAAAATTACTTAATCACCCTGTGTCTATAAAAATGAATGTAACCTTGTGCAATGTAACTAATGCTCATGTAAATCATTCCAATATCTTCAAGTTGACTTTGCACCATAAAAAAAACTGAAGAAAAATGCACAAAGAGCTAAAAAGGCTTAATATAAGGAAAGTCAAATAGATACTCATTTAGTGCAAGGTGATAACCAGAAAACCTAGATAAATTGTGTGATCTTAGGCAAATATTTTATCTTACCAAAACTCCCTTTTGATCATTACCATATATAAAAGTAGTTTCAAATATGTGAGTTGAGAATACTAGTTCTAAAAAAACCTATTATGTTTGATTTAATAAACTATGATGTTGCTGTATAATAATTTGCGCCAGGTACAGGGTTTACATGACAACTGTCTTGCCTCCTAGTTCGATAATTGTTCATGTTTAAAAACTATCACTATTTCTCAGTGCAGTGGTATAATGTGACCAGTGTCGTCTTAAGGATTTTTGGGGCTCCGGGCCAGACATATTTTAGGATTGCCTGTTTGTAATATTACTGCCCATGTTCTGCTAAATGAAGCCCGCATGATGATGAAAGATCTTTCAGAAATAAGGTTCACATAGAGCAGTTGAAATATGTCTTTCCAAGGCCCCTAAGAATCTGTAAGATGCCACTGGGCAAAGAGAGAGAAAGACTTGGGGTAGAAGTAGGCAGAGAGGAGAGAGAGGCTGAGATATAGCAATAGACAGAGGCAAGCTAGATAAAAGAATGCTTACCTTCTCAGGCAGCCCCTTGGAAGGTTGGGGCCCTGGGCAATTGCCCACTTTGCCCAAGCCTTAAAACGTTTCTGAATGTGATGTATTCTTGTCAAAGCTTCCATCTGTTACAATGCACTTTTGTGAATTTTGAAGAGACTTTAAAATATTTTATGTGATGATTGTTGCATAATTTACATAGCAAACATTTTCAGGGCTCGGCTCCTGCAAAGGCTCTAAGAGCCAAGCCTGACCCTTGGCTCAGCTCTGGCTCAGTCCGCCCTGTTAATTTGTTGGCTCCTCCACCTCTACACATTATATTGTGTGGTTCTCTTCTACTTTAAGGTCAGATTTGAGGGTTTGGCATTACTTACTGCAACACTTCACTAAAGTGTTCACACGGGCATTGGTGGAAGAGATGCAGCCAATACAAAACAACAATGCGCAGTTATTGGGGGGGGGGCATAATTAACTTATTGTGCAGTGAACAAATACCCACCATACATTGTCAGCAGGCAATGCCTGTCAGCTGTGCAAAAAGATATACCCACCATAGAGTAAAACAGAATCACAAATCAGAATAAGCTCCTCTATGTAAGTGTGATTGTATTAGTAAAGTGCTTATTACCCCTGATGAGGTGTTGAAGCGCTTTACAAGTAGCACGCTACTTCAGAACCCAGGGTTAGAGGTTAATCAAGTGCTTATTGTTGGTTACTGTGATTAGTCATGTTCTTCCCAGAAAATGTACATGGATTTACTCCAGTTACTTTGTAATAAGAAATATAATACCAGATAGGTATGATCATTAGTGGGGGCTATGTAGTTTCAGATGAATGGTTGGTGATATAGACATCCTGGCGGAGATTAGGTAATGTTAGGTTACAGGGATAAGGTTTTACAGAGGAGGGCTTGTGATCTGCGAAATGAGGTGTCAGACAATTGAAGAATTTCAATAACAGAATTAAAGCAGACAGGCATGAGACTGAGAGGAGGCTAACTCAGAAATAGAAGGCATGCAGGGGATGGAATGTCAGGAGGGGGCCACTTTGAGGAACGAAGAATAATCATGCAGGAGTAAGTCATGGTCAATATTTCATGCAGGGTTTTAGGAGTATAATGGGTGAAAGGCTTTCTGAGATAGCAAGCAACCTGAGGATGCAAACTGTAGAAATAAACAACATTATACATAGTGCTCCATATCTAGGTCAGACAGCTTAAACATATGATTTGGAGTGTACACAACATTTACACATTAAGAGCCATAGCCTGTTGTGTGCCAGGTCTAGGATGGCCCTTTTAAGTATAGTCTGGAGTATGCCAACCATGGTACACGGTCTGCACGCTGCACAAGGGAGTTTGCACCCCCCCCCCAAAAAAAAGCTCTGATTTAAAGATCTTCCCTCACTATTCTGTAATTAAAAAACATTTTCACTCACTTATTTTAGTTATTTAGCACTGACTGAGAGCATCTCGCCAATGCACAGCCAGATTTATATCCTGTTTTGTCACCTAATCTCATCCAAGTGTGTGTTTGTGAATGTGGCCATTGTAGTGTGTGCATTGTATGTAAAAGCGAAGTAGAGTGATGAAGACTTGTGGGTTCCATTGTGAAAGACCCTGGCCTGTTCCTGTGCACAAGGTAGGAACGGCCATCTTACAAAGCCCTAGATCCTTCTGTTTTGCACCAACACCCCGTAAACATGCATGGGATTTTCAGGCACTACCTTCAAAAGGTTCACATCCTACTTTATCAACTAGTGCCAACTAGTGCAAATAGGTTCCACAAAATCAGACACTCCCCGTCTCCTGCTTAGTACTCCAGGCCTCCATCCTTTCTCCCACCATCTTTAACCTCTACAAGGGAATCTCTCTGATCTATTCTTGCGGATGGGATACCCATGATCGGTCAAAACACAGATGCCACCCAATTCTACCTAAATATGTCCTCACTCAAATCCTCCCGGAGTCTCATCCCATAATTGATGTCATCTAACTTTCTTAAGCTAAACTCCACAAAGCCTGAATTCCTCCCCTTTGCCAACAACACCAACCAACCCCAAATTGACGCCTGGCTTCCCAACTTAAACCTGAAAGGCTTCCCTACCCCAGCAGACAGGCCATGAAAAATCTCTGGGATTCACCCTCGAAACAGATCTCTCATTTAAGTAACACAAACCATGCAAGACCAAGACAACTTTGTTCCAGCTCTCCTTCTCGATGAAATTGAAGCTGTTTCTCAAAGAAGCTGGTTTCAGAACAACCGTACAAGCCTCTGCCCTCTCTCTTCGGGGTGGATGAACACACTGCTCAGCTGTCTCTTAGATACTGACTTAGCACCCCTGTAAGGTATCCTACATGGATAGGTACAGATCATCAAGGACTTGAAGAAATTCAATCACATCACCCCCCCCCCCATGCCCCCACACTCTCCAAGACCTATACTGACTTCTCCTTACAGCCTGAATCATAGACAAGCAGTATCTCTTATAAAGCCCTCAATAACAAGACCTCAGCTTAGCTAGCAAACAATCTACCCAAGTCTGTGGGGCAAAACTAGACCAGAAGCCTGGATAACGCCAGACCAGAGACAAAATATTGCAAGAAGAAAACAAAACAGAAGGCAAGCATTCTCTGTTCTTTTTCTAGGATCTGGAACAGCACCCCTATCGAAATCAGATTGGCACCAATTCTCCTACAATTCAGAAACAATCTGAGGACACGCCTTTTAAAGGAGCACTACCCCTGATCCAACAGTCTACCCCTGATCTGCCACCAATAACTATATCTTCCTGGGAGTCATGCCACCTGTTCAGTGCCCCTTTGTTGTTGAGCTAGGTTCACAATCTTCAAATATCAACAGATACATACACGAAACACATTGAAGAGAAATGCTTTTGGAAGAGCAGAAAGGCACTGTGGCATACCTAACTGAGGAATGGCCAGCTTGGACTCTGAACTGATGCCTCTCCATTGAACATTTTCAACAGTTTTGCCTGGAGATCACCAGAGAGGTAGAAAGCACACAGATCTTGCAATAGCTTCGAACATGTGCAGGCCAATCTTCAGTGTGTGTTGCAAACACACCACAATATATCTGGCACATGTAAGTCTCATCGCAAGGTTTACAATAATTCTTAGCAATTCTAAAATAATGCCAGAGCAATTCAAAATAAGCTATGAAAATACTGAGCCACAGCACAAACTGCATTGGTAGCTAGGAGACCCAGATTATCGGAAACAAAATTATTTCTTGTTCCAGAGTCCAACTTCTTGGCCTCTCTGTCTGCAGTCAGTTAAGAAAGGCATTCCACTTTGACCAGATACAATAACCAAACCCTGTGGAGTACGGTGAGCGATCAGGGTGGCACTATGGTGATATGGTGGTTTGCTCTCACTAAGAAGAGTGATGTGGAGGACTGTCAGCAGAGAGGGGACTGAGAAGAGTTCCTTATTGGAACAGTGGATGTCAGTGAGCACATGGAGGAATTTGTTCCCAACAGCTTTGGTGTCATTGTTAGGTCCCAGAGACCAACCACATGCATGCAAAATGCTGAGCGCCTGCAGTTTCTCCAGTATTTAAAGCTTGCTTTGCTTCCCTTCCCACAAATAAGAAAAAAACTGAAGAAGCAGCACAGTGTCAGGTCACTACTGCCTAGTGCAGGCCGCCCAGACTTTGAAAGTGTCTCCAATACCATGTCCGCCTCCTATTCTGTATATCACTGGGACCCTCAGCAGTAATTTGCCCTGCGCCCTTACTGAATATTAGTGTACACATATTGTTCTAAACCTTTAGGGGCATATTTACAAGCCACTGGTACGTCACGTTTAATATGGGGAAAAAGTGAGGTACGGGTGGCGCAAGGGGCTTGTAAACAGCCGCGGTCCGTGCAGGTAAGAGCGGTGGGGCGGTGAGGCCGTGTAAGGGGGGGATTCCGAGGTACTGATGGAGTGAGGTTTGTAAAGTACATCCTCATGAAGTTAAAAAAAAACATAATAAGTTATTGACTGCATGAATTAATCAACACTGAACGCACACATTTACATAAGGGGCAAATGCATTAATATACTAAACCATGTTGGCATGAATACGTATTAATTGTTTGCGCATTGAAAAACCGTACTATTGCATGTTTATGCTGTGTTGTACATTGCACATTTTGCATGTTGTGCACGAATATTATAAATATTGCTTTAAATTAATAGCTTTTGCTAGGATTTAATTAACACAAGGTATTAGTATGGTGGGAGGTAAACGTAATGGGTTTATTTTCATGAATTAATATTCTTTTGTGTTTGTTTATTTTAGTACGGGATTGTGCCTGAATGAAAATGGCCTCTCGTTGAAACCAGCATGTGGCTGGCCTAGTCGGTGCGGAGTGCGCATGTGCGAAGAAGGATTGCCTGCTCGCAGACTACCCGATGATGCAATCCGTGTGAAGGCCGTGTTGACCTGTGTCTTATTGTTTATGTGCCAAGATGCGACTTCGACTGTGGGAACAGCCATCACTACGTGCAATACGAATGTGAAAGCGGATGACATGAATAACAAAGTAGCAAAAAGTATAATTATGAATGTTAGACTTATATGTATGCAATGGTCTTAAATCCTTCTTTTGTTAGAACCGGCATAGGATGGATTAGTGGGGAGAACTGGATGAGGCGACCCTAGTATGATTTACGACAACCAATCATAGTCCGAGTTTTTACTGATACTGCAACATTGTAAGATAGCGTGATGAGGAGAAAGGTATAATTGATATCCCAATAGGGGTGTGACCACACACTCTCTCAGACACACAAGACGAGAACAGGAGAGACGAGGAAAAAGAGAGAGACGGAGAAAGAGAGAGAGAGACGCACGAGACAGATCGGAGAGAAGATCCGAGTCAGAAGAGCAGCCCTGCACAGGGAAAGAGAACTTTAGGTACGAGAACGTCACAGGAGTGCTTGGGAGGAGATTGCGACCGAGGAGGTAGATTAAGTGGGAGATTAATATAGTAATTAGTGTATGGCAAGTTTAGCTGCATCTGTCCTTTTAACTTTGTTCTCTGAGCCTATCTCGGAGGACCCTTTGCCACAACCTCGGCCAAGGAAGTGGGTTTCCTGATTCTTTGGTGGGTATCACCCTCCTTGTTTGCTTTAATTTGCAAAGTATAATTCTGCAAGTTTATGCTGTACCTTCTCTTCCCCATTCCTGATGCACGCTTTGATATCGATGCAAATGATTCATTTTGATTACATTGCTTGATAATTTGTTCTCCAATATGCAATCTTGTGTATGCACTGATAATAAAAAGAAGAGCATTGAATAATATAAAATCATTAACTGAATAAATGACTTTGTGGTTATTAGTTAAGTATTAAACTGTTTAGTTAATCATAGTCACCATCAACTCTTCAACTAATGGTCCATCGACCAAAGGAAGAAGAAAGTTGATTTACAAGTAGATAGAATTATATACAAATGTTATTAATGTGAAGTATAGTGTTGAACTTACTAAAACTGACAAAATAAACCCCCCAAAATCCAGCGCCTGTCTTCAGGGATCATTTTATGGGTAATGTGTGATGGGCCCCGTTGTTTGGTAAAGCAATTTATGTGTGATGAGATTTCTTTTGGTCCCTGGTTTCAGAATTTAGGGGTTGCGCTGGGTCAGTACGATGCCGAGGGAAAATTAATTATTTATTTAATTTTCCCTCAGCATCGTCCCTCGGAATCCCCCCTTACACGGCCCCACCGTTGTTACCTGCAGGGACCGCGCCTGCTTGTAAATAGGCCCCTTAATGTTATGTCTATCACCTGTCATCAGGCATTGTATGTTCTTGGTGCTCTGTCTGTAATAAATAAACAAACACCCAAAACTTCCAAAGAGTGATCACTGTAACCTTCACTCCGTTGTACACAGCCTATCCAAGCTCTAATTATAATATTTTTTGTTTAATTCTTGGCTTGGTCTTCTGATAATGTCTGAGAGTAATTTGCCTTGAGAAATAGCTATTCAGAATATTTATTGCACCGCATGGAGTTGCCCAGGAGAACTAAGAGCCACAACAAGTAACCCAATGCAATATCTTACCAATAATGAAAAAAATAAACTTCAAAATGCGTGCCCTTAAACGAGTAAACTAGATTCAGAATTTCCGTGTGCTATGTGAAGTGGTAGTAACAACAGAAGAAATGCAAGTCTGTTTATTGAGAGAAAACAGGAAACGATAAAAAGACACATTGTTAAATTAATATTGGGGAAAAGTAGTACAGGTTTTGCTGAGAAAAGTAGCCTGGCGGTCATATTAATAGTGAAAGCCTGAGAAAAAGTATTACAGTAAGTAAAAGACTAGTCAAGTGCAGCAGTGGGACGAGGGGAAGAAAGAACATGGATCTCTATTACTGACTGAACAATCAATTGAGATAACCCACTGCTTTCGGACCAGCCGATACGCTGAGCGAACCACTTCGTTATTTATATACTTAATATTGCCGTTTTCTTTAAGTTAGAGCAGGACTAAAATAATATAATTTTAATGACGCCGTTTTCTGGAAACGTAAATACAGTATTAGCGCTTTATACAGACCCAAATAAAGAGAAGCTGTTTAGCCCAGTCACTGTTTAAAGAAAACACATCCACTAGCATGCTGGGAAATCTACATACAAATCTCTGTGACGTAACACATACGGGTTACTGGCTGAGACTGCCATTGCTTCTTCGCTGAAGCCTGAGCGGCTCTGGTAACGGAAAGTCGATCTCAGTGATTTTTTCCGGCAGTTTTTGAGGGCATTACTGAGATTCCTTCTTCAGTAATCCACAGCCTGGAACTGTCAATGCTTCCGCAGACACGCTGCATGCCGTTGATGCATTTAAGTATTTTGCCTGGTTCTCTCTAAATATGGCGCGTGTTCCAGCACCTTTTGACGCCGAGGTGCAAGGCTAATGTTCTCACACGGTGGTACGTGGGGAACCTGCCTATTTTTTATAGGAACACTCGAAGCACAGCTTTGAATGTGTCGCCAGACTCATGTAATAACAAACATTGGCAAAGAAATTAATCTAGCCATGGCAAATCGATGTAAAGGTTAATTTATTATATTTTTATTGCAAGTATATGGAACAAAATATGCCACCACTTAAATGTGGCTTCCATTCTCATGCAATGCAAATTTTAAATGTAAAAACATTCCCAGATGTTGCTGTTTTACTATTGATTTGTTTTTAAATACCAACCCTTTGGGTTGTGCCATGCATTTTATTATTATTATTTGTGAAGGAGGCAAGGATAAATCATCATTGCAGGCAGCCACAATGTTATAGTGTCACTTTATAACACCTACTTTAACAAGGACTGTCAATGCTACACTGCGGAACATTCAGGTGTACGTTGATTTTGCTCTCTATGTTTGTCTATGATGATTGAATGCCAGCAAACATTGGGATGGGATTTCTACAAAAGGAAACTCATTCCAAGATGGTCACTTCATAAAGATGAACTGGGCCGACAAACTGCGCTATGATGTACGCTTTGGAGCGCAAAATAAAATGTGAATGACATAACAACACACCAATGGATGAAGATGGCTGGCTGAATGCCCCCAGAGGCAAGTATACCATATACATATAATTCAGTAAAAGCAGTCAAATCAAAAGGTCCTGGCTAACGCCAAACCTAAATAGGAAATGTCAAGCACGCATCTTCTGGGCAACGCATTGAGAGTCTTCTAGGTTTGTAGAAATGGTCGCTTATCTCCAGAGGCAGTTCCACATGTCAAATTGTACAGGTAGTCTAGCCATTCTCCAGCAAATTATGCAGCCAGAGGGAGAAAAAAACTGGAGATCATAAAAAACCCTTCTAGCGGACCAGGCCAAGCAGCAGGGCAAATAGAAGAAACTGAACAGAGCACGGAAAGTCCATGAAGTCCATTGAGCGAGCAACGATTCAGTAACAATTGCGACGCAGCTGGACATCACAATGCGCCTCCTTGTAGAGTGGAAAAAGCGGGACATGATATCATTAAAAAAAAATGTTTCGGTCATCTTGGATTGGGAAGAGAATGTAACAAAATAGTTTACAGGTGCAGTGTTGAATTCATTTGTAGCTCCATGGAAATTATTTAATTTAGTCAGGAAATTGGAGCTACTGCGGTCAGTTGAACTTATATGGCAAACTTTTGGCACAAAGCTGTCCTGCATGTCGTGTTCTTCTGAAGCCGACTTACCGAGAGACTCACTCACCCTATATTCCCCCATTCGGTCGGGAAAGCCGACAGGCGCTAGAGAAGCAAGTTGCGCTTGGTGAGGATGCCTCCATTTCCTCAGCCCGGAAGAAATGCTCTATGATGCGGGAGCCCACAAACAGTGGTGAAAAGGCAAGGAGCAAATCCTTACAGGAAATAAATTAAACTAAAATTGGAACTGCCTAAAATATGATAGAAGTGTGCCTAGTGGCCGACTGCAAGCCCAATACTGTGAGAGCTAGCCGTATAAAACTAAGAATTGGATGGGATTTTTTTTTAAAAACACAAATGTGCAAGTGTTTGTTGTAGTACTATTGTGCAGTGTGTAAATTGGTATATCTGGATGCACTCAAGCGTGTGTTGCCAGCTTTGAATAAACATGGGCATGTACTATTCCAGCTTTATTTTTGAAAATCCATGTTATTCAGCTTATACTCAACTCACTAAATTTTGATCTCCCTTTTTAACTATTTCATAGTGTTGACCAGTAATGAGAATCAGATACCAAACACACAGCAATATTGTGGAAACGAACCATGCTGTCCTGTACTTTACTTTCAAGTAAATCGTCCTCTGGCATTTGAAAGCTGCCAAACTAAACACAGGCCACCATAAATAAAAAAACATTAACATTTGAACCCCACTATGATTGAGGCCAAACTCACAGTAAAAACTTGATTGTGTTCCTCTAATACTGATGAAAGCTGCCACGTGTTAAAATAACATGAGCATTGAAATGGCTGATGAGACCACGCACTAGGAAAAAGAAAACCACTCTGTGTGTGTTCATCATACCCACAAAATTAAGCCTTGTAACGTTCCACCCTCATAAGCATGAGACAAAGGCCCACTGCACCAACTTACATTTCAGATGAAATTGCAATGGACATTATTCTCGCTTCATGGAAGCTACAGTGACTTAATTTGCAAACCACATCAGGCACATTCCACAAACAGAAATTGGTGCATAAAATGACACAGTGCTCACAAACATAGAAAATGCAGACCATGTGACTATAAGTTGACTTAAATGCAATTTTTACTCAGTATTATCTGTGGTGACCTAATTGCTTTCTGCTTGGGCCTGATACCTAATTCCACACAGGAACACGCGAACGCTAGATCCCTCTGAAGACTGTGACTAGTGTTGAATCTATTTAAACCATTTTACTGTCCGATTTTACATTGGTAAAGGAAGGGTGAGGCTCAAGGTAATACAAATTCAAGACAGATTTAAATGAGCACATTTATACACCAATAGAATAATTATGGAATTAAAATGCATCAGCTCACCCAATTGTAAATCTGACCAAGTAGTAAGGTTATGTTGTGCATGCAAATGTTATTAGCTCCTGGTGCTAGAGAACTTTAAAATATTTTCATTCGCATGACCATGTAAAAAAATAGGATTCAAAACCTTAACTTCAGCAAAGAATCTACAGCCTTAATCACTAGGTCATAACTCATGGCCACTCTTTTGCTGGCCCTCCCTCCCTCCCCTTAATTTTCCCATCTTCTACGAGGTGTTCTCTCTTCTCTTGTTCCGACTTTTTTTTCTCCTTTTCCTCTTTGGAGTGATCTTCCTATGCTCATTGTTTTTCTTAGAGTTCTGTTGCTTTGTTGGAAGTGTTTTCTGATCATACTACAGATGTGGGGCTATCTTCTTGGTGCTGTTAGGACCGGTGCAGGTGTGCAGTAGTAGATGGTACGAGGATGGAAAGCTTGGGAGGGAAGTTTGAAGTTGAGACATTTTGAGGCAGCGTTTGTGGCAGGTTGAAAAGAAGGGGTTTGAAAGGATGTTTGAAGGGAGTGGATGTTGGGTTATTTGTTTGGGGAACTTTATCATGGTTGGGGGAAGGATTAAGGGTGGGAGGGGATAGGTTGTTGAAATGCATTAGCTAGCTATTGTACTAGCTGTATACCTGGTGCCTTATTACAGAGAGTGCCCCGGGTTTGCAAGTCCCCAGGGCACTTTGGCATCACAGAAGGGGCCGCAGACGCTTGTGTGGCCCCTTCTATATTACCGTTAGCACTGGCACACATAAAGCGCCAGCACTATCAGCAGGAGCGTTCCCTCATTTGCATGAGGGCGTGGCCCCATGCAAATGAGAGAATCCCTTTGCCTTTTGCGCCCGCTCCGTATTACAGACGCGGGCACAGAGGCAAAGAAGCCGTCAGGAGACACACTGACAGTGCGCCACCTAAAAGGTGGCACACTGTCAGTGCGGCCCCTGAGAGCAGCCCTCTGCAAGGGATAAAGGGGGTCCTATGGACCCCCGAGACATCCCCTTGCAGGTGGGTGGTCAGTGACTGCACCCACCTGCAAGGGGATCTCTAGTCCCCCTTCAAAGTGCAGGCGGGTTGCCTCCTACACTGTGAAAATACAGAGCAGCTTTAAAGCAGCCACTCCGTTTTTCACCTGAATGCGCTGCCCCCAGGTTAGCGCAAGTTCGCAGCTGCCCTAGGGGCAGCGCATTCATGGTAAATGGGTGCATTTTCATTGTTTGCGACGGGCGCACCTTTTAAAAGGTGCGCTGCCGCAAACAAGTAAAATGTGCCTTTACTGTAATACTGCCCCAGGTCTAATAAAGCAGCCTTTTGCTCTCCATTCCTTGTCCTGGTTAATGTCTGATGGCCTGCCCAATAGGGACCCGGGGGAGAGCAGTCGGAGGCTTGGCCCATGATATCTTCATGTGGGTGGCTTGCTACAGGGATAGGGTGTTTTACAAACCAAAGCACCCCTTACAATATTGACAGACCAGCCCAACTGGGGGCAGGGTGGCGGGGGGTGCAAGTGTGAAGCACTGCTGCTTTTGGTACTGGGGGCAGATATTGCAGAACTGCTGCCAAATCCGCCCCCACCGCTGCAAAACCGGCTCCCACCCTTCCAGCCTATCAGGGAAACGTATGAAGCCTGCTGCGGCCAGTCCGGCCCTGGTGTTTTGAGTTTGGAGGAAGGGCTAAGGGGATAGTTACTTGTGGCAGGAGGTTTAAGTGACCTTTTTAGTGAGGTGCTGTGCTCCTGAAGTTAGTGCCACTCTTTTGCTGGGGAGTTTTTATTTGAAAATGTTCTTACATCGGAGGTCTTATGAACTAGCAGTGGTGTCCAATGCTTTCACAAAGGCCATGAAGAAACTTTGTGAGGCTGGGCAGCAGGATTTAATCAAGCCGTGATCCTTGTCCTAGGCTTGGGTTGGCCTGGCTGAAGAGAGGGATTAAGGGAGGGCTAGCAACCACAGTACTGGCCGGCTCCCGCCCACATGGTAGATCATGGTTCAGGCGTTTGGGAGGTGAGGTGGGGCATAGATATACCACAGAGCCAAAAGCGGGTGCAGCAGCGCTGGTCTCACCTTTCTGTGATGTGACTCAGAATATTTCCGACTTTTTATCTGGGCTTTGGTTTTGCGTCTAACTCCTGTCTACCATCCTCACTTCTCCGCCTTGCTTTCTTCGTCTCTGTCTGACAGTAGGTGGCGCTGTCGGCCTCATCACCGCAGTCCCTCGTGCACCTCTGCATTGCTCAGATTCTCCCTTGCTCTGCTGCCTCTCGCACCGCTGCTTCCTGTTTACCCTCGGCAGCCGTGCCTGCTGCTAGAAGAGAGCCCCATTGTGTGCCATCCCCTGCACCGGGCTCCTGCGCGAGGAGGGACCAGCCCGTCTACCCTCCCTTCTGCAGGAGGAGCCGCTCACCGGATAGACGAGAGCGGGACACCGAGAAGAGGAAGGCTACAGCAGGCTGGCACCGGGACCTGTGTGAGTAGTGCAGATTCTTTACCCCGAAAACTATTACTGAACCCCTAAAGCGTGCTAAGATGTCGTCTTTTCAATGAGTTGCAGAGCGGGAGAGTTTATTTTCATGCATGAACTTGTTTGGGAAGGGACAGTGCGTGGCATGGCTCACCTTCCAGCATTAGGTCTAAATTTGGACTTTTAAGTAAAAAAGTAGAGGGGAACGGTCTCTCGCCACACTCAAACGCAGTGACTTGAATTGGTTTTAAATGTTGTATAAAAAGTTTGGCACCCAAACTAGCTATCCTAAAAAGTTAAAGTAAGAGGTAAGGGACCAGTACCTCCTGCTGAGCTGGGGGAACGGCGCTCCGGCGGAGAGTCGCACCGCACATGTAAAGTAACTTTTTGAGAGTCGCGTGGGTCACGCGCAGGAAAGAGAGCGGTTTTAAAGGGTGGTCTTACAAACTGTTTCCGAGTGTGTAGGGAGTGTCTGGAAGGGGTTCTCGAGAGTGCAGGTGCAGGCAGTGTGTCGTGATGAACGTGGACCGCAGGAGTGGAGCGGCAGCTGCCCGGGTGTGTCAGCCGGGGTAGCGGCAGTCCCTGTCACCCTACCACCCTTTCCGGTATGCAGTCATAACTGAAGCAGCAAAAAAATACCTAGAACACAAACCTCAATATATACGTGAACTATTAAAAAAAAAAAAATGATGAATACGTGTTTAATCTTTTTTTTTTTTTTTAACCAAAGTTGCACTTTTGTGTAAGTTTACGATTGTTTTGAGTTCACTAAGGTATTTTACGAGTAGTATCTGTGGGAGCTTGGAGTCTTCACAAATAAAAAGATTGAACAGTCCTATCTTTTTATGGGTGGAGACTTGCAGTCCTAAAGATACGACTTGTAAAATACCTTTGTGAATAGCAAACAATCCTAAATTTACACAGAAGTGTAAGTTTACCTTAGTGTGGGGGTAAGAGTAATTTGAATTAGTATTAGGAGTCGCCTTGTTTAGGCTTAAGTTCAAGGTGAGAGTTAGGTTTAACTTTTTGCCTCAAAGGGGAGGGGAGAGGATACTCTACGGGTTTGACACTGACCTCAAAAGGGATTACAGAACAACCCCCTCCAGTCCTGTATAAGCTATACATTAAACGCAGACTGTATTTGAGGTCAATGTAGTTCATAGTCAGGAATTATTGAATCAAATGGAAAGTTTATTGATTTCAGGGTTCCTTTATAGGCCTACACGCGTTTCACAAAACATGTTGCTTCATCAGGACCAAAAAATATATGCTTATTGCAAATGCAATATGAAAATCAATTTTCTAAAACAATTTTTGCACAATGATGAACAAAGAGGAACTGAGTGTAGATTCTCCTGGGTATTAGGCAGTTTTTAAACGTATATCTTTGATTCATGTAGATAATAGGATAAAAATGAACTTCACTCACGATACGATGACCGAGTAGCGCCTATAGTTGGGGGAGGGGGGGTTGTAAAACCGTTTTATATATTTTTTTGTCCCCGATGAAGTGACATGTTGTCTTGAAACATGAAAAATCAATAAACTTTCCATTTGTTTCAATAATTCCTGACAATGAATCTTCATATTGGCTACTAGATTGACCTCAAATACAGTCTGTGTTTATGTTTAACTCTGGTCTTGACATTTTGATTTTTTTTTTACATTTTGATTAATTTTTGTACTATATCTTTGAGATTATAGTCCTCAACTTCATAGTCCTCGTTTAGGTGTTAACGTGTCAGTATTTTACATTAGATTGTTTTTGGGCACTGCAGCTTTGGCATTATAACTGTATTTTACATTAGTTTGTTTTTAGACACTGTAGCTTAGGTATTATAACCTACCACCTTGTCAGGGGTGCTGCACATACATTTTCTAAATAATGCTTTCTGGTGCATCTCTCCTCTGCACCTCTTGAGGAGGAACCACTTTTGGAGAGCGTGTTTTGTAACAGGCCCTCATAAAATCGCTCCATCCTAATCTCACTCGAATACCACATACTGAAGGCTTCGTTCATGTTTTAGCAGCTATTGGCACCAAAAGCTAAACCTGAACACTCACATTGAGTAAATGTTCATATTAAAAAAGGACCTCTATGTACATTAAAGAATGTTACTCTTTCGACCCCATACACCTTCAGATGAACTGCTTTTTCATTATTTTTTCTCCAACGGAAAACCCTGTTGTTGTTTTCTTTTTAAAAAAAATGTCTGCCAGTTCCTACATTAGGAAAAAAATTACTCTTTCCATTTGGAGAAGTACATCTCCAATCGTTTCCAGAGTAGTAATGGTTCCGGAAAATGTTTGTGAGTACTCATTAAGAGTAAAAAGAACAAATGATGGATGGAATGCTGAACAAATCAAATATTCACCCCCTGTCACAGATCTGGGTTTAATCCATTGTTTTTTGCTCACCACTCCACCGCAGTTTGGACCCAGCCATATGCAAATCAGTCTTGACCCTGCTAGCCATGCGAACAGTCCAGCCCGAACTGCCAGGCCAGGATTGGAAACAAGCATCCTGGGACTGGTTTCGGGGTATCTTTATTAGGGGGTCGTCACCATAACTAACTTGCGCCCACTGTATTGAGCATAAACGTTTCCACAAGGCATCCATCATGTATGCAGTCAAAACATTACAAATGTGTACAAGGTTACATTTTGTGAAATAATGTACATTCACTCCTATGAGGACCTAGCAGAGAATATAACAATACAAATCTTCTTATCACAGGGCTTGTCAGGGGTTGGGGTAACCCACATCAAAACTGTTGCCTACTATAGAAATCTGTGGGATTCCATGTAACAAAATACCTGTTTACTGGCTTTAACCCCGTGTAATGATAATCCACTATTAAAGGTCTATTGGCTTTAAAATATTCCTTTCACAGTAAGTAAGTCAGGCCTAATACATTTGTCATACTTTTTCATAATAACAGATGATACCTATGGCATCATTGGCTTGTCATCCTAACCATTTTAGGCCTACTCTATTGAGCAGAGGTTTTCAGCAGGACATAAAGTGCAATACGAACACTCTTTTCCGAATCAAATGGTGTAGTTAAAGGAATCAACATGTAGGCAGAGCCACAGTCCCTCTTTCAGTCGTGCTGCTTAAAGCTCTTTTTCGTTTGCTCGCATAGGGTCTGGTGATTGCTGCGCTGTCAAGAGATATGTAACAAGAATTGAAAATGCAATAGGTCTCGCCTTTGATTAAGTTAAAGCCATTTGCTTTGCTAATAGTATTGTATAGCAAAGCAAATGGCTTTAACTTAATGAACGGTGAGACCTATTACATTTTTAATGCTTGTTTTGTGGTGTACTCTGGTGGTGATTTGGTCTGCCCAACCACATGCTTTGTTGGTGCTGTCTGGAGGGGGATATGTTATGAAAAATGGGTGTGTGCCACTGAAATTTGTCAGAGTGGTTTATGTTCGAAAGACTGCCCCATCACTTGCTGAGTGGTTCCCAAGGCAGGGGACAAATCGCAGCTAAAAGCTACAACAAAAAAACCAGAATGAAACACTTAAAAAGAAAGTGTGTACATAATAGAAGCACAACATAACAAGACAGAAAGAGGCCAGATGAAAGAGAAAAATACAAGGTTCATGAACCAATAATTTGTTCACAGCATTGCTGCAGATGGTTTGAAATGCTGTGGGAGTTTCGAAGGTGGCCCTTGGTATGGTTTAGTATTGGCCGAAATAACTGTCCCGGGCTTCCTGGTAGTCCCGGAGTGATACCGGAAGCCAACCAAAACAATTTCACAAGTGGGAGCAGAAGGCAAAATTTCAATCCAAAAATTAACACTCTTTCCTCCATCTCTCTGAACCAAGACCACCATACGGTTCTTGGGGCCCTGGCCAATTCAAGACTTGGCTACTGCAACGCCCTACTCCTTGGTCTTCCAAAAGACATCATGCAGGGAGGCTCATCTTTACTCTAAATATACTCACAACTAAATCCTACATTGGAAGTATATCGCAGATAGGGTGGCACCTCCTTCCGGATCATCATGGACTCTGTTTCCAGCCTTGGAGATTTGTGTGATAACCTAATGCATTGTGGGAGTCGTAGTCTTGCTCTGCTCCCATTGGACTAATTAGACTGACAAACCTAAAAACAATCATTTGTAGGTGAAGAGGTGAGACCTGGAGACAGGGTCCATAAATATCTGGAATGAGGTGGTCACTCTAATCGCTGACCCCGCCCATCCTGGCTCAAGTCAGCCAGAGGAAGGCAAACCAGTGGCTCTCCCTGTTGAAGGAGAAGCCGTGGGTGCCACTGCCACCCCGCATCTCTTCTGCGCTAGCAGGTTCGTACTTGAAATAAAAATGTATGTGTGTCTCTCACAATTAGTAAAGCTGGTCAGAGCAGCTGTTATTTCATATCAAACGTACAAGTATCTGGCCGTTGCAAACCAGGGAATCAGAGCACAGCCACCTCAGTTACGTATAGATGCTCTAAAATGAAGTATGAGGCTGAGCTCTGGCAGACACCTGCTCCAATTAAGCCCTGTCAAGGCATCTCCTTCTCTAGGCACCACCACCCTCCCAGGAGAGGGCTTGGTAAGGTTCTCTATCAACATGCGCTCCAGTGACCTAGCTAAATAACTGTTGTATACACCTTTATATACCTTCTCTTTCCAGCCCTAGCGAGACAGCTCGGTAGGTTAGGGCTCCTACTACAGCGATGTACTCCCAGGACATACGTTCTAGTCCTGCTAAGACTACGTAGTGAGTTAAAGTGCATATAGCACATCTTTGTGTACTACACAAAACTGTGTAACCTCAGGTGTCAGGGGTGTGCCTATTACAATAGCTCAGTGGGTTCGTTCGTCTGCTTCAAAGATTTGTGTCTGCGTGTAATCCACATGCACAGGTTTCAACTCCAGTAGGATAGCTTACTGGGTTAATGCACCTGCAGCGCAACTCTGGATGTAACATTCAGGGTCCGTACGACAGCTCGGTGGGTTACAGCTCCTAGAACACACGTCTGTGCACACCCTGCAGGCCTCCTGCTTCTGTCCCAGTAGCACGGAACAGTGGGCCACTGTTAATGGCTACAGGGTAGCGTTCGTTACTGATTCCTACTCAGTGAGGTAGCTTAGTGGGTTATCATACATGCTGCACTCCTGAGTATACTCTGCAAGGGAGGGATGACTCTCAGTGGGTTTACCTTAGATGTTAAAATAGCTTCTCTGTGCACGCTAAAGCAAGTCCTAAACTAATTTAAAGTCATAGAGTTTGTGGGCTAAGGCACCTACTGGATATTTGTGAGCTTCCTGCAAGTCAGGGTTGAAGTAGAGGCAGAGCCAGCTACAAGATTAACAGTGCTGGGAGAGAGTCCTGGTCCGTTGAGTTTATCCTTTATTACAAGGCTGACGGTGCGCGTGGTCAGAGTGACCCTCACCGGTCTGAGTGACCCTCACCGCAAGAAGGGAGAGAAGCAGAGGGGGTCTATGGTCTGAGTCTGTCCCTCACCCCAAGATGTGAGAGAAGCAGAGGGGGTCTATGGTCTGAGTCTGTCCCTCACCCCAAGAAGGGAGAGAAACAGAGGGGGGGGTTGTGGTCCGAGTCTGTCCATCACCTCACACAGTGAGAGAGACATATGACACGCGCAGTCTGAGTATGTCCCTCACCTCAAGAAGTGAGTGACAGAGGAGACTCACTCTCTGAATATATCCCTCACGTCACAGTATGGCAGAGACAGGTGTGACTCATAAAACGTGAGTGCCCCCACACTTCAAGGAGGCAGAGGGGACTCAGTCTCTTGATGTCACTCACCTCACGTGAAAGTCCTGGACTGAGCCTGTCATAGACCTAATGTATTCAAAAGCTCACGCCCCACCTGGTCTGTGCAGCCTCCCTCCCCTACGCCGCACTCCCTGCCCCTCCTACCCCCCGGCCTCCAGGGACGCACCTGGGACAGTGACAGCTCCGGATAGAGATCCGCTGACGCGTGCCCTTCTCTCCCTGCACTCGGAGGGGCTCCAGGGAATGCGCAGCAACGGCATTGGAGGCCTCTCACATCCACTGACCATCAGAGGTGAAGGTGCCCTGGGGCCCACCACGGGCCCCGCCAGGGGACAGCGGAGACAAAACTGCAAGCTGGCCAGATGCCTCGGTGTGCGGCCTCGCGCTGGCTGGGGGGGTGGGCGGAGGCACGAGGGAAGGCATATCACAGGGCACCTTAGAGTGAGGGGGGTCAGGGGGGCGACAAAAGCTGGGCAGCAGGATGAGAGAGAACAGGAAAGAAAGAGGAGTCGAGAAAGTGTGAAATACAGAGACAATTGAGAAAGGGAGGGATGGAGGAGAGGGAAGCAGAGCGGGAGAGAGGATAGATAGACGCGGGAAAGGGAGAGAGAAAGAAAAGGAGAAAAATAGAGAAGATGTAACAGAGAAAACAGAGAGGGGGAGAGAAAGAAATGGATGAAAATAGAGAAGATGTAAGAGAAAACAGAGAGTGAAGGGGGAGAGAGACACAGGAAGGTGAGAGCGCGAGTGAGAAAGAGAGGGAATGGTGGAGGGGGCAGGAACAGTCAGGAACGAAGCAGTATGCTGCTGTGTTCTTTGAAGTGATGGTTGTTTCCAAGCACGCACGACCTCAGAGCACACAATCAGCAGCAGTTGCCGCCGCTGTCGGCGCGAGCTGCTGGGAGTGAATTGTGTAGAACTCCATGAGCCCGGGCATCTCGTGCTGCTCGCCCTCTGAGTCGATGTTTGCCCCATCACGACCGATTCTGTGCACGCAGGCCCGGGGAGGAGGGAGGGAGGGAAAGCGAAAGCACGCCACCATGCGCGCACGAGAACCATGCTTACCAACATTTTAAAACAGGAAAGTTGGAGACGGGGGGGGGGGAGGGAGGGAAAGCGAAAGCACGCCGCCATACGCGCACCCACATCTCTGCCGCCAGTGTGAAATATTTAAAAGTTGAGCGGACGCCTATTAAGTGAAAGTGAAAGCGAAAGCGCGCATAGCGTGCTGCAACTACCAATAATAATAACAAGTAAAGCGACAGCATCGGCCACTCGAAGAGTCTCCGTTGTCAGGCAACCACGATACAAAAGCTGCGTTATCAGAAGCGAGAGCGCGCAAGCTAATTAAAGTAAACAAAGATGGCGTCGGGCTGTCCACATGCGCGTGCATTTTTTTGTCCCTCCGTACGCGTGCTCTTCTTGAATCGATTACAAAAAGCCCTCGCATGGCGAGAGCAGTGCTGCGCGCTGCTAACACCAGGCGAGACCTAAAAAGGACATGCACTCTTTTATCCAGCAATGAAAAGTGATCTACTATTTAATTCTGTTATGAAAAGGAATACACCCTGTTCTATTACTGAATGAAAGGAAGTTTAAAGTTTGTTATTCAGCTAATAGACAGAAATCTGTAGTTTTATTCGGTTACTACATGTAATAAGATCACAGAGACAGTCATCAGTTCTACAACCCAGATTGGTTTCCAAAGCAGGATGCGCCTGTCACTTGGTGTAGTGGTGACGCTGACCATAAATTGAAAGAAGAGCTTCACGGTTGGCTCAGCTCGACTATATTATGCATTTGTGTATAACCCATCTGCATTTTACACCATATTTAGCACAATAATATGGGTCAGATTAGAACAGGTGGTTGCTCCAAGTGAGTTTATAATGATTTTAGTGAATGATGCACCAGTACCTGGTTGGCTGTAAAATTAGGTGTTCAGAAAGTGGAGAAACCTCTTGTGTAGACAAGTGGTTTCTCTCAAGGGTGTGTCATGGCGTCACTAGTGTTCAATTTGTAAATGTGACCATCATCTTAGACAGATATGTTTATATATGCTGTGCTCTGTGATCTATCTCCTTCAGGATTGCCGAGAGCCTTGAACTTCTTTATGCCACGCACAAATTGTAATTGCCAGCAAATTAACACACAGAAGTGGGATATGTGTTTTGGTTTCGCACAACAATGTAGAAGGTGGTGTTTAAATAATTCTTGGAAATAACACGTATCTTGTTTAAGCATGATTGTTGCTAATCGGCTGGATAACTCTGAAGCTCTGGCTTTACCAACCATGCTGCATTATTACCCAACAACTCTTGTGCAGGGTATCTTCTCAGAATTAGTCGGTAATGTGTGTACTGAGTGACCTCATGTTTATTCAAGGTCTGTGCCAGGTCTTCATGTCAGAAGCAGAAGAAGACTAGAGTGGAATAGTTTGATTACTTCCAGTGTTGAAGAGGAGCTATTTACAACATTTACGTAACATAGTCAAAAGACGTGACCGTTTCCCTTGGAAGCTGACCGCTTGATTATGGCTTATAAATCACACTTTGAAGTACATAACCGGTTTATCATAAGTGCAGTGCGAAAGACTATGTAGATCTGGCCCTGGGTAGGCTTATTCGACACCAAAACCAGTTATCCATATACAGCCACATTCCAGTGCTGGGAGTTATGGGTGCTCGAACTGCAGTCTGCAAGAACAGAGACATTGCAGAAACTTTTTTAAAATTATTTTTATTGAGTGTTAGAGTGACAAGCCATGCAGCAACTCATTGGAGCTATACATCATCACATTAGAACGAGTTAAATCACAGTCCAAGAAAACAGTATTTGTATGTCCTAGTTGGTGACGATGTTAAAACAGTTCAAATATCAAGGCTAGAAATTCAATCCTTGCTTCCCATGTTTTCTGGTGTTTGTGTGGACAATCTCTCATTTCATATTTTGTTTTCTCTAATACAGCTTATCTCTCCATTCCTCTTTGCCATCCTCGTATTGTAGGTGTAGTTGGCAATAGCGATAGACATTGCAGACTCCTAATTTTGAAAGTGGCTTCCGGTCTGGTGTCCATCTGGCTTCATTTTTATTAATCTGGTTAAGTGTGAAGAAAAAGTAATTACATTGCAAATTCTGCATAGAATTATTGGAAAAAGTTTTTTGTTTTTTTCCAAACATTCCCAGCGCACTTACCAGAGTCCGAAGAAAGGCCATAAATACTTCGAAAATTGATTTCAATGAAGTTTGAGGAACAGAAAGGCCATTTAATTTAAACAAACTACCTAACTGTACGGCTCTCATTCTTCACATTCATAATGCTCAGTTCGTTTTTGGCAGTAGAAAGGAGATATTTTCATCACAAAATGCACACACACCATGCTGCTCCTTAAAGTCCTCCAATTAGGATAATTTCCCTAGAATTAAGGCAGCGAGGTTTGGGCTGTTGTAGGTTTGGGCTGTTGCTTATCAAGGAATCCCCACATTTCGACATCAATGATTCCAAGCAGATTTGCAGAAGTAAATCAAAATTCCAGATTCTCCTAGATAATATTGAAGGAGAGTTCTGATTTTATTAAAGACAAAGGAGGCAAATATTATGCAGTCTCTCTTCTAATGTATTTTGTACAGCGCTTAAACGAACACTACAAATCCTATAATCCTTCTCCACTGGGCAGGAAGTTATTAACACAAACAAAAGACATCCCCACAACTGCCCATACAACAGTTCCTCTTTTCTTGATGAGTCGAATTCTATAAAAAAATGAAAATTCACAAACAGTAACTGAAAACTGGTTATCCTCCTCCTAGGACGAATGTTCAGCCTGCGGTGCTTGCCATATTATGGTTAGATGCTTGAACCTGTTGCTCTGCAACTTTAAATTGGCACTAGAGCTATTCAGCAGATATATTATCATCAGTCATAGGAAGGAGTAACCAATATCAGAGGTGGGATAATATTCGCCTCTGCTTCCTTTGTCTTTAATACAATTGTGTCTCTCCTTCAATGTTATCTAGGGGAATCTGACATTTTATTACAAGACTAGGGGCTCTATTATACAGGTTCAAATCCTTTGCACAACTGCTAAACCTGCATGCTCTATAGATTTGCAATGGAAAGTTTTAAATGTAGATACCCTTGACCAATCTGCAGTTCTCAAAAGATCCTCCAACCTTGCTCCAGCTCAAAATCCTTGAAAGCTATTGCACCTCTTGCTGAGTGAGCCCCAAAACAATCCGTGTCTACTCTTGCCATGACCATTATACTTTTAACCCACCGGCTAAGGGTAGTAGAAACCACCGGCTTAAATGGCTTGCACAAAGCTATCAAAAGTTGCAGATCCCATGTCTTCAAAGTCTCTGTTACTTGTATGTACCGCTTGAGACGTCTGACCACACACAGCTTAGATTGTAGGGGAAAGGCAGGTAACTTGATTGAAGTAGAGGCATTTTTGATACGTCTTGATCTTGAAATATGATCCCTCCCCCATAGCAGAAAACTGCATTGCAGAAATATCTAGTGCTCTAACATCTGATACCCTTTGAAAAGAAACCAAACAGAACAACAATACCAATTTTACTGACAACAGTTTCAAGGATAACATGTCATTGTCCTCCCATGATGGAAAAAGGTGTAGAACCACCTCCACATCCCATAAATAATACCTAGATTTAGGTGGATGAATATACATGATACCCTTCAATAATTTACAGACCAGCAGATGCTCCCTTTGGGAAATCTGCCTGTTCTGCGTGGTCACTTCGGATGTTTCGCCTTTTGCTGGAAGCTATATTTTTGCTGGCTTTAGAACTCTGTGCACTTCCCCTGCCATCTGGTAGTAAAGTCCCTGTGCTTCACATCTTAACATGGTCGAATTGACATGTTTCTAATTGGTATATTGAACTTCCTATTAGTCCTTACTAAATGCCTTGCCTTGTACCCAAGACCTGGAAGTTAAATGTCACTAGCGGACTGGACTGCAGTACCTATTGTGCCATCTACTGCAGTCACAGTGCAAACATGGCTTGAGGCCTAGCACTGTTCTCTAACTGCAACAGTGGAAAACATGCACTGCGATCTTTTAACATAAACCCTTTTGATATGTAAAAACGTTTCTCCCTGTAGCCCACAAGGCAGGGTGCATGGTATTTAAAAGTAGGACATGTACAAATATAATGGTAAAAAGTCCTTAAAGTGACTAGTACCCAAAAACTATTTTCACTGTGGCAGGCCTAGTTTTCCTTTGTAGAGACCCTGAGTACAGATTAAAATACTAATGCTGTATCACGGGAAGGGAACCAGCCAGAAAAGAAACATCTATGTTTAATAGTTAATAAAAGACTAAGTCAACGGTGAAGTCAGATTTTGAATAGATATTAAGGAAAAGTACTTTTTATTAAGATACCTTTTCCCTTCTTGAAGTTCATGAAGGCTAATTTGCATTGGCTCTCTAGCTTCTCCCAGCCAGTAATTAGCCTTGAATAGGTGTGAAATGCCTCCCGGGATTAAACAATAGGCTGACCTGAATGGGCAGAGATGGCTCCTCTGAACTCCACAGAATATGCACGGTGGGGGCTCTGGGCATTGTTTTTGACACTGTAGTGTCAATTCCTGCTTGACAGATCTGATGGGTTCACATATAGTACTTGGAGAACACTTGAAAGGGGAGAGAACAGGATGCCAAGACAGTTCTTATGGATCCACTGTCTGGTTGCTTTTGTCCTAGTAGACTTCTGTTTCTGGGTCACCAACTGGTGGAAAGAAATCTGGTATTGTGACATCACCCTCAACTCCCTATTTATCACCTTTAACTTTGCTTCTGGCAACAGAAGAAACTCCTTTCAGGAATCCACCAGAAACCCATCCTTCTTGAGACACCAATGCAGATTTTTCCATATTGATAATGAAACCTATTGACTGAATCCACTCTATGGCCCCCTGAACCTAGTTCACCAACCTCCCTCTCTGCTTTCCTAGGAATATGATATCTTCCAAACACACCACCATCCTTGGTCTCTGTGCTCTGAGGTCCGCCGCCAGAGGCCACATTAGCCTGGTAAGTACCAAGGAGTGGAGGATGGACTGAATGGAAGGGGCTTTAAACTGAATACATGTCCTTATCACAGAAAATACAGTTACTTCCTGTGCTCTTGACATATCGGCACTAACAGGTAGGTGTCTTTTAAATCCAGATGCACCATCCAGTTCCACGGAAAAAGGATTTCTGTAAGGCCTATGATAGCCTCCATTTTGAAACTGCAACATTAGAACGCATTGGTTGAGCTCCATCAAATGTATTACAGGCATGCATTTTTTGTTCTTCTTCAGTAGGAAGATGTTGCTGACAATACCTTTGGGATGTGAGTGATATGGTTCTATAACCCCTTTCTGCAACAACTCCTGTACCTCTGCGATGACCATATCCCAACCTTGATGAGAAAAATGTATTGGCAAAGGCCATCTAGTCTATATTGAGGTTGCATAGAATTCTATTTGAAACCCTCTTATCTTCTGCAATACCCATGGGTCTTTTGATATTAAACACCATTTGTTGACTATGATATCAACCTGCCTCTCACTGTCACAAAGAGAGCAGACACTTCACTTATCTCTTCGCCACTGCTGACGACAAAGTGCCATTCCCTTCTTCTTTGTGGGAAGAATGTTGGCCTTGCGTATCCATACTGCTGATGGTAGAAGGTCCCTCAGTCGGTGAAACGACCCCTATGTCCACCGGCCCTGGGAGAGACTTGTCCAAAAACACGGGCCGGTGATGATTGCACCTTGTCCAGAGAGTCAAAGGTCTGAACGTATCGGCTAATTTCTTTAACAAATTAGTTCCCAAACAGAGACCCTTGAGAATTGGCCCTTACATCCAAGCCTGCTATCTCCTAAAGTTTGACATCAATACACAACAACAGTCCAGTGTCTCTCTCAAACAAAGCCCTTTGTTCCCCAAAAAAACAGATCGTCCTTTGAGCTCAACCAGAAATTGTTTCCCGGTCCAATTGACCCCCTGACTACTTCGCTTCTTCAGAGGCACACAAAATATGGAAAACAGGGCCCAGGCTATCCAATAATGTATCTTAGCGTGAGGACCATGCCCTATCAACACCTTTTCTAAGGTTCTTCCAAACTTTGCTAAAAATTTTTACAATTTTAGCATCCAATCCCGGGGTTATGGCTGCTTTCTCAGATATTATTGGCTTTGGGCGCTCCGCTCTCATTTTAGATCAAGCACTCCTGTCCACTAAACTTGTTATCCTGGAGCTAATGTATTCATCAATAAACGGCAATCGCTGAATTTGGATGCTGAATGAGCCAAGGCTCAAACATGGGAGTACCTCCCTCGTCCAAAATAACAATATGAGGCTTATCGCCAGGTTTTCTTTTTCAGGACATGAGTACCATCATCACCATCATCGTAATAATTGTCAAAGTATTTAGTGAACATTACTTAGGCCTGCCATACTACCCACAATATGGTTTTGCCATTGACATCAAGTGGTTCTCTCCCTGTGGAATTGAACTGCCACCAAATTCATCTCCCTCATACTCATGAGGAGAAACAACTTTTCTTTATCATTCTTTTGCCTCCATGGCTACATGATTCCCCATAATGGGAATGTAACCTACCATCTACAGGAGTTAAAGAGCTTGTAACAGCATTCGCCTTGAGTTTCCTATATCAGTGGCCACAAGTCTGAATGATGAAGAGACCGCTTTATGAATTAAATTAGAAAGTGATTTGTTCAAACATTCACAAAAGTTTTTCTTTAAAAATCCTCCTCATAAAACTGCGGTCAACCACTTTAATCTGCAAACAACATGGAATTGATCCCCCAAAATATTTCTTTGAACACGCTCTATCAAATATATGAAAACGATCCCAAAGGAAAAAGGTTTGTTCCTTTAAATGGCATTCACATAAATCTAGACATCTGCTTGCATAAACACTGCCCCAGGCAAGCTCTGTTGTGTAACAAATAATAAAATTTATCTGACCATTAAATAAATATTGGCAAAGGTCCCTAGCAGCCTTGCACTGCTACAATGTAATTATTCATACCTGAGTCTTTAAAACAGTTCAATTTGACCTTAAATAAACAAACCAGCTACAAAACTAAACAGAGTAACAATTTCACAACCAATACCTTTAAAGAAAGATCTTGTGAAATAGACTCAAAACAAAGTAACAATTTATCATAGAACCTTGAAAGCAGTCACCTGTGTGAAAACTGCCCAAAAGAAATCAAAACTTGGTTTAAACAACAAAACAAGAATAAATACATCTACAGTAAATCACAATCCAATGCTAGCAAACAGTGTTTTGTAATGGACTTCTCTTTAGTAGCGAGAAAATGGTGTATGGACCACTGCTATTTATAGGTAGGGATGCCCCTTGTTTGTGTTAATAACTTCCTGCCCAGAGTAGCAGGAATTTGGGAGTTGTAGTGTTCTTTTAAGTGCTGTACAAATTAAAGCAAGAATAGAGACTGCATAATAGAGCTTCATGACTTGTAATAAAATCTAGTAAGTAGGGTCACATTAAACTGACTCAATCACACTAGACGCACATCTCTCATAGACTCTTAAGTATTACAGACATATTTAACTCTGTTGTTGTAGGCCTCGCTGTATCTAGTTCAGCTGTTCTGAGAGAGGTAGAAGTACATTTAGTGATGTATGGGGCAGCAATGTCCTGAAGGCTTTTCAGACTCTAAACGAAGTGTATGAAATGCCAGAAAACCCGGTCTTCAGATATATTAGACTCGGGGAAAGAATTTCAAACTGATATACCTGTGGGAACCCTAGTGGAGGATGTCAGCCCCCTGGAGGATAGAATTTTGACAGATCTCCTAACTAAAAAAGCAGTATCGCCTATATGCAAAAATATCTTATTACACCAGGGCCTTATCACCAAAGATTGGGTGAGCGAGTACTAATGAATGCCTGCAAGGATGTGGACTAATTGGTACACTCATCCACACCAAATGGGAATACCCCACGGTTCACGAATTTTAGAACAAAGATCTGAAACATTTGTCTGCTGTGATCAACCTTTACTTGCTCCAGAATAAGAAATTATGCATTCTAGGAACATGGGAAGACAACACATTTAATAAATATCAGAATCTGTTCTATAATTTGGGCCTTGTTGTGGCATGATGAAAAATTGCCAGACTATGGGGGGTGGCTCACCCACCGACAGCGGAACAATGGAGTAAAGATCTGGATTGATGTATGGGTGCCGAGAAAGTTGTTTGTTAGAGCAGAGGTTGTCCCAATAAATTGGAAAAGATAGGGGCTACATGGAAAGTATACCAGGGATACACCTAATGTGGTAATTACCTGCTGTTCTGACTGGTTCTCTATGGTGGATGTATATATGTAGGCCCATAGTGGGAATATTCCACTGCTGTATCGGAATTGATTGCCCCTCAATACATATTATTGTTGAAATTAGATGTATTAAAAAAAAAAAATGTTAAGAAAAAAATAAATAATAATACATTTCTACTAGAAAAGATATTCCCTATAATCAGTCGCACATGCATGTGCAATAGAAAATGTATTCCCTATAATCAGTCACACACCGCACATACCTTTGGTTTGTTCTCATTTGAAAAATTTCCCCCAGTACGTAGAATGATTTCAAGCGACTTTTTTCTTTTGCTCTTTTTCTGATTTTGTCTTGGAGATTTGCTATACAGTCATTGTACCTCTTAAAGAGAAAGTTTGATTCAGATTCGACGATCTAGCCAATGTCTTGCCCATCACAGACGAGACCAAGGAGACTTGTCAGTCATTAAAAAGTCAACAGAAGGCCTGTCAGACCATTGTGCTAAAATAGTTAATGTCAGAGGTGACTCACGAGGTGCATAGTAAATGAGCTGTCCGGTTTGTAGCAACCTCCCAGGCACTGAGAAACCATGATCACTTAACCTCAGTTACACCACAGTGTGACTTGCTTTTTTCAAGGTACAAGTGTGCTGCATCGTTATTTATCTTTAAAAAAATGTAATTTAAGAATATAAAGTGACTGTTTAATAAGACTATGTCCATATTATAAAAAGGTCTTTAGCGCCAAAACCATGAAATGTCATCAAACACTTTAGATAAATCGAAGGCACCTTCAATGACAGTGTGTTTAACGCTTTCTTGAGTCACGTGCTCAGCCATGTTTCTCATATTCATCAGAAGCATGTTTCAGTCCTCGCTGGCGGTAGCAAGAGGTTTGCTCCCATCAGTCTTATCCGTAAGACTTTTTAGAAGCAAAGCAGATTTTTTTTAATGCCATACCTGGGAAGGCGTCCCAGATTTCTCAGCCAGCATTTCGGTGTCTTGTCATGCATAGTGTGTATAAGTTCAAGAGATCTGAGTTTAATCTGTGATGCTACAGTCAGCCAATGTAATTTTCTCAATGCATGTGAAACTTGTGCCCATCAGGGATGTTTAAGTACTGTGCTTGCCACAGAATTTTGCAAGAGCTGAAGTTTCTTGATGATGGCTTTAAATGTCTTTCGGGTTGTTTTGTATAGTAGTTTAGTCTTCCAGGGGCTGTTTTATGTGCTGCAAAAACAGCACCCAACACTGAGGTTTTGAGAGCGAAGCTAAATGTGTAAGAGTTTGGGTGTAGTGCAGCAGCATATGGCAGAGGAGCCATTGTTTCGTCATGGGGATCAGTGACATTAAAGGAGGTAAGAGGGATTGGTAGAGAATGCATTAGAAGTGGTCGAGCCAACAAATAATAGGGCGAGCCAAGGATGTGGCTTAGCTCTTAGAGCCTGTGAATGACCCAAGCCTTGAAAATAGTTACCATGTAAATATTACAAGCATCAGGTAGAATATGATAGTCTCTTTAAAATTTGAAAAAATGTATTGCTTTAACATGTTGAAGCTTTGACCTTATGATGTCACATTATAGCATTGCCAATATATGAGGAAAAGGTATCCCCTAAAAAAATATACATTATAGCTCCGGGAGCTAGAGGGGAAAAGACAAAAGAAACTTAAGCAGACTCCCACCCGAGCTGTATCACTTCTCTATAGGCTAACTGGAGCTCTATGGGCTGTCCATCACTGAAGTGTGTTAAATCAAAAACATAGGCATGCTAATATTTATACTTTTATTATGTTTTTGAACTGTTTTTAAACGTGTTCATATTATTATATTATTGCAATAAAATAATCTCATTATACAAAGTTAAAACCATGTTTGAGAAGCCACAATTTATTCATAAATGCAAATGTGCAACTCTTCCACATTGTGATACATCAAATTTGTATCCTATCATGCTAAAACAGATTTGAGAACTATACATATATAATAAAACATTCATCAATGTTGACATATGGTATGCCCCCTATATCTAACCAAACACAACCATTCTGACCTCATACACAAAAATACATTCTCACACTCACATCTCAGACATAGCCTCCCCAACCACTAAGACATACACTGATGAAAATAAAGGAGAGAACACTTCAGGGAATATCCGTAATTGTGTTGTAGGTTGGGAATTCAAAACAACCAGGTCAACACACGTTTCGGTGGAATAAACAATTCACATCCACCTTCATCGGGACCACCCATTTATCTCTTTTTAGGTGAGTGGTAGGGGGTACCATCAAAGTCCCTGCTGGTTACTTAGGCTTCCGGAAGAGGGTCTGACCAAAAGGATGCAGGGGCAAATTATCAATCCAGTGCATACAGCCTGGATTAGATTATATGTTTCCTAGGCTAGTCCGTCCAGTAGATGGCAAGGATGTCCGAAAGTGCAAAACTAATGTGGTACAGTGATGTCCTTTTGGTCAGAATATCATGTCCACGGCACCAAGTGCCTGAGTTGCAACCTTATGTACTGGGTCAGGCTGCTCTGTATGCCAAGCCTTACTTTATGTTGTATCATGCCTGTGTTTGACCGCGTCTTGTGTCAGGCACGTCTACTATGGTCTTTCACAAACATGTTTTTAACTTTGTATAAGCAGATTATCTTATTGCAGTAATATGAATACGTTTAAAAACAGTTCAAAAACATAATAAAAGTATAAATATTAGCATGCCTATGTTTTTGATTTAACACAATTCAGTGATGGACAGCCGGTTGAGCTCCAGTTAGCCTATAGAGAAGCGATACCGGTCGGGTGGGAGTCTCCTTAAGTTACATTATAGCAGTGCACTGAGATGTACTTATTGAAAGTGCTAGTTTTTAGACATGAACTTAGATCCAGTCCTGCCCCTGCACCCCACCCTGGCGACAGTGCCATTGTGAGTGGGTTAAGAGGCAAGAAAGTAGTCATGTGAACCTTTATGTGGCCGAGTATGTTATAGATAAAGCAACATTATAGCCTATTAAATCAAACAATAGTTTTTTGTACAGCTGGAATTCTGAACTCACGTGTATGAAAGGTGCTTTCATATGCGATAGTGAAGAAAAAGGAGGAACAGTAAAATATATTTGTCTACGATCACACAATTTGGTTAAGCGGGGAAGCCGCAAATAATCCATCTTCTCTGGTTTCACTTTGCACAAATCATCCATTAAACAGGTATCAGGTTCTCTTCTTTTTCCCTCAACTGTTGATGCTTTGCTTTTATCTCTTTTTTGCATGAGGGTGGCACGCAGATGCCACATGAAAGCTTGGCTCGTTATAAGCTCAAGGTTCCAACGGGACCTTGAGCTGAGCCAGAGCCAGGATTCAGCCTGGCTCGAGCTTTCAGAGGCTCGACCACCTCTAGAATGCATGAGTGACTGCAATTTTGTATAATAAGGGCACAAGTCCTAAAAAAAGAAGTGGGGGGGACTAACCTAGTTAGGCAGTATGCAAGTGACATCACGGCGCGCAACATCACGGCGCGCGACATCACGGCGCATGACATCCTGGTGCACTGCATCACGGCGCACTGCATCACACATGGCATCACAGGAATTCACATCATAGGAAGTGGCATCACAAGCCACGACTTTACAGGAGGTGGCGATACCAAAGGGGATGATGGACAGAGCGTTGGAGCAAATCAAACACTCACCCCCAGTCAACTGATCTGGGTTTAATCCATCATCATTCTTTAGCTCACTCCACCACCCCAGTTCAGACATGGCCATATGCAAATCAGTCTGACCCTGTGCCTCATGGGAACAGTCCAGCCCGAACTGCCAAGCCATGTCTTCCCTGGACAGGAAACACGCATCCTGGGACCGGTTTCTGGCTAATCAGCCATCATCAGCCAGGCTAGCTTGAATCCAGTGGCAAAGTGAGCAAGGGACCCACGTCTGGGCATACCCTGCCAACTTAGGGCAAACAAAGCGATACCAAAGGGGATGATGGACAGAGCGTTGGAGCAAATCAAACACTCACCCCCAGTCAACTGATCTGGGTTTAATCCATCATCATTCTTTAGCTCACTCCACCACCCCAGTTCAGACATGGCCATATGCAAATCAGTCTGACCCTGTGCCTCATGGGAACAGTCCAGCCCGAACTGCCAAGCCATGTCTTCCCTGGACAGGAAACAAGCATCCTGGGACCGGTTTCTGGCTAATCAGCCGTCATCAGCCAGGCTAGCTTGAATCCAGTGGCAAAGTGAGCAGGAGGTGGCATCACAAGAAGTGACATCAGATCTTAAGCCCTCACATATATGTTTAGCAGGTCTATCATGAGTACATTTGAGTGCAATTCGATTATACATGCAAACCCTCCTGATTACAGGAGAAGATTCACACTTTTGTAAGCTACACATAAAACAATGTTGCCTTTTGTCAGCGTAAAGCTTCCTTTACCCAAGGATTGAACAAACTAACTCTACCGCTAGCCTACTCAACCAGGCATAATATTCCATATGCAGCACATTTCTAAGTAGATGTGATAGCTTTAGCTGCCTGCGCTCTCCAGAGGTGAGACCACTCTCCTATGCAAAGTATTCTTACTCGGCCTTACCCACCTGCACTCATTTTAGGAGATTGGGGCTCATTTTTCACCAACGGACCATCACTCAAAGCAAGAGAGAAAGACAGAAAGGGAAGATAGGAAAGAGAGAGAAAACAATGATGAATGCATAAAAGGGGCTGAAAAAAGAACCTGCAAGAATAAGCAATTTTAGGGAAGTGAAAGAAAAAGCTTATTGCAACCTTGCCATTCAGCAATAGGACCCTAAGAAAAAGTTTGCGTGTTTTTTTTCTTCACAAAGCCACACAAAAACTATTCTATGAGGCTATTTCTTCTTTGTATGTGTGCTGCTGAATGCAGCATACATGCAAAGAGGAAATAACGAGGAGAAATTGATATATTTCTTCTTGCTACGCCAGCGTCAGGTAGACTCACCAGTTTGGTGCAAACCTATATTTACAAGTCTATGTAAATATGGTTCTGCGTCAAAATATATCGATGGATGCACAGGGATGCCCTAGCACCACCCATATAATGCCTACCTGACGCATGGTAATGCAAGGCAGGGCAACGTGTGGTACTGTAAATCCCAAAATAGATTTTACGTCAGGGTTGTGCCCGAAAAGTGACTTAACCCTGACACAAAATCTGGGCCTCAACTTGTACATTTATTTTTATTTAAAGTCTGCCACAAAGAAAATGGCAACAAGAAGAAAGCTGAGCTAGTAGGTAAGTGGGTTACTTGCAGTTGCATTGTAAACCATTTAATAGAGCACAGTGAGCTATGAAAGATGTGACTTCTACACCTTGTAATCCCCACTGTTTTATGTAACACATCCTGTACAATGATTTACAAATACATATGATTTATTGAAAATGTAATATGTATGTGTGAGGTAAAGAGTTCTGACACACTACATTAGGATGAGTAGCGCTATACAAGAAAACATAGTGGTACTTAAATTATTTCTACACCTTCTCAGGGGTAGTAAGCGCTATATAAATTACATTTATTTTGTGTAAATACTGGGAAAGACTAACACATCTGACTTTCTTGCAGTGCATGCATATCTCGTAAACAGAGCCTGAACAAAGTGAAACGCTGCCTCTTTAAAGTTGTGTGAAGTGCTACCAAGGTGTGAGCCTTTGTTTCATCTCTGCTGCTGTTGCTTCTAGGTGTGAGGCTCCCGACTGCTCCCAGCTAGGAGACTCGAACAAAGGAGGCCTGATGACCCCTCAAATTGGACCTTTGTTATGGGCCCAGCAGGAATCTGAAATGCCCGTCCCCGCTTGCAGGTTGTTGCTTATCGAAAGCAGACAACTGCAGGCGCTGCTGAATGTGTCCCGGTGTTTGAAAATTACACCAGGACGAATTAAGCACATTATTCAGTGGGGCCCAACTTCTTGGCAGGGTGTACGGCGTTCACCCTGTGAAAATAATGGGTGGACGTCGTCCACCCGCGTGTACCCCCGACTTGAGACCTGCCGTATAATGTATATTGGCAATATGGGCTGCTTTACAGGTGTTACTTCTTGATTAGGGGTACTGGAAGCCGAATCGTGCAAGGGTGCCATGGACCGTGGCGCAAGCAAGGAAAATGGACCCTTTGACTGATGTTGGGTTAATAAAAAACAATTTTCCGGTTTCAATGAGTCCGTCAGGGCTTTGGACCCCGGTGGCACGCCACAAGTTGCACCAACGGTGGGTACGCCCCTGAGGGGACGTGGGGATTACTATGTGCCTTGCTAGCAAATTTCCAACTTGGTGCGTCTACACCCTTCCCCACCTTATTCTGCATTGCTGACTGCAACAAAAACGGGTCTCGCTCAAGACTGAAAAAGTAGCCCATCAGCACTTCGTGCAATCTATTTCTGGCCACGCCGCATTCCATCCAAGTTGCGTGAGCAGGAAGCGGAAGCGCTTCCGTGAAGTGTGCAGTCCCGGGTGACTGGATCCGGTTTGCCAGGCGCTGTAGTACCGCCATATTTTGATGCTACAGGAAACTCAACTTAAACACAGGATGGTGTTATGTGACAGCGATGAATTGTAGCCTTAATATAGAAAGCATTCCACGGCTCAGTAAAGACAGAAACTCCGCGGCGTTTCCTTGGCACCAAAGGTGCACGCAGTACGATTTCTTTATTACTTTTGTTTAAAATATTTGTAAAGCTGGACAAGATCAAATGCATCAGAGTGTGGTACAATAAAATATATACATTCATTAAGAAACACAACATCAAATGTTCAAAATTGATGTTGTGTTTCTTAATGAATGTATATATTTACCAGGCTACGACTTTCAACTCTTTCTTAACAACTATGTAACAAAGAATAGCAAGTAACGGGGCAAGAGCGTTCCCGGATCTCCAGAAAATAAATGATTTAACAAAATGTGTTTGTAGAAAGAAATTGTAAGCATGCAAACACAAAATGTATTGACTGGGGGAAGAACGCGCGCCACCAGGAAATGTACGTTTTGAAGCCAGATAGGCAGACGGCTGAAGATGATTGTAGAAATAATGTAGTTGTCATGACCTGCGACTTCATTTCACGGTTCTTGCTATTCTATAAAACGCATCTGGACTCCTTTTTAAGTGTCCTAGTATTGTTTATGTTGCTGGTGTGGCTGCGCACGCATGAGTGAGATTGGAATGTGTGTGCACGGAGAGAGTGGAATGTTGGAACGGGGCCGGGTGATTGGCAGATGTTGGCAGGATGATGGCGTTGCTGGCTGTTCCTTCGTGTTACAGTAAACAGCATTCCAGCGCTAAAATTATTTTTTGTATTATCTCATCTTTTTGGCAACAAGATTCCTGGGGAGCTCGTGTGTACCTGTGGGGACACTGAGTGCTTGGAAACTAGAAGACAGTGACGCTGAAACAATTTTCAGACTGGGGGTGCTGCCTCAGTGTTACGTCACTGAAGTCATAGGGATTGTGAAACATCCAAGTGCTGCACACAGAACAAGTGTAGCAAATGAGCCACGCCCACTCAGCAAGAGAGTGGTAAGGGTGGTATGTAGCTTCTGGTGCATTTTAGAGCACTCGGTCGCAAATATATTACTAATGCATGGTGTAATAGCACACTGTCATTTACAGACTGCACGTTTTCAATGTAAATGGGCACAAAGGGCCAGATGTACGATGGTTTTTAGCGTGGGCAAACGGGTCTTAGACCCGTTTGCGCACGCTAAAAATCATGGGCCCATGCACAAACAGTATTTTGCGAGTCGCAAATAAATTGCGACTCGCAAAATACTGTTTTGTGACTCAGTATTTGGCAGGGGCATTCCCTTCCAAATAGCGACTCCATAGCCATGTACAAATGTTTTGCGACCGGTGATGGTAATGGTATAATGCATTTGCAAATGGGAAGGGGTCACCCCTTCCCCTTTGCAAATGCATGCAAAATTATTTTGTAAGGGCAGGCAGTGCTGCCTGCCCTTAAAAAATGAAACGAAAACGTTTCATTTTAAAAAAAAATAATGCATCCCGTTTTCCTTTAAGAAAAACGGGCTGCAGTTAGAAAAAAAAAAGCTGCTTTATTTAAAAGCAGTACCAGACATGGTGGTCTGAAGCATAATGACAAGTGACAGGCAAAAACCTCTTGGTGGGCTATAATATGATACCCTCTACATGGCCCTTTTAAAAATACTGTTGTAATTAAACTTCCCTTCACAGAAGGTTGGATTTCCACTTTTTAAATTTAGTTGAAGAGTAACTGGTGAATGAAGAATTAAGACACACTTTAAAGGAGGTTGTTGGCTAAAGATGACAGCAAGCTACCTGGTCCTTGTGCCTTATTTTACAGCTGCAGTTATTGATTTTGTGAAAGTTTCAGTGGATGGAACCAGCATCCCAATTGCTGAGGAGAATTTGTTTAGATGTTCTAGAATATACATATCCTGTTTTTCACAACTGCAAACCGATCTAGAAAAATGGTAAAGAAAGTTTATGAAGCAAAAACTGTATCTGCTGCCATCTATGGGGCAGCTGTTTGGGGCATCTCAGACTCTTCTAAATTGCAATGTATAGAAGATACCTTTCTGAAAAACTTGGCTTCCCTGCCCCAGTCATGTTCTAACTATAATTGTCACACAGAGTTGAGAGTTCCTTATATTAGTGATAAAATCTGTATTGCACCCATTCTGATGTGGCAGTCGGTCTGGCGTAAGGAGACTCTCTCATTGACTAGGGATATTATAAATGATGTTTTGAAATTAGATGGTGTGAATAATATCAGTTGGTTAAAATATGTCGAATTCAACCTTAAGACAGTTGGTTTACACCACCTTTATGAAGATCCAATGAGGTGTCGGTCTATCTCTAAGAAAGAGTTAAAAATCCATTTTCTGACCCAGTTATAGGCAAGGAGGCAGGATACTAACTTTAAACTTTCGACAGTTAGAGCATATCACGCTCTCCCGAGCATAACATCGATTAATGCGAATTTAACTTATCGATCGTTTGTCACAAATCTACAACATAGATACATTTTAATGAGATTTTGCCTAAATTATATCCCTTTGATGCTAGGTCTTCTTTTTAAAACCTATGTGATCTCCGAACTGCCACCTTGTCCTTGTGACAATTGATCTATCCAGAATGACCTTCATTTTTTGTTTTTGTGCAAATTCTATGGTGAAGAAAGATAAAGATTTATTGTCCCTCTTATCCGCAAAATGAATTTTAAACAGTGTTGTGTGGCTCTGTATTATCTCCAGTTATTGTCTGACTCTTTTACATGTTTTTCTTTAGCTTCATTCTTTTTATCTGCCTTGAGAAAAAGAAGACTTTATTGTCAATTGGATACTTAAACTGGAAATCAAACTATTGAATTGTGCAATAACTGTGTGTACATTTATGAATTATCATCATTTTTAAAACATGAATAATCTTTTAACCCCAATTTTTTTTTTTTTTAGCAAACTTGGTCGTAACACATGTAATTTTAAATTGTAATAATAATGGAAATTGATGTTTGTAGAATACTTTTTATGCCATCATAGTGTTGGCGAAATAAAGATATTTCTGACTGACTGATCTAGAAAAATGGTTTCCCACCCGAGGGCCTGATTCACAAAGGTTACTTACTCAAAATTGTAAGTTGCCAATTTTGAGTAATTTTACTACTTTTTGCTATTCACAAACTGCACTTTTCTAGTAACTTACGTTTTGCAGTAACTTACACTTTTGTTGTTATTCCAGCTCTAGACTCTGCCAACCACTGGTACTGTATCACCCATAGAAAATAATGAAGGTAGGGACTTAAAATAAAATCCCATAGGAATTGATGTTAAATTTAATTATTCAAAATAGTTGACACTATATATTAATGTTAAACAAATATAATAAAGAGTACATCTTTATTATTTCATTACAAATAAATAATAATTATGTACTATTTTACATGTAGTTCTAAATATTTTAAATATATTGTAATAATTGTGAAGCAATGAAGGAGTAACATTCTTTCTCCATTCTTTACCAGCAGATCAGGTAGCAATACGCCACAATTCTTTAAAGTTCTTATTTTCTAGATCAATTTATACAATTGACTATTCCTGCCTCATTCAGAGATTGTATTCCGCTTATTTTATTGCTTGCTTAGACTTCCAGTCTATTGTTATAAGAAAGATTTTTCTTATGAAGAGGTATTGTTGTAACATCTTTAATTATTGTGATGAACCATTTAATTATAGGATCCCAATGTTCCTTTAAAAAATGAACAAACTTGAATCCAACTCCTATTCTAGGAAATATGTGATATTTCTGGTTTAGTAAGTCTGTGGTCAGCCAGGTATTTGTAGACAAATGATGTCCATTTCTGTAAACAGCATATCACTTTGCCTCAGTAGTATTTTTAAGCCTGCACGTTTCCAACAAAGGATTGTTAGTTTGTTATTGGTGTGAGAAGTCATTTGTTGTTTCAAAGGGATTAGGGCACCTGTAACCACAATCCACTTTCTTCAGACACTGAATTTTTTTTAATGAACTTTTTTTATTGGTATTTTTGATCGCCAAGATAACAAACCAAAAACCCTCAGGCTATGCAGTTACAAGTTAATATTTGCAACCCTATTTGTGGGGCGCTGCCCACAACCGAGCAATAGACATTGCACATGCATGAGCAAGATGTTATTAATTCACAGCTTCAAAAGTGGGTAGACCCTAAGCCATATAGCTCTCACAAGGCTAGTCGCACTGGAGATTATCCTTCAAGGATTCCAGATTTTTTCAAGTTTGTGGAGACAGCCTCTGGTTTCATATATTGGGCAGCTAAGAGCCACTAAAATATCTTCACAATAATTCTTCAGTAAAATAGTTTGCACTTCCCTTATATTTCTCACTCTATACCTTCCTGCTTCCATCATAATTTTTTCAGATCAAACCCAAGCTTGTGTAGTGTAAAGGAGATGTCAAATCATATATTTTGCTCATGGCATCTGCTATAAATTTGAAATTTAACATGTCTTCATTACAATTAATAGTATGTTTTGAACTCTGCATTTGCTTGAGATTCACCTTTATGAAACTAATTAAGTATTGGCTATCACGGGGGGCATGGTCAAGTAACATGGCTGACAGGACGTGAGCTCCTGGCCCATTCACTCGAAATCCTGAAGAATCCTGCTGCCCCATGCACTGCACAGTGGCTGAAAAGGCACTTTGGGGTGGAGCCATAGACTGGGTGCAGGCTGTGCCGATCGGGGCCCGCCGTGAAGACTGCTGGGCCTACCAGTGGTGCCTTGACCTGGAGTGACTGTGAGGCCTGTGCCTCTGGAGTGGAGGGAGCCTCTCTGGGAGGTGCCAGGCGGGCAGAAAAGGAGCGGCGCAGCAAGCTGACCGGGTTTTCTTGACCGCGTGATCCGGTAGACGACTGCCAGCTTGCAGGCAGGGGCCGGGGGCCTGCTGTGAGACTTTTGACGCAGCCTAGGAGGAGGTGGCCCGTTGCTAGGAGGGGGCCGTGGAGGCTGTGTTACCCGTGGCATGCCTCACCCGTGACATAGCTGCTGGGGCTCTGAGGCATTGTGGGTACCAGGTGAGTCATCCCCTCTCCCCCGGTGCAGAGGATTGCGGCTACCCTAGGGGCATCGACGGGTGCTGTTTCCGCGCAGCCACATGTCTGGACGGCCGCGACAGGGCGAACATTGGGCGGCAGGCCCCAGAGGGTCCTCCCTGGCTATTGGGGAGCGATCAGGAGAGCCAGGGCCTGCGCTGGAGTTGTGGTGGCCTCTGCGCAGCACAGATTGAAGCCCAAACGGAGGAGTGGAGGCCTGGATCGGCAGGCCACGCGGTCGGGGGCAGGGCCCCCGCTGAATCGCCAGTGGGTTGCCCAGAACAGTGAGGATAGCCTAAGGAAGTATCCCTTGTCCTTCGGTGGGCAATTGGATGGCCTGAGACTTTCTGGGGCCTGACGGAGTGCTGGAGGGGTCAGCAGGAGGTGACCAGCATGTACAAATACTAGGTGGCAGGAGCAGGGTCGCCCAAGGGACTGATGGAGGTATGCCAATGAATATCAGAGATTGCAGCAAGGTTCATCTTTGCTCCTGGGAATGCACACACCTGTCTGCGGAACTGCCTGTGGCTGGCCGGGGACCGGTAGGTTGGGCACAGGTATGGGGGTGGTCCCAGCCTGTCTACATATGAACTGCAGCAAAACAGCGCACTGAACACCGGCTGACCTGCAGAGATGCCATGGGGAAGCAAAGGGCAGCTCGTTCGCACCCTGCTGATACCATTACGCAGTATACAATGATGCAACAACTGTGCCAGAGGATCACCTGTTAGGGTGCAGTGTAATCTGCCAGGGGATCCCCAGAGAGGGACTCGGAGCCCTCGCGGAAAGAGCTGCTGGCAGCTATTCATGGTACTCAGACTGCGCTTGAACAAAAAATTGAAACTGTTTCCATAGATGTCAATTTGCTTTGCATGGATCTGCGGAGGATGACGAACAAGGTCACCATGGCCGAGAATAATATTGAGTCATTACAGGGGGAGATCACCACCCTCAAGCGGCAGATGGCTAAGCTGACCACAGTCTCCAGTGAGTTCAAACGCCGGGTGGAGGTTGCGGATGGGTCGCTCCCGATGCAGTACCATTCGAGTGCTGGGGTTCCCAGAGAGGGCGGAGGGGACCTCGACGGAGGTCTTCCTGGAGAAGTGGGTGCATCGAGAGCTTCAAGCACGAGGCCAGTCAGACTTCTTTGTTGTGGAACAAGCGCACAGGGCTCTGGTGACCCCTCCGGGCAGCACACTGAGGGGCATCATCGCCAGGATGCTGAACTATTGGGTCAGGGACAGCATACTGCGAGCCTCCTGGAAACAGGGGTGCCCCTCTCTGTTTGAGAACTGCAAAATAGCCATCTACCCGTACTATACTAGGAAAGTGCATTAGCAACATAAATCCCTCTTGAGTGTTAATCAGAAACTGCGAGCGTTGCAGCTGAAATACATCCTCCTGTATACCTCGATATTGAAGGTTATCTCACAGGGGAAGGCACACTTCTTCGAACACCCGAAGAAGGTCATGGAGAGGCTTGAGATGTGGGATAAGACAGCAGTGCTTTGCCCCAGTGGGGGGCGGGTGGCTCAGGGGGGTTCTATGGCTGGACCTCGCTGCGGTCCCAAGCATGGCCACTCTGGGTGGAACCCCTTTGAGTGCTAACCCTCGGGCTCCCAGCGAGTGACGATTCAGGAAGACAACACCATGCGGGTGTGGGGAGAGGAGGACCCAGCAATGCCAGCGGGAGAGATGCTGCATTGTTAATACCTCCACCGGAAACCTCCACGCTGCTCCTCGCTGTGCGAGAGGGATTGGGCCAGGTGTGTCACGGTCATTTACTCCGCAACAGAGACTCCTCCCAACAGTATCCTATCCAGCCTACTGAGCGTGTTATGAGTCAGGGAATGGCACGTGTCTGCTCGCTGCGAGGGATGAAGCGTATGCCATTCATCTACAAGCCCCACATTATCCATTACCTCCCTAAGAGTGCTAGTCATTTGGGGTTTGGTGCCCTCCCCATCCAGCACGCAATTAAAGTCCCATGTATCTTGGTTGAGCCGCATGTGTGGTGGAAAGTAGATAATTGTAGAGGAAAGAGATCACACCCCTCATTGAACCCACTGTTCTTACATACTTTTCAAACCCCGTTTTCTCCCTAGTGGCATTATCCCGTATGTGGGGGGTGAGCGTCCAATGTCTAAGTTGAAGGTAGTGAAAGTGTTCCTCCGGTGGTAAGTGAAATTCCCGTCTGCAGTTATCAAAGGTTAAGATGTCGTAATTGTGGAATAAATGATCAAGCATGAGACAGCCTCCCTCTCTCCAGGCGTCAAACGGGCCCTCATGAAGGGCTGGCGGAAAGGCCGGGTTAAAGTGGATCGGGGTGTATGGGGAGGGGAACATGGTCCAAGCCTCATCCCCAGAAACGGAATCCCATACCTTCAGTACAGTGCGCGTGGGAGTGCTAATGTACACATTCGCTGGTCGCTCTCTCTTTGGTTTCCAGATCAGATCCCATATCGTCCTCCCCGCCACTCCCCTATCCATATGGAGCCAGTGCTTCCCTGATTCCCGTTTAAACCACTCCGACACAATCCGCAATTGCGCCGCTTTATTGTATAGACCTATATCTGGCAGTCCCACCCCTCCTTTCGTTCTGGGTCGCCGCAGAATGGAGAATGATAATCGGGCCTGTCCCCCCCTGCCAGATGAACTTTGTGAGCAAAGATTTGATTTTAGGCAGAAAGGTCGAATCTAAGTCTATGGGCAGGGCTTTAAAAAGATACAATAATTTGGGCAACAGAGTCATCTTGATAGCGTGGATGCGACCAAGCCAGGAGATGAATAGGGGCTTCCACCGCTTAAGGTCATTCTGTATTTAAAGGAGTGCATTCGGGAAATTGGCTTTGTAGAGCCCCTCCACTCGAGGTGTTAGTTGAATCCCTAGGTATTGGAGGGAGCGGCTCGACCACTGTAAAGGGGATTGGGATTGGATAACGTTCGCCTCTGCATCCGGAAGGGTAAGATTAAGTACGTAGGATTTATCGAGATTGACCTTGAAGCCGGCTACGACTTCGAATTTGGCTAATTCCAGTTGCAAGGCCGGGAGTGAGTGTGATGGATCCGCGAGTGTCAAAAGCACATCATCCGCAAAAAGCGAAATTTTGTGATCGTCCCCTCCGAAGGGTATGCCCTGTATCGCCGAATTATTGCGGATAGACATTGCGAACGGTTCAATACTCAGCGCAAACAATAGGGGTGACAGAGGGCTTCCCTGCCTAGTGCCTCTCGTAAGGGAGAACGGGGCCGACAATACCCCATTTACCTGGGCTTGGGAGCGGGGCTGAGAGTAGTTGGTCCGTATCATGCGGATGAATTTGTCTGCGAAACCGAAAGCCGTAAGGACCTGAAAGAGGAATGCCCAATCCACCTGGTCAAATGCCTTTTCGGCATCGAGCCCCACCAAAACCGCTGGTATCTCCCTTTTGTTGGCTTTCTCAATTAGATGTATTGTACGTCTAATATTGTCGTGTGTTTGTCGCCCCTTAATAAAGCCAGACTGATCGGGGTGGATCAGATCTGGCATCAAATCTTGTATCCGATTCGCAAGGATAGTGGAATACATCTTCGCGTCTAGATTTAAGAGAACTATTGGACGGTAAGAGGCACAGAGCTGTACATTTTTCCCGGGCTTGGGGATGACCGTGACCACTGCTTCAGCCATCGAGGTGGTCACTTCACCTGTCTCTGCCATCTGGTTAAAAAGGCTCGTGAGGTGAGGGATAAGATCGGGGGCAAAGGTTTTATAAAAGTGGGCTGTGAGGCCGTCAGGCCCTGGGGCCTTGTGTAATTTAAGAGCTGCGATGGTCGCTCTCACCTCTTCCACAGTGATAGGGGCCGTAAGTATATCATTCGTGGCTTGTGAGATTCGGGGAAACCGTAGGGCCCGAAGGTAGCTGTCCTGTAGGTCCGGTGCTCTGGGTTACTTGGTGTAGAGAGTCTTGTAAAAAGACCCAAAGAGGTCCGCCTTGTCCCTATCTGCGTGGAATAGGCCGTTATTCCCATCCCGTATGCCCCCAATATACTCCCTCTCTCGTTTCACTCTTAGTTGCCTCGCTAAGTGTTTGTCGATCTTGTTCCCTTGAGTGTAAGAGATGTTGCGTAGTTTTAAGAGCGTGTATTCTGCCCTATTGTTATAGATTGCCTTTAACTTGCCGCGCAGTGCTGTGAGGGTGCGTAGAGTCACCCTAGTGGGATTGGTCTTGTGTGCTTGCTCCGCCTGCTCTAACTCCCTCTCTAGAACTTCCCTTTCCCGTGCCCGTTGTTTATTCAGGGTGGAGTTAAGTGCTATACACTTCCTTTGAATAACCGCCTTAAAGGCATCCCAAGTGTTACCCAGGGAGGTGTCTTCCGGCCTGTTCACCTTAAAGTATTCTGTGATTGCTTCTCGTAATTCCGTTCGCAATACACTGTTTCGTGTGAGGTAGATCGGAAAGTACCATTTGCGGGACGTGGTTGGGGCAGATCCCCATTGTAGGCAGATCGATAGCGGACAATGATCCGAGATGGCAAGGGGGAAGATCTTGGCCTCAGTAAGCTTGCCCATCAAACGCTGGTTGACGAAAATGTAGTCTAAACGTGAATAGGTGTGGTGTACGTGTGAATAAAATGTGTAGTCTCTAGTTTGGGGATACAGGGTGCGCCAGGCATCTCGCAGACCAAACTCGTGCATTCTGTGCTTAATTTCTGTAGGGAAGGAGCCAGTTTCGGATCTGTGTGCTTGAGTGCTGTCTATATCGGGTTGCCAGGTAAGATTGAAATCCCCCATTAATATCGTTGGTCCTTCCACAAAGTGCTCCATCTTATCTAGCAGGGCATTGAGAAAGGCCGTCTGGCCCGTTTTCGGCGCATACGCTGCTACAAAAGTGCAAAGTGTGCCCCTCAGTGTGCCTTTAACCAGGACCATCCTACCCTTCCTGTCCGACTGGATGTCTAGCGGTTGGAATTTCGTCGAGGCGTGAAATAATACTGCCACTCCCCTGTGCTTGGTATTTGCTGACGATCTATAGATAAGGGGGTACATTTTGTGCTTAAGCCTCAATTCGTCAGCCTTCTGTAAGTGTGTCTCTTGAAGAGCCACTATGTCAAAGTGGTGATCTGTGAGGTATTTCCAAACCTTTTGCCTCTTCTGTGGGGAGTTGAGGCCCCTAACGTTCCACGAGGCTATAGTAATTACCATCTTTCCCAGTGGGTCTCCCTCCTCCCCAGCCTAGATCCATTCCTTCGTGTCTTTGTAACCGACAATGTGGGAAGAGTACCTCCACGTCCCTGCCTCAATATATATGCCACTGCCAAAAACCCCTTCTTGTCAATCGAGTAGAGCCCGCCACCACCATAATGTAAGTCCTCCGCATCCATCACCCTCCACCTGGAACACCTTTACCACCGAGGGGACCGGACCGTCCCGTCATCTTCTCATGATTGGCGTCGTGCATCCAATTGGCCCCAAGGACAGGGTCCGGGACCGGATCGTCCCGTGTGGCCCAGGCGTTCGGGCTCTACACAGGAGCGAATCTTGCAAGTCCTCCGCTCCATCCAGCTTACAGCGATAATTGCCGGACGCCCCCAGGGAAGGAGGCCCGGCAGGAGTCTCTCAGTCAGGATAAATGCAAGTCCTTCACTCCATCCAGCCTCTAATAGTCAGCTTAACTGTTCGGGCTGTTAGATCTTCCAAGAATTATGAAGTACATCATAGGGGTCAACAGCCGTCGACTCACACTGTGAATTTCCTACCCCCTGGGCCCATCGTACGCCACTGGCCTCCGCCCTGTCGCCGTCCCTGCCGTTCGCCTTCCGCATCCTGTGAAGGGGACCCGTCATTGGAGGATGAGAGCTCAATTCCCAGGAGATCCGCAGCTTCTTGGAGCATCGTGCAATGATGAGATTTGTTGTCCCATTGGAAGGTTATACCAAAGGGATAAATCCATCGATATCTAGTTTTCTTGTCTCGCAGGAACTCGGTGATCGGTCGGAACTGTTGGTGCCGTAAGAGCGTGGCCTGTGCCACGTCCTGATAGAGTGCACACGAAGCATTTTGGAAGGTGACCTTGTCAGCTGCTCTCGCCTTTTGGAGGACCATTTCTTTAATTTTAAACGAGCTAAACTTCGCCAGCACATCGCGGGGTCGACGATTTTCTCCCGGCAGCCTCGGTCCAACCCTGTGGACTCTCTCCAGCCGGTATCCGGGCCCGTTTCGCCCAGCACTGAGGAGAACAAGCCCACCATGAACGCCTCAAGATCTGGGCCCTCACAGTCTTCTTCTAGGCCTCTGACTCTGATGTTATCGCGTCGAGAGCGATTTTCTAAGCCTTCACATTTAAGCATGGTGGCTCGCAGTTGGCTACGTAGATCTGCCGAGTCCCCCTCCAAGGGCGCGAGACGATCGGCCATCTCTTGATATTTTGCCTCAAGGTCCAGCGTGCGGGTGCCCACTGAATCCACATCGGCCAGCAAGGATACCATTTTCTCCCTCATCTCTGCTCGGAAGGAAGCTAAGGAGGCATCCATGTCCGCCTTGATTTCTGCCCGGAGTTCCTTTTTAAAATCCCGCAGGGAAGACCGGAGATACTCTTTAGTTAGCGCCATGGCCCCTGGCGCTGATGTCGCCTCTTCACCTGCCGTTCCTGTGCCTGAGGAGGCAAAATAATTGGAGACCTTGTTGTTGGGGGTCTTTTTGGGTGGCATAAGGGGATTCGGGCCTTGGTCAGCTCCAGGCCGCCCCCTCCGTCTCGCAGAAGCAGTGTGGAGCGATTGTGCATAAAGAAGAATCCCCGAATCTCCTATCCTCCCTCGTCAGGCACCACCTCTGCTGACACGCCGTCTACTCCGAGGATCTCCCCACCGTCCTCGTTGAATACCTTGGCTTAGGAGAGCTCTGGGGCATCCTGTCCACACTGGGCAAGCTGGAGGCCATTCGTTATCCCATGCAAGTGATTTTCTCATCAGCTAGGCGGCCATGTTGGGGTCAGGCATCCGGCCTCCACAGGTCTATCGGGAAGGGGGCCCCAGAGTGACGCCCTGTCTGCCTCCTGAATGCTATATCCCCACAGCCAACACACAACCGCTTCCCCTGTATGCCGCACTTGCCTGTGTGGGGGGTAATTAGAGCAATGCTGCCGAGGCGCGCGCTCCGACTGTAGTGGCAGACCGGAGTTTCAGGCTGTCTCTGCTGGGCTGCATCCGAGTTCTTTTTTAATATCGCCGAGCTGGGAAGGGGCCGCACAGCGCTCCGCCGAGGGGCCGGCGCGTCTATCAATGCAGGAACAGCGCTTTACCGGCTGCGTCTTCTCCAGCGCGCCGAAACCGCCATTTTATCTGATCAGGGCTCCCGCCTCGGGCTTTCCTCCCGCCACGTCCGCCGCAACCCCCGGAGGCATTGTAGCGTTCAGTCCTCACAGGGAACGCCGTCACCTTTTTTTTTTTTTAAGGCAATCTAGGCGTCCGCTGCTATAGCAGGAGTCCCGGGGATCGAGGCGGGGCGCCACCGGGACTGCACCGCTACGCGAGGCGCCATTTTCTCTGGGGGAGCTCCGAACGTTATCAGGTCACCAAGGCGGCTTGCTCCTGCACACTACACGGTCTCTCCGGCGCTTCTCAGCATCCCGCTGCCCAGGGGGATGCAAATACTCCTTTAGGAAGCAAAAATCATGCCTTATGTTATGGATTAGAACGGGGCCTGGGACGGAGCCGATCAGAGGAACACGTCCAACCGGCCATGTTAGTTGGCCACGCCCCCGTGGTTACTGTTTTTAACGCTGCAAAGTTGGTTCACATGAAACTGATTAATAAAGGTTTAACAAAAAATAAAAAAGTAATAGCTATCACTTGTTATGCTATATTTCATGATTCAAATAGAATTCTTCTTCCAATCTTTAACATTCATAAATATCTGCTAAATGTGAAACATGGAGGGGCAGGACTTCTGACAAATATACATAAGTTTGCTATTAAAGTAATTTTGTGAAAAAGGAAAGAAGTGTGAAAAAAATGGTTGATAAGTATTGTGCACTATCCGTGATCTAGGAGATATTTGTTCCAAGTTGTTTCTGATGTTAGACTTTTGAATTGGCTGTCCTTCTGGATAAATATTAGAAGCAACATGTTGCTCAATGTTTATAAGATTGAATAAACTATAGGGTGTTAGAAACAGAGTTGATGGATTATCTGCTTCCTCTATCTTTCCATTAATTTGACTTTACATGCACATTTTTTGGCCTTCTTGATGTGCTGGTGGTAGTCGTTGAGTGCTGTTTTTTGTAAGACTCTGTTGAAGGGGTCCTTGGTGATGCACCATCACTTCTCGAGTAGAAGACCGTTGCGCTTTGTGGTTCTGAGCTCCGGGGTGTACCAGCTGGCTTGTCTTGGTGATTTTGTTGATTTTTGTTGGTCTCAGGGGGGGCGACTTTGTCGGCGTATTTGCTTATCCAGTCGGAGAAGTTATGGACAGCCTGGTCGAGGTTGCCTAACGTGTCCTGTGGTGTGGTACTGAGAGTCTGTGTCCATAGGCTCTCAGTTACTTTTCCCTAGTTCCCATGGGTGGCACTTTGGTGCTTGGTGGTGATGCGCTGGTCCTTCGAGATAGTAAAATGGATGATTGTGTGGTCGGTCTAGGAGAGTTCCATGATGTGGGTGAATTTGATTTTGTCGCTGGATGAGAAAATGGTGTCGAGGTTGTGTCTGGCTCTGTGGGTGTGTTCGGAGACTAGTTGAGCGAGTCCGCTGTTGTTGAGATTCTCCAGTAGGGATGTGGAGTTGGTGTCCTTGGGGTCCTCGATGTGGAAGTTAAGGTCACCTCGCAGAACGTAGTGGAGGGAGTCGATGGCAAGGGGGCGATGATGTTGATGATGGCATCTCAGAATTCTGACCGGGGTCCTGGTGGTCTGTATGCGAGGATGCCTCTTATGGTTGTCCTGGCATCTATGTGTAGTAGGAAGTTGAGGTGCTCCATGAAAGTTGTTGGGTCGGCCTTCGTGGCGGAGCATTGGATGGTTTAATTGAATATTATGGTGATTCCTCCACCGTGCTTGTTGGGGCGATCCCGGTATATCATCTTGCATCCGTTGAGGGTGGCAGTGGCGATGTCGGGGTTGGAGGTGGGGTTGAGCCATGTTTCATGATGAAGGTGACATCTGGGATGAGGGTGGTGATGGTGTCCCAGATTTGCGTGGCATGTTTGCTAAGGGAGCAGGTTGGGTTTAGTGGTCTTTTAGGAGGTAGTGGTGTTGGGTCATGTGTGGGTAGGCGGTCCTGTGAGGCAGAAGAAGTGGCAGTGATGACAGGTAAAAAGTCCTTCGGTGAAGCGCGGGGAGGACGTGCAGCAGCAGGAGTCCGGGCGTCCGGTGTTGAGGTCCAGGAGCTCGTCTGTGGAGTTGCAGCAGATGGTGGGAGGACCAGGGGTCCTGGTGCTGGGCACGGTCAAGTCACAGACAGGCGCAGACAGGCTTGCCTTTGGCTCAGTGCACCAATGATGAGTACGCTGCTCAGGCACGCTGCGGCCTTCATTAAATAGGCCTCTGGGAGGGGCGCTGGGGAGGGGGGAGTGGGGCAGAGCGGGAAAAGGGCAGGAAGACGAGGCAGAAAGAGGAGGGTGCAGGGAGAGGGGCCTGGGGGCAAGAAGCCTGATGTGCTGGTTGCGGGCACAGGGGCCTGACACGAAGTCTGCTGGCTGCTGCTGGCAAAGGGCAGGCTCCTAGGCCAGGAGCGGCCCAGGGTAGTGGTGGCAGCGAGGAGAGCAGGAGGCCTGCTCAACGGCTACACTTACTGCACATTCTGTGCTGATGCATCATGGTTACCATGCTGACTTGAATGTAGATGACTGTAATTCTCTAAGCATAAGGAGTCATGGGCAGAGGTGTCAGGATGGGCCGGTCAGGTACAGCAGGGGGCAGGTTGAAAAGATAGTAACTGGTTGTCTGGGCATAGAGGCATGCATCTGACAGCTCCAAGCCCCTTTGTCTTGGCAGCGTTAACAAGCTTTGGCAATGCCAGTAGGTCTGGCATATTAATGCACTGCCACACCAGACCTAAAAATACATGTATGTTAATGACTTCCCTCCTCCCATATGTGCCGCCACCAGAGAAAAATGTCATCAATTATATAGTTATCTATGACAGTTTAATAACATTGTAATGGCATGTGTGTGCCCCATAAAAGTCAAGCTCAGGGAGCTGAATAAATAGACAAAATGATCACAACTGTGTGGAGGGTAAGAACTTTTTTGTGGAAGCACACAACTTCTGCCCAATCAAAATGTATCCCGGCTCCCAACATATGGGTGGAGCCAAAGCCCCTCTCCTGGTGATACTCGCAGAATTGTGTGACAGCTGCGCGGTCAAGCCTGATCATAAAAATGCCCCTTCGCATCACAATGGTGCTAATCAATGCTAAACAACACCATTGATAACAAATGAATGCTCATCTCTCTTTTTTACTGAAAAGTGCAAGTTTTAAACATGCACAGACTCCTTTGTATTATATACATAAAGCTTTTATAGTCATGGCTCCATTCGCTAGTCCAGTTTGTTTTGACACAAAAACAATAACTTCAATCCGTGATTCAAACTGTAAATGTAATGTTCCTTTATGCTCACTTGTGATCATCCCCAAGTATCTTGACTTTATAAGAACATGGTATAAAAATCAAAATGTATTCTTATATCTCAGCCATCACATGTTTTGTCTGCCGGACGTCTTCGGGGCTTTCTCTTAATCACTTAAATATTGAAGAGATAAAAATATGGTGCATGAAAACTTACATGGACGCTTACAGATTTTTTTGATTTCCTCCTGTATATCCTGGGTTGACAAGTAAACTTTAATCTGTCCTTTCTAGTGCAACTTGTATTTATCTCAGTGCAATGGGCTCGAGGTACACCTGTAGAGATACCGTTCCCAAAAAGTTTGAGAACTGTTATCAGCAGAGCATACCTTTAATCAGGACCACTATTTCACTATTCTGTTGTCTAATTAAGGTCACTCAGAGGCCCTTGGTGAAAAACATGTTTTTCTCTGTTTCCCATCTATAATTTTGTATGTTATCAGTGTATATAGGACATGTACATGGATCTTCCTTTTTCACTTTCATTGGTAACAAATGTAGAAATTGCAGCCTATCTTTGAGTTTGTGGAATTACTTTTGGTAAACAAATGGAGGTGTACAGACTGTTATTCCATCATTGCCTCTAAACGTACACCACTGCCTGCCCGAGGCAGGGCACCCTGCATCTGCATCCTTCAGGCTGGACTGGAAACCTTCTACCTCACACAGGATTGGTGGGTGGACTTGTGCGTCGGCCTCACCAGACCCACTTACGCCCTCCTTCGATCAAGGCGGGCACACTTTAGTTGAACTGAATAGCCACCGTGGGAGCATATGAAGCTGACTAGAGCAGTGCCTTATGGGATATGTTATTCTATACTCTACTTCTCATCATGCAGTGTCTGCAGGCCTCTTGTTTTGCCTCACGCTGTTAGTGAAGTCACTGTTATGGAAGCCTACTATTACTTACTCCACTTTGACAAAACAAGAGGACTGGCTTTCTTTGTAGCCTGCCTGTAGCCCTGGGCTCTACAATAAGAATCGTAAATCCCTACACACTGCTTTGTAAGATGTCAACTGAAACGTGTTATTAAATTGGAAGCTTCAAAAACGAAAATACTGTCCAGACGGGGCATGCACTTTCTTCGAAAAGGAAGATTTTTGCATTGCCACATATTTTCATGGGCATGTTGGCACTGATTGAGCGACATTTTTCTCCAGCAATGTTAATTGATAGGAATGACATCCAAGGCTCTGATCTCCCTCACCCGCATAGAAATGCTACAGGCCTTTCTGTGAATAAAAACCTCTTTCTTCCATAGGAGCAGTAAAAATGTGTGCTTCATGTGACTGACATAACGGTACTAAATATAAGATTGTTTATGCCATTAGTGGATTGTGGGATTGTAATGCTAACTTCGAGTTTTGTTTAGTGCGAAAGGTCTTTTATTCTCATGTTTCATAATTTCCTTTAAATTCATCTTGTGTGATGACTCTCCTATTGACTTTCTGTTTTACCTTTCGTTTTCCAATTTTTATATTTTACCCTTTTTATTAATCTCTTTACAGAAACATTTTATACATTTATATTTGCGCAGTTCCCCAGGGGATTGGTCAACCACTATGTCAGATTTCCTTTCAGGTAGGCGGCTTTATTTACATAACAATTGTTGTAGTTGTGTACAGCTGTGTACTGTTATGTTTACCTTTCGGACGTGCTTAAATTGTGCCTTGTTCACAGAAGAACTTGGAGCTACTGTTTCATCTTTACAATATAGCTCACTAATAAAGATAAGATTTATTAGAGCCAGGCACTGCAGTGGCAGGAGAACGGATAGTCACCTTCTTATGTAAGAAGGTCTCCCCTTCAAACAACTGCTCATCAGCTTATATACTGAACATTACATTCCAACATGAAACCAAAATATCAGTACCATAGAACTAAGATGTCAAAAGGGTTAAAGGCATACAGCCGAGGATATAACATCTTCTTTTTCCATTAAGACAACAAAAACATAATAGAAAAAATTAAAATATAACAAAAACTGAACCTTATATTTTCTTTGTAAAAATTTCCTGCAGTGGTTTGTGATCAGATTTCAATGTGAACACGCTACCCCACAAAACCTATTTCTAAATTTGATAGCCCAGTTGATTGCCAGCTCCTTCTTCTCTGTATATATCAGTAATTCAACTCAGCCCCTCTTAATGATCTGGAAACAAATTCTATGTTACTTTTAGTGCCATCAACAACCTGCATTAACACTGCCCCTAGACTGTTTTCACTCAAGTCGGTAACCACAACACTATGCTTTTTAGGGAGAAACTCCTCATATGTTACTCTATCAAGTTTTCCACAGACCTTCCATAGAATAATACCCTGCATAAAAAAGATTCATATTTTAAATTCTGTACGGTCTTCATCGTTTCTTTCTTTGGACTGACGCCACTTCCCGATGTGCATTGTCTCAAGTAATAGGTTTCATTTTTTTCAAAAACAACATTTCTCAGTTTTTAGTGTCAAACTGTAATCTTTAAGTCCTGCCAGTATTTTTCCTAAATGTTCATTATGCTCCTCCAATGATTTTCCATAAATGAAATATCATCCTGATAATATCCTAACCCACAAGGTTATCTAAAATAGCTGTCATGTCCCACTGAAAAGCTTGAATGTCCCATGGGAGTAATACATGTGGTCAAGTTTTGTGATTTACTATGCAGCTTAATGTGATCATATTGTCAAATACAGCAAGGTATTTCTTTACAAAATCCACACATTCCCTTCAATCTGATGTACCTGTATTTGTGATGAAGCATTCGGGTCCAGGTACACACCATTTTCTTTTGATGAGCCCATCCTAAAATGCTTTTCCCTTTAAGAGACACACACCTTGCCTACAATGACCCTCCCCATGAATTCCATACAAACCTGGCAACGCCCCTTCATTTTAATATCTTGTCCCCCCCATAACCTTCTAACTTAATGTCCATCTTACCTCGTTTACTCTGTTTTTGAACAGTTGGTTGTACAGTACATCAGAAACTGTGGTAATCTGTATCATGAGTCAAACATCACGTCTATTTTTCCCTTCCATTTCAATCAACTCTGGAATTCCTCCATTCTGACTTCCCATCTGTAACACCATCTCATCACAAACTTCCTTCACTTCCTTGATTTCCCCCCTTACATACAGTTCTGCAAGATTTTACATAATGATCTTTCTTTCACATCTGTTGCAAAATGCTCTTAGTTCTCAGTGCAATCACTGCTGTTAACCACGTAACGATTAATTTCACTCCTGTAATGCTGTCCTTTGAATCTGCCATCCCTCACATTCTTGTTATCAGGCTTGTTGTCTCCTACCAAATTCACTCTGAATCTCTTGCTTTTTTCCCCGCAGACCTAATCCCTTTCTATACCCCTTTAGACTCTACCAATACTTAAAAAGATAGTAGCTCATCTTTCGACCATAGTTCCTCCCAGACATTCTCTAATTTACAATGTAACAGAAACTGGTCTCTGAATCCTTCATCTGTTAAGGCAAAAAACTTGCACTTGGAGGCTAATTCTCTGTGAGCACCAACATATTCCTCAACAGCCTCCCGTTCACCTTGTACCCTTGTTCCAAAATAGGACCTTTCTACGATGGTCTGCTTGACAATTAGTATATGTCAAGCTTCTTTAGGCAAATTTCTTACAAATGTTGACCTTGAGTCAAGCCTGTTTTCTAATCTGGAAAACTGTTTAGTACTTTCTGACCTTCCGCTCCTAAACAGTGCACTAGTAAAGATAACTTACGTTTAACACCAACATTGGTCCCACACATTCTTGCATAATTTTTGAAAACTTTTTTCCACTGCACCTAGCTTAATGGAGGTTCTTCAGGTTGGCTTAAGAAAAAAGAATGAGGGTTTACATTTTGCAAGTGACAGCTATGGTAGGATCCCTTTGCTCTGTGGCACTCTGTTGAAGCTGCCCTACCTAGCTAAGTATATCCTTATATAGTCTCTTCAAATTGTTAAATTTCTCACTTACACAGCAACCAAGTTCCCTTTCGATTTACTCAGATCTTTCTTTAAAACTAATTGAAGTCAAAACATTTTACATCTTTTCTGCCTGAAATTATTTATTTTCTGTTGGTGTGCCTGCCGCAGATGTCTTTATTTAGGTGAAGGCAAGACAATTCTCCATGACCTACCCTCCAGGTGTGCCTTTCGTCGTCCATTTAAGTCTGCAATACAGACTCCTTCATCCACCACTCCTATTGTACAGGCTCATCGTTTTTATGTGTGTATGTCACTGTGACCACTAAGTTACTAGTCCCACTTCTGTTCTGATTTCTCGTAGGTGGCTGTCTACCAGCCTCTTGCCTGTTCAACTCTTTTACCAGTGCCTCTTTTAGTTGGGTCCCTCCGGAAGGAGGGCTGCACCCTGCCTTCGTTCGCCTTGTTGTTGTTCTTCAAAGGAAGTCCAGCTCATTCAATGTTTTCTCAATGTAGTCACTGAAGGTCGTGCTTCTTTGATACGTGCCACTCCAGATGACGTCACACATCTTTCAACTCAAAGGTGTTAAAATACACGTTCTGTTAGTGTGTTCTGCTGCTCTTTTCACTGTCTACTGACACTTCCTGCCTGGTGCTGTCATTGAAATGCAGCGGTGTGCTTTTCACTGTCGGATTTTTGTGTCCGATTCTTCTGAGATTTCTATTCCCTGTTCTGCCTCCCATGCAGGTATATAAGTGGCTTTGGAGGATACATTTAAATTACCCGAGAGTTGAATATACACATCTTGGAGCTTTGCACTCTCAGCAGAGTTTCAGAAGCTGTTAGCTCTCCAGTTGCACCCACCCTCACTCTCTCTGTCCTATCCAGTGTATCAGTTGTGTGTATCGATATGGACCGATGGGTTGGAGACATCTGCTGTGTTCACCATCAGCTATTTCCAAGTTGGTGTCATGTTGGCATGGGGATGTCTTCTGTGGTGCATACGAGACAGCACTTCACAGGCAAGCTTACCTTTAGGCTGTAATATTCAAGCACAAAGTGGCCACATATACTGTTTACGTCTTCTGGTGACTACACATGCTGTACACATCTGCTAGTTTCTTGACTTCCAATCACTTATGAACTGGCATCTCAAGTGATCTTCAGACCAACCACCGATTTCATAAAAGTGCACTAGAACCATGAATCTTAGATCATCATGGCAGCATAGGTTCCTCTGTGTGCTATGCTCGTTGCCAGTAATAAATCAAAGACAGTTTCATACTTCAGGTAAGATTTATTACAGCTCATGACACTAGCGGGCGAACGGATAGTCTCAGCCTTATCTAAGCTGGTCTTTCCTTCAACTGCTTACCCGTTTACAAAATGAGCATTGCATTATAGCATGATATTACAATATCAGATCCCCTGAACTAAGATGGCATAAGGGTTAAAGGCATGCAAGCAAGACTACAACATTCTAAAGGAATATTCTGAGCTTTACTCATCACAGAAGAGATTATCTTCTTACAAAGTATATTGGGAGAGTATCACTAGTTGTCTTGTGGAGCTTTCCATTCTGAACTCATTTGTAAATAGATATATTAGCTTTACACATCTGTTTTGCATCCAGGACACTTAAAAGTGATGTTCATGTGGCTTATTTTTTCCTCATAGAAAGACATATTTGAATTCAAAGAGAAGTACCTTAGTGTTGTAAAAGTAAACTACCTACATAAATCATTATATATATATATATATATAGATATATATATATATATATATATATATAGATATATATATATACATATATATAATCCATAAACAAGCGACGTTAGGGACGCCCAGCCTCTCGGGTCGGGGCATGTAGGGTGCGTCACCACCCATATATTCCAAAAGAAAAACACGGCCTTCTCTGTCCGTGCAAACTGGCCCATCAAACGTGCATCCGTATCAATCCTTTATTCAGGCAAATCTCTTGGCATTACGCGTTTTGACTTTCACAAGCCTTAATCATATGCAGCTGAAAATGTGTGTGCATCCCTTTGGTCTTTTATATATATTCCAGGCTCAAGGTCAATAAACACCAGCACTCACGGGAACGTAGTCTCCCAGATTTTATTGGGATTCCTCAACACGACCAGACGCGTTTCGGCTGCCGCCTTTTTCAATAGTGGCCGGCGCCGACATAAAGCAGACTTTAAATAACATAATTTGCTAAACATTGACAAAGGACACCAGTCTTACTTCAAACCAAGGTGTCGGCCATTTGTAAACGTGCAATCGGTAAATAAAACATAGAGAAACAAAATTTGTACCACTTCTATCACGCCCTGAATGGGCACTTTTTGTGTTATAGTACATCTTATTTCATGTATATATAGTTATATTATTCAGCCCTGGATGGGCTTTTACCGATTCTCGTCATTAAACTCATTATGATACCCCACCGGGTTCAGTAAGAATGAACAAAATTCACATCATTCAATGTATGGCAATAAAATTAGATACAGTTCACATTTGAAAATAATCCTTATTTTAAAGGTGTACAGCCATCTCTTCCCCACTATTCAAACCTCCTGGTATTTTAGTTTGGTTGTCAATGATGTATCTTGACTCCAATCTGCGCAGTTGTAACTGCCTATCACCACCTCTTGCACTGGCAGGTACGTGATCCATACAGAAAAACTCAACAAGTCTCTGTTACTCTGATGAAATGCCTCAAAGTGCCTGGCCACCGGATATGTTACATCCTTATTATTAATGGCTCTAAGATGTTCTAAAATGCGCACTTTGGTTGGGTGTATAGTACTTCCAATGTAACGCAAACCACACGGACACACTAAACAGTATACCGTGTGGCTTGTGTTACAATTCATCAGTTTCTTAATTTTCTTAGCTTCTTTCAAACCGGGCACTACGTAGTCTAGCACTTTTTTACTGTTTTTACAGGCCCTGCATTTTAAGCATGGGAAAAACCCAGATAGCCTACCAAAAGTTGATGGTTTGTTCTCTTGAGCACAATGGCTTTGGACTAGACTATTTCGTAGTGACCTTGCCCTTCTGAACGTCATAAGGGGGACTTTAGGTAATTCCCTTCCTATTATCGGATCAGATTTTAAAATATGCCAGTTTTTAACAAATATTTTTCTGATGTCCGAAGCATCACTAGAATACTCCGTGATCATCCTAAAATTGTTAAGTTGTTCTTTCTTCTCTTTCTTAGTGTCCAGAGCACTGTCATTTATTAAATCTAGTCTCAATTTCCCATCCACTTTGGACTTTGCTTCTACTAGGGTCTCTTTGCGGTATCCTCTGACCTCAAATCTTTGTATACTTTCGTGAGCTGCTGCCTGATAATCACAATCACGTGTACAATTTCTTTTTATTCTCAGCAGCTCGCCATACGGAATGCTCATTATAGTTTTCTCAGAATGGCAGCTGCTAGCATGTAGCACTGAATTTCCTGCGGTTGGTTTTCTGTGCAAAGAAGTGCACAGTCTGCCTTCCGCAGGAAATACCTTAAGGTCCAGAAAGTTCACAGATTTGCTACTTATTTCTCCTGAGCACAACAAGATGCTGGTTGAATTTGTGAACTTTTGTCTCTGTAATAACATCTTTCTATTCCAGGAACAATTGTTCAAACAGATACGTGGTACTGCGATGGGCACCTGCTTCGCTCCCAGCTACGCGAACCTTTTCGTGGGCTGGTGGGAGAAGCGGGTGGCCTGGGCAGAGGACAATGAAAATTGGACCAATAGGGTCGTAAGCTGGAATAGATATATAGATGATTTATTTATCATCTACAGAGGCACGGAACAGTCAGCCAAAGAATATATAGAGGTGCTCAATAAGAATGACCTCAACTTGAAGTTCGCAGGAGAAATAAGTAGCAAATCTGTGAACTTTCTGGACCTTAAGGTATTTCCTGCGGAAGGCAGACTGTGCACTTCTTTGCACAGAAAACCAACCGCAGGAAATTCAGTGCTACATGCTAGCAGCTGCCATTCTGAGAAAACTATAATGAGCATTCCGTATGGCGAGCTGCTGAGAATAAAAAGAAATTGTACACGTGATTGTGATTATCAGGCAGCAGCTCACGAAAGTATACAAAGATTTGAGGTCAGAGGATACCGCAAAGAGACCCTAGTAGAAGCAAAGTCCAAAGTGGATGGGAAATTGAGACTAGATTTAATAAATGACAGTGCTCTGGACACTAAGAAAGAGAAGAAAGAACAACTTAACAATTTTAGGATGATCACGGAGTATTCTAGTGATGCTTCGGACATCAGAAAAATATTTGTTAAAAACTGGCATATTTTAAAATCTGATCCGATAATAGGAAGGGAATTACCTAAAGTCCCCCTTATGACGTTCAGAAGGGCAAGGTCACTACGAAATAGTCTAGTCCAAAGCCATTGTGCTCAAGAGAACAAACCATCAACTTTTGGTAGGCTATCTGGGTTTTTCCCATGCTTAAAATGCAGGGCCTGTAAAAACAGTAAAAAGTGCTAGACTACGTAGTGCCCGGTTTGAAAGAAGCTAAGAAAATTAAGAAACTGATGAATTGTAACACAAGCCACACGGTATACTGTTTAGTGTGTCCGTGTGGTTTGCGTTACATTGGAAGTACTATACACCCAACCAAAGTGCGCATTTTAGAACATCTTAGAGCCATTAATAATAAGGATGTAACATATCCGGTGGCCAGGCACTTTGAGGCATTTCATCAGAGTAACAGAGACTTGTTGAGTTTTTTCTGTATGGATCACGTACCTGCCAGTGCAAGAGGTGGTGATAGGCAGTTACAACTGCGCAGATTGGAGTCAAGATACATCATTGACAACCAAACTAAAATACCAGGAGGTTTGAATAGTGGGAAGAGATGGCTGTACACCTTTAAAATAAGGATTATTTTCAAATGTGAACTGTATCTAATTTTATTGCCATACATTGAATGATGTGAATTTTGTTCATTCTTACTGAACCCGGTGGGGTATCATAATGAGTTTAATGACGAGAATCGGTAAAAGCCCATCCAGGGCTGAATAATATAACTATATATACATGAAATAAGATGTACTATAACACAAAAAGTGCCCATTCAGGGCGTGATAGAAGTGGTACAAATTTTGTTTCTCTATGTTTTATTTACCGATTGCACGTTTACAAATGGCCGACACCTTGGTTTGAAGTAAGACTGGTGTCCTTTGTCAATGTTTAGCAAATTATGTTATTTAAAGTCTGCTTTATGTTGGCGCCGGCCACTATTGAAAAAGGCGGCAGCCGAAACGCGTCTGGTCGTGTTGAGGAATCCCAATAAAATCTGGGAGACTATGTTCCCGTGAGTGCTGGTGTTTATTGACCTTGAGCCTGGAATAGTACAAGCGTGGTGTCCGTCACCACGTTACAAAGCACCCGGTCGTGAGTGAAGGAATGAAGACGGAAACTGAGCGTGAATATATATATATATATATATATATATATATATATATTTTTATCCAATTGCTCTCCTTTCAGTAACGCACTCGACAGCAGGTAGGTAAAACCATTCATTTATTGCATGTTGAAAGTAGCTGCTCCTCCGTAATTGATTCCTTTCGCCAACGCGTTTCAAAGCTGTGTGCTTTTTCTTCTGGGCGTGAAGACTGATGCGGAAATACTGCCCCACATGTATTCAATTACTTTATAGGCCTCCAGTGCGCCTTACCGTGCTTTGTAGCACTCCCAATGCATCTTGGGACTTGTAGGTTGCTTCGTAGCTTCAATAAGTAATTGTAGGGACAGTCAACATTATTTTTACCCCCAATGGGTCCCGACATCTGCCGTTGATTATAAAGGATCACAGTGATTCCTTTTCAATTCACTGTGTTAAAAAGCCCTCCAGTGGGCTCCGGCGCGAGTTGCTGCTTTCAATAGTATTGCATCCTGCTGTGCCACGAACTCAGAATGTTCCTGTTCTGACGGCCCCTCTTATTTACCAGGTGGTGCGCACTACGACTGAAGCCGCCGTGAAAATATTTTTATCCAATTGCTCTCCTTTCAGTAACGCACTCGACAGCAGGTAGGTAAAACCATTCATTTATTGCATGTTGAAAGTAGCTGCTCCTCCGTAATTGATTCCTTTCGCCAACGCGTTTCAAAGCTGTGTGCTTTTTCTTCTGGGCGTGAAGACTGATGCGGAAATACTGCCCCACATGTATTCAATTACTTTATAGGCCTCCAGTGCGCCTTACCGTGCTTTGTAGCACTCCCAATGCATCTTGGGACTTGTAGGTTGCTTCGTAGCTTCAATAAGTAAATGTAGGGACAGTCAACATTATTTTTACCCCCAATGGGTCCCGACATCTGCCGTTGATTTATAAAGGATCACAGTGATTCCTATATATATATATATCTTTTTAACAGGTCCGGAAAGTGTTCTGAGGAGGGTAGCTTGGGATGATATATTTATGAATGGCAGCTGCTAGTCAGTAGGGGTGACTCCTGGCTGCCCCGCCCCAACCAATGGGGTAAACGTTTCCAACAGTTCCTGTTTGCACTGCTGCAAGCAATTGTACAGTGCAGATTTGTGGCCAGGAAAATGAGCAGTCCCCTCCTCTATGGTCACTGCAAACCAGTTCTTGAGGTAGCTCCCTTCCCACTGATTTTGGTGCCAGCCTGGCTTGGGAAACAAAGGGATGCCTTCTCCAGGTCTGACCTTAAATGTACTTGTAAACGAGCAGGCCACTTTACAAGTTAATGAAGTTCCTGGGCTCACCATAGCTGGCCTTTCTGCAAGGGGAAGAAAAACACCTTACCACACTTAGGCTATTGCTTCTGCTCACCTCATTAAAAGGCCATTAGCAGACCAGCTGCTAGTAGGCTAATGCTAATAAACCTACTGGAACCAATAACGCTTGTTGTCCCTCACAGATTACCTAGTAGTCATTGGAGGAACATGCCAAATTTAATTTCACACATGTTCCACTTTTAAATATCAGGCACCATACCTTCATGACAGCAGCAGGGTACTTAGGTTTGACTTATTATTTAAAATTTGGGTTTCCCACCTGTCAAAAAGGGTTATTTTTACAGGTTTGACGCCAGGTTTTAGGCTGCTGCAGTAAAGCTTGAAGCCATGTTTTACACACCCACTCTGTAGATCATACAATGGGAACTGCAGTCCAAAGGTGGCATTTAACTGCCAGGCCCTTGTGGCATTTTCTACACCATATACTAGGGACATATAGGCAAGTTAAAAAGGTTAATCTGGGATAAGCCAATTTAACCATGTTTAATGGGGGAGCACATGCACTTTATTCCTGTTTAGCAGATGGAACAGTGCACAGACTTATAAATCAAGCAAAAACAGGGTCCATAAAATGGTGACAAATCTGAGGTGACCAATTAGAAAAGGTAGATTTCCTACAGCGACACATGATTATTTAATGGAATGTGTCATGGCTGCGAGCCAGGTCATCTTTTTTTATTTTTTTTTTATTTTAGAGTTTTATATAGTGCGAACTAGACCCGAAGATATCAGTTATCAGAGCGCTTTACATGAGCACCAGTTTCGTTACAGATGGACACATTCATTTTTGTTAGGCACGGGGAGATTAAGTGATTTGCCCAGAATCACAGGATGTTGAGCTTTGATGCCGAGACTCGAACCCGGTTCCCCAACTTCGAGGTCGACCGCTCTAGCCGTAAGGCTACATCCTCTCCCCATCTTTTACTGTAGATGGGGGCCTGATGCTACTTTCCACTACCTCAAACTCCTGAATAGAATAAAAGGATTTTCAGAATGAGAAAAAAGTCAAGCATTGGGATCGAAATCCAATCATCCGGAGGACACCTTTGAAAACAGGAGAAATCTCTAGGCAGGTAATAAGAATCCTGTAACAGTTTAGATGATTGTAGTAGAGAATGACAATAGTAGGCAGGAAGTTGGCATACAAATTTGGCTCAGGCTCGACATTACTGAAGCAATGCATGGACGAGGCAAGGCTGGAGCATTGTTAGTTAGGCTAAGAACCCAGGTCTTCCAGAGAGAACAAAGAACTGAAGTGATCAGGAGAGTTGCAGCTCAATGAATGACCGGGTCCAGCCCTTTTTTAATTCCCAAGAGCAAAGGATGACTTAAAAGAAGTGGAAAAAAGAACAGTAATTTATCTTCCACTATAGAGGTACTGTTAAGCTTGTTTTATTGAGTCTAAAGAAAAATCCTTTCCATGGTAATTTCTGGAGCTGGAATTTAGGGAACAGTAATATAAGATTTTCAAAATGGCAGATGAAAGTAAAGTTCGAGGAAAGTATATCAACTGAAGATATACACCTGCAGAATAGGCTTTCAGAAAGATGACTGGCTGCTAAACACAGTTTGATATTTATATACTGGTTAACAGTATTGATTTGTTTGGCAAAGGAAATATCGGTGAACAAAGAGTTAACCTTCCCATAGGTATTAAGAACAGAACAAACTGTGCTGCTGAGTGCACACAAGGAACCCACAGTATCAGCAGGATGGGCTCTGGGACCACAAGGCAATGAGAAGGCCCTGACCTGAGCAATGAATAATAGGTGCAGACTCAGTGGAGTGAGTAGCCTGTTTATTTCATTTCGGGCTTCTATTTTCTGCAGTAAACAAAGTGAGAGTCAAAGGCCTCCTTGCACATAACCTGAATGCTGAAGCTTTCAAGCTTGAAGGAGAATGTTAGGAAAGGGGTCTGATTCATGGGGGATGTATCACAGATCTGCATTTGTTTTATTGACTACTGTGTTTACAAAAACAAGTATCGGGGGCATAGCCATCCAAGCTTCAGGGCGTTCACTATTCTTTGTACTCCGGCACAGGCTCCCTTTCTTGCCAGCCCAGTGAACTCAGACAAAGAACTTGGGGTCTGCGGCTACTATCCAGGATAGAAAAAGTGACAGTGCTGAACTAGTTGCAGTAGAAATATTACAGGCCACCTAATGCTAAATGTAGATGTGACTTCCCACTTCTTTGCTCAAGATCAAAAAGGCCCACCAGCACTGGCCCAATCAAATGTTATCCATGGGGCTGTAACTTCAGTGGTGTGATGAATTTTGCCTGCGGTGATGAGATGATGGGATTCTGTAGTGCCATAAGAGCGCTGTACTGGACTGGACTACTGGGCTTTTCATGCTGTGTGCTGTGTGCATGCAAGAGGCTAAGAAATTGGACTTTTAGGAGCTGAGGTGGGCCTTGTGGTTGGATACTATAGTTTCCCTATTGGTGACTACTGGAGGAGGAGGTGAGCTGGCTGATCTGTGGGGCATTTTGGAGTTTGATCCTGGACTGCTAGTTAGGGTTCTGTGATAAGCAAGGGAGGTGTTGCCTGGAATGTGACTTCTTTGCCCAGTTTCCCTGGAGCTGGTCATCATTTGGTTACTTGATTGAGGCCATTGAGAAGGACAACAAGGCCTAGTCCCATAAAGAAAACTTTACTTTATCTTCTAAGCCTACCAGTATAAGAGGAGAAAAGATAGCTACAGGGACCGCTGAACCAATGTTCACACCTGGTGGGTCACCTATGATACCTGCATTCAAGGAGCAGCAATCTACCTCCCGTGGCACTGATGCCAATGTGACATCTATGGAGGACAAACATGAGCCCTTCACAACAGTATTGGGGAGACTGAGAGACAGGTAAAGAGGTTGCCTCAGCAATTGGAAGTTACTGCCAAGCTCTCTACTCTGGGTTCAGATCAGTAGTATTTCAGGGGCTTTAGTTACTGTGTAGTTACTACTTTGGCACAACTGGAATCCAAGGTTGTTAGGTTGATGACATGTCGAAGGTATCTTTCTTGAGGATTTGGAGGTTCCCAGCAGTGCCAAAAAGAGAGACCTGGGGATAGGCTTCTGTAGGGTTTCCTAGTCCCTGAGATAAATGGTGATCAGGCCCCCTGTGTTAACACGCTTAGAGTGATAAAACCTTTCAAATAGGGACCACCTGGGTCCATGAAATGTGAAAGAACTCATCTGGTTGGACTAAGGCATGCCACAGAGAGATCCTTTATTGTGGTGGCCGCCATCAAATATCAGCAAGTTTCACGCCGGGACAAAAAGTTCTGATCTTCCTGGATCGAGGTACCCAACAAAGAAAGCAGGAGCTTCAGGAAGTTTGCAAACATGTCTTGAAGACTGATGCAGAGGCACTAGTCTGACAACAAGCCTAATTGAGGATGACTTTCAGAGGGAAGATCCATGTGTTTACCAGGTTCAGCCCATAAAAAACGAATTTGAAAGTATGCAGAGGGTTGGTCC